>JAKCVP010000166.1:0-242884 GCA_023512835.1 Taxillus chinensis
TGAACCGACCTGTAATACTGCACGTTCCATCTCTATGTATCATGGCCTCATCCCCGGTGTGGAGCCAGAGAATGCCGTCGCCATCCCTCGTCATGACCTCTGCGGTCTTTTCGGGATTATTCCAGTATCCACGCTGCAGTTGATAGCCTGCTATGCACAACTCACCCCTTGCGCCAATGGGTAGCAATCTACCATGACGATCGATGACTTTCGCATGAGCATGAGGCATTATTTGACCCACTGTGGCCAGTTTCAACTCAGTCGTGTCAGTGTAGTTGGCATTGAAGCATGTCGGTGATGCTTCGGTGAGGCCTAAAATGCCTACTCAGCAACCGCAAGCGGGTATGAATCAAGAAAACAGTGTCAATGCATACCGTAGCTGCTAGTAAATTCGGTCATGCCCAGGTCGTGTACCATGAGTTCCATCAAATACCTCGGCACTGGCGCTCCCGCAATTATACCGGTCCTGAGCTTCTCGCTGTTGAAATTCGATGGCCTTGGTAGATCGAATATGGCAGTGAACATAGCGGGAACGCCGTGGAGGGCGGTACAGCGCTCATCCGTTATGGTGCGAAGACAGGCTTGAGGGTCAAAGGTCTCGGAGGGAAAGACAATTGAGGCACCGTGCGAAATAACGGTGAGCATGCCCAGGACTAGACCGAAGCAGTGGAACATGGGCGGCGGACAGCACAGCACATCGTCCAAGGTGAAACCAAGGCGATCGCCGATGAAGCGCGCATTATTGACTAGAGAGCTAGGATTCGGCGGGTTAGTGTAGAGTAGAGGTGGCGAGGTAGAAGGACATACAAGTGATTGAGCATGGCTGCTTTAGGACTGCCAGTGGTGCCGCTGGTAAATTGGAGATTGCAGACGCTGTGGCAGTCGAACATGGACTGCACGGCGTGAAGACGGTCATCGGAGCCGAAGGTTCCCTGAGTGAAGAGTTGCTCATATCCGGTAAAGGGGCCTGGATTGCCTCTGAGCATGACGACTTTGTCGCCCTGACCGGATTGCAACAAGTACTGCAGAAGCTCGGCGTTATCGACGCGACCAATGTGGCGGGTTGTGAAGAGCATGCGCGATTCTGGGTTGACTAGAGTCAGTGGGCATGAAGGTGTGGCAGGCGAGGTCGCTTACCGGTGAAGTTGATGGCGTATCTGGCCTCGGATGCGGTGTAGGTGTTGTTAACGATGACCAGAATAGCTCCAATTCGCATACATGCAAAGAACAGAGCTGCGTATTGCTCGCAGTTCCCTGCCATGATGGCTATGCGGTCGCCTGGAAGGATGCCTCGCTTGAGGATTGCTTTGGCCAGGATGAGGCTCTCGTCGCGAAGGCGAGCATAGGACCATCTTGCGCCAGTCCAAGGGAAAACGAGACATTGGCGATGGGAATACTTTGTGCATTGAAAGTCTAGGAGGTCTGCAAGAGTAAAGTCGAGCAGTGGCTTCGAAGCATCGCCGTGGACGAGGGAAAGCTGCTGATGAGCTGCGCTTGTCTGGTTGGTCATCAGGCTGGTGTTGTTGCAAGGTGTCTGCGGGACAATTGATGAGCAGCCGGTACGTGTGTACGGCGAAGAGCGACCGGAGTGGAGCAGCGCTTAAGAGAGGCGCAGGCCCGACAGCGGCAGCGAGCGTGTGTGCGCCTCTGGGGCGAGTGGGCGGAGGCACAAGTGGGCTGCAGGTGATGGCTAGGCCGTGAAGTAGTGTAGGAGGAGGCAGACATAGGTTGGGTGCCTCTACCTACCACCTTACCTATGCCGCTTTACAGACACCCCCACCCAGAGTGACAGGCCACACACATTCACGCACCCCATCTATGCCCTTTTGATCGCAGACGTATGCCCAAGGTGTACTCGAGCACGAGTCCATCCGCACACTCCCGAAAGCTGAACCGTCACCGCGTTGGTGGCAATCTAGGTACCTTGGGCAGCTAACAAGTCTTCGTCACAACGCGCTTCTTGCCTCACGCGCCACCGTTCTCCTTCGCTCTGACATCTGCCGGGCCCTGCATGTCCAATGCTCTTGTCTACGCCATCTCCGATCAGATTTTCAAAGTCTCTCCCTCGCTCCGCCTTCTCCGGCCTCTGACTTTCTTCCGTCTTCTGCTCCTCCGTCATAATTTGGGGCTGATGGCCACCTGCGTACCTCCTACCACCTTGCCGGCGATACTGGCGCCAGATGCATCTAGCTGAAAGAATCTGTCGCGGGGCAGACGCATGAGCGCCGACCGCTTGTGGCCCAGCTCTACAAACTGCTCGATGCTGAAACCGGTGATCAAGTCGTAGCTCAGAACCGTTGAATTAGTCGCCTTGGGCTCTCCTACCACATTCCGCGTTCGGGGGTCATCCAAGAACAGGAAGTGAATCTGCGAGCTCCACCACGCGTTTGCTCGGTGTGGCCCTCTCAATGTTGGGTTGCCCACAAGATTGTGCCTCCCTGGTTCTTCTCTATTAGCAATGCCAGAAAAGCGTGTTGCCGCAACTTTCTTACCTCGATCGTACCTATCAAAGCTCCAGTGCGGGCCGAAGTGATCCTCTGGCGCATAGTAGAACTCGAAGTAGGCGAAGAAGGTAGAATCAAACCGACCAAGCACTGCAATCTGATGGGCATCCGCTGCAATCTCCTCAAGGTACCGTCGATGATGATCAAGAGACCCACTCTCATTCCACCCCGCGCTCACTCGAGGATCGTTTTGCCATTTATGGAACAGATCCAAGTGCTCTTTGTTGCTGACATCTAGTGCCACCATGCTGAACTCTTCTCCCAGCGTGGGGAAATAGCGGCTGTATACGACACTTCCAGGAGCTGGCTTGGAGGGACGGAGCGGATGTGCTGCATGTATAACCCGCCTCTGCTCATGCGACAGATCTGCGCTAGGCAGTCGTGTCGTCAGAGTAGGCAGCTGGGGAGGAATTGGATATAGCGAAAACGCTTTGCCCGTATGAGTTGAGGGCGATGGAAGCCAGATCGGGCGAGGCCCAGTTGGGGAGCCCGCACCCTGCCAGAAGGCGGCTCTGAGCAACAGCCATTCCCCTCGCCCTTTGAAGGAGCCTTGCTCTGCTGCGGCTCGCGTTGGATCGGGCGGTGGATGGTCAACCGTCAACAGGACGGTGGCAAGATCCTTGACTAGTCTCTCGGAATCTGTGCCGTGGAAGCTGAGCCGCACAGCCTCAGCGTCCGGCCGGACTGTAAAGAGGAAATATGCAATCAACCAGATCTGGTCTACTGAGGGTGTCTCTGAAGTTGATGCCCAGTGGATGTTGGTGGACGGACAACGTCTGGCACGAGTCCATGGAGTGTTGGAGTGGACGGACAGCTTACTATGGTCAGGGTCGACCAGCTCCGTCAAATGCAATGCTTCGTTATGCAGAGGCTGCGGCAGGGCAGTGACAGCTGTTGAAGACGGGACTTGGACGATGCGGAAGGCAGGGGTTGAACCCTTGCGCTCAGCTGCTCTAACAAGCTTGTAAGAGGCGTAGTAGGGATATGGTAGCTGCACCAGGGGAACGGTGGAAGTGGAGTCGGCAGCAGAGCCTAGAGAAGTAGGCAGCTGGAGGGCCATGGTAGGCTGTCATCTAGGTGCGCCGAAGTAGATGGAGAAGATGGGCCTGTGATGCCGGCAGGTCGAACTCGAAGTAAAGCAGAAAGGATCAGATACTTCGACCCGAGCTTGGCTGGTGGCAGGTGTCGAGCCATGAGGCTTGTCGTGTCCGTGGCAATTGTAGACGCAGGGCAACAGCGTTGCAGCAGGCTTGACGCCATTGCTGAAGCGTAGGCGAAGCGATACGAAGGAGGGGATGGGAGAGATGAAGTCGGAAGGGTGAAAGCCGGGAGCAGAGGATGCAAGGTAGGGACACTCAGGGGGAGGAGCACGGGCAGGCACGGCAGGGCACCTCCATTGTTTACCTAGCCGGTCGTAGTTGCTGCCACTAAGCTACTGTTCGCACTCTTACTGCTCCTCTGCCACGCCTGCCACGCCTGCCACTGCCGACCCGAATCTCTGCCGCTCAGAACTTTCTTCGCTCGCTCGCTCGCTCGCTCTCGTCCGCCAGCCAACGCGCGTCAGGCTCTGCAACACTTTGATGCTCATGCTCGCGATGTCGGGCCCGCTTGACCCTGGCGGACACGCTCTGCACACCCCGACTGCCATCTCGTCAGTGGTGCTGGCCCTGGTCCTGCACCACCAACACCATGACGACCAAGTCGTAGACGACCATGGCGACTGAACACGCCCTTCGCTCCAACTCACGCTGTTCTCCGCCAAACATGGAAGACACTCAGCAGCTGCCGACGACACTATTCCCCCATCTCGATACATTCACCTCATCGGCTCGGGCAACAGCCTGTTCATCATCCCAGTCCCTCCCTCCAGATGGCCCTCGCCATACGCTCATAGCAGATTCCACATCTGCCTCGCTTTGCACCGATGATCAGTCTGTGGAACGTTTTGCCTGTTTCGTTGCTTCCATCTCTGGCCAGGATGAGATAGCCTTTCGCATCACTCGATCTGGCACAATTTCTATCGCTCTTGCAACCATCGAGAAAGGCGTCTTGCAGGAGCTTAGCTTCAAGCATGCTCAACCTGCAGACGCTCATGGATTAGATTTCGAGCTATGCTTTGCTGACCCTTCTGAAACCAGCAACATAGATTCCGGGGCAGTGCGTTCAATGCTACTGCATGACAGCTTCCTGTGTGACTAACCACTACGCAGATCTTCATTCTGGTGCGAACGCCGACAGGTCCTCTAACGCTTCGTTATCAGCAAGGCCTACTGCCCGACATCTTCAAACACTCGATTGCTTCAGCTGCCTTTCAATCACAATACGACAACTTCGTTCCTCTCCACAAAGCTCACCTGTCTCTCTTAAACCATCCCCCTTCGCCAAGACCCATCGAAATCGCCCTAGACTCCACTAATGGCTGGGAGGCACCTCATCCGGCTCTTCTGCACTCAGCATTTGAGCGCAGGGCCCGTGACTACCCTAATCGAATTGCTCTGCACTTTGTCCATGACCTGCCTCGCGACGGCGGAGCCCAACAGCAAACAACACTCACATATGCTCAACTGGATCAACTGACCATGGCGCTGGCATTGACAATCCGTCAGCTGCTGCACATGGAAAGCAAAGAGCCATCAGTCCCTCCAGTCGTTCCTGCCAAGCTCTCGACTAGCGTCGAGCTCTATGTCAGCTGGCTTGCTGTTCTCCGAGCTGGCTGCATCTTCTGTCCGATCTCGACGGATTACCAGCCTCTACAGGTCAAGAGACTATTGAGTGATGTCTCTGCCACGGTGTTACTCGGGGCGGGTAGGCAGTCTGAGGATGCGGCAGCTTACATGAATGCGCGCGAGTGGTTTGATGTCGCAGCCTTCATGGCTGCCCAACTTTCTCGTCCTCTTCTTAACGTCTCCACGAAACTACCAATCATCCCCGAAGCCTCAATCGCCTATGTTATGTTTACCAGTGGGAGTACGGGCGTTCCAAAGGCGGTTCAGATAAGCCATCTAGCAGCTACTTGTTCTATTTCCTCACATGCAATCCTGATACCTCCTGAAAGGTCCAAGGAAGGCTTTCGGTGGTTCCAATTCGCAGCACCGTCCTTCGATCCAAGTGTCATGGAGATTTTCACTACTCTATCCACAGGCGGTACACTCTGTTCAACGGATCGCCACGCCGTCCTGACAGATCCAGAGAACGCCATTTCCTGCTTGCGGGCCGATGTCATGATGGCGACACCAAGTATGGCAAGCACTCTCCGCCCACATCATGTTCCTACCCTTCGCTCACTCTGGACAATGGGTGAGGCTCTGAACAGTCACGTAGTCGACAAATTCGCATCGCAATTGGCGAGTGCTCATGAATTTCCTGCCTTGGTTAATGCGTACGGACCCACAGAGGCCGCAATCAATTGCACCTTGGTCCAAAACGTGCCTCATACAATGCGCGGTAGCATCATTGGTGAGGCGACTGCAACAGCAGCGCTAGCCATAGTATCGCCAGATCCTGCTGCCGACCAAAAGCCTCTGCCCCTGGGCATGAGTGGCGAGCTTGCCGTCATCGGCACTCAGCTTAGTACAGGCTATCTGAACAATCCAACCCAGACAGAGAAGGCCTTCAAACTCTCACCGGAACTGACCCGCATCTATCGCACTGGAGATAGAGCCCGAGTCGTCCAGGATACCACGAACCAGAGCGGCAAACTTATGCTTGACTTTCTTGGCCGCATTGATGATGATCAAGTCAAGCTTTCGGGTCGAAGATTAGAGCTGAGCGCCATAGAAGCTGTGCTGCAAGTTATACCACAGGTGCGAGAAGTCATGGTACTAGTTCTGCGGCCCGAGAACTCTAAGTCGCGAGCAGCCAAGCTCATTGCGTGCATCGTTCCACAAGGGCACGCCTCGGAGAGGGATGTGAGGACTGCGTGCTTACAAGCAGCCGGGCAGAACCTGCAGGCCTATACCCGCCCATCAGAGTATTTCTTCGTTGAGAAGCTTCCTAGATCGACTTCCGGAAAGCTCAATAGGAAGGCGGCTGCGTCCTTGCTAGCATCCCGGGCAGCACAGGAAAAGCCGCAGCATCTTCCGGGGCAAGGAATCCACAGACAGCAGCCCTTATCGCCTGCATTGGCGACAATCGATCGATTGCAACATATCTTTCAGACCAGACTGGATACGCCACCTGCGGCATTGCACCCGGATACTGAGATGAAGACATTGGGCCTCGATTCTTTGGCCGCTGTGACACTGCTCCAACATTTTCGAGATGCTGGTCTTTCAGGCCTTTCCATCACAGATGTTCTCCAAGCTAGGACTCTTGCCGACTTAGCGGGCCAGATAGAGGACAAAAGCAAGGAAGCGTGCAAACCAACGGCAAAACCGCCATTGCTGGCATTGTTTCACAACAAACACCTGTTGAGTATCTCTCGGGTACTACGCGTCTCTGAGGGGGAAGTAGTAAAGGTCCTGCCAACTACTGCGACGCAAGCTGGTATGATTGCAAGTTTCCTGAAGAGCGATCCACCAAAAGGAAAATATACTCAGAAGAGCTACATCAATCATTCTGTCTACTGGGTCAATGCACAACGGGATCCAGTGCAAATCGAAGCAGCTTTTCTCATTGCTTTGAGACAGAATGTTGCATTTAGGACAGTATTTGTGCAAGTTGATGATGACTATAGACACTCATTTGCACAAGTCGAATTACAGCCTTATTGCTCCAAAAGTCACTTCAGACGTCGTCACTATGGTCAACAAGAAGGAGACTCGCCAAGAGGAGTCATTGGACTGGCCATTCGGGATGCTGAAAAGTCCATGAATTTGACCGAGCCGCCTGTGAGCCTCGCCATGGTGACGACTTCCTCAGGAACGGCCTTTGTGTTGAGTCTGTTTCACGCATTGTTCGATGGTGGCTCCTTGCAACTCCTTATACAAGAGGTGGATCGAATCTTCCACCTCAGAAAACCAGAAGAATATGGTACACCCGAGACGGCCGTTGTCAGACACTTCGCTACTGATAGTGAGCACACCCGAGACTACTGGGCTTCTTACCTTTCAGGCTTCGAGCCCTCACCTTTTCCGGACTTATCGCGCAAGGCACACGATTTGACGATGGACCAGGCTATTACTACGGATTGCATGAGTAGAATTGACCTAGAGTGGCTGCGAATGGCGGCGCGTAGCTCCGGGTCCTCACCACTGATTGTGCTGCAGGCTGCTTGGTCCGTGATTTTGTCTACCTACACTAATACGCAAGACGTCTGCTTTGGCAGCGTCATTTCGGACCGGACGACCCAAGAAGCTATGCGATGCATGGGTCCGACCTTTGTTACAGTACCAGTCAGGGTACTGATGAAAGATGTGAACCTCGCGGGAATGCTGCAGACGTTGATATTAGATGGCAGGAACGCTTTGACAAAGTTGCACGCACCTCTCGGCAGTATAGTGACTTCAGATGGGCTGCTCCCGTATGATACACTTCTGAGTTTGCAAATCTTTCCTGGCTTCGAGATCGACGCAGCGACATCTAGCGATCTTTTTGAAGAAACAGAGTACCCCCCCATGGCGAACGACTTCGCAGTCATGGTTGAAGTATGGCCAACTAGCTCAGGTTTCCTTCGATTTCGCGCAACCCATTGGGCATCCAGACTCGAAGGAGCTGGTGCCATGCGCATGCTTCAACAACTCGATGAGCTAGTACATATAATTGCCGGAGATGCAGAATCCTCACTCCCACGAGCCGTCACACAGCTGTCGTATGGCCTTACCTCCCGCCTTGAGACTCCAGACGTCAGGCACTTACACCGAGATTCATTGTTGCACACAGCGTTCGAGTACTGGGCACGACATCAGCCAGATCAAACCGCGTTGATCTACAAATCCGACCTCAACAACAGCACATCTGATGTTGTGTTGAGCTACAAAGTCCTCGACAAGCTCGCAGAGGACGTCGCTGCATCATTGTCTGACAGATTCGGCACCTTGCACGGTCAAGTCGTCATGCTATGCATGGAAAAGTGCGTGGAGCTCTATGTTGTCATTCTTGCTATTCTCAAGTCTGGAGCTGCTTGGTGCCCCATTGATCCATATTCACCCCCAAGCAGGCAACTAGACATTATGCGCAAGACTGGAAGCCGGAAACTCGTCACTGCTGGTGCCAAATCACCTGCCCACCACTGGGCAGCTAATGGCGAGTTCGATATATATAATTTAGATGTGACGCATCGCTCATCTCAGCGCAATGCCAAAGGGAATCACCTTGTTGAGATCAAGGCCTCTGACGTGGCGTACCTTATCTTCACAAGCGGGACAACTGGCACACCGAAGGGCATCGGCGTAACTCACGCGAACGGACGTAGCGCTATCGACAGTCTTTCGAAGGCCATCTACCACAACAGCCGACAGGAGCCGTTGAGACACTTGCAGTTCTCACAATACACATTCGATATCTTCGTGCAAGATGTCTTCTTTACTTGGTCGAATGGGGGAGCTTTGGTGGCGTCAACACGCGATGTCACGCTTAAGTCTTTCACCGAATTAGCAAACTCGACCGCATGTACCCATGTCAACCTCACACCATCATTCGGCGCTATAATGCCTCGTCAGGATTTGAAAACCCTTCGGGTTGTCACGTTCATTGGCGAGAAGCTCACCCAGAATGTGGCCGATGATTGGAACAAAGGAGGTCTCCGAGTCTATAACACATATGGTCCTGCAGAAGCGACGATAGTTGCTACGTACAGGTTGCTAGTGGACGATAACGTGAAAGCGTGCAACATAGGTCAGCCTTTAGCGACTGTTGACACATATGTCATCGACCAGAATGATCAGAGGACAGTCCTGCCTTTGAACGCAATTGGCGAATTAGCCATCAGCGGTCCCCAAGTAACTCCTGGCTACTGGAATGATGACGAAATCACTGCAAGGAAGTTTGTCTGGAACAAACACCTTCAGAAAAGGGTGTATCTTACTGGAGATCTTGTCCGCCAATTAGCGAACGGAACGATCGAATTCGTTGGTCGCACAGATGATCTCATCAAGCTGAGGGGAGCCCGAGTGGAGTTGAGCGAGATTGCCTATTCGCTGAAACAGTCAGACGCACGCATACAGCATGCAGAGGTTCTGCAATGCAATCGTCCGGCTTGTCTGGCACGAAACGCTCCTTCTTCTTCTTCTTCGTCATCTGATGGGCAGCAGCTACTTGTTGCATTTCTGGCCTTCCCGGACTTGCCGTATTGTGATGACTCCATCATAGCAAAAACACCGGAGGCAATTGCGCTCTCTGGCAGCTGCCGCTCGTCTGCGGTAGATACACTACCTCAGTACATGGTTCCAGACGTAATTGTAGTTGTGAAGAATATACCTCGGACTGCATCAGCAAAGGTAGATCGCAAAATCCTGCTTCAAGCCTTTGAAGCACTTCAGTTGCAAGACATACAGGCAATGTCAGAGTCAGCCGCGGACGACACGGTGGGATCCAGAGCAGGCGTCCATCCATGGCTCTTGAAAATCATATCCTCAATTACAGGTGCATCATTGGATTCCCTCCGGCCTTCCACCAGTCTCTCAGCAATCGGCGTAGATTCCATCTCGGTCATCAAGCTCGCCTCAAGGCTACTGGAGCGCGGAATTGAAATATCGCTCAGCGAAGCCGTGTCTTCGAGGACAATTCGAGGCCTTTCCAGCCTGATTGACAAGTCCAGTCACCAGGAACAGGCGTCTGGGCACGCACTTGAAGAGTTTGCGACCCAGTGGCGAACAAGCATTTCGGCGCATCTTGGCCATGATCATTTGACTGTTATGCCTATTCTACCCCTACAGGAAAGCCTACTCAGCGAGAGCATGCAGCAGCCGGACGCGTACTGGAGCAATCATTTATTTGAGATTGAAGCTGCGACTGATATTACCCGCTTGAAAAACGCTTGGACGAGACTTACCGAGGTGGTCGACACCTTGCGCATTGGTTTCGTCATCAAGGACATGGTGGAGAACCCGCCCGAGCATGACCAGTCAGACTCGCCTAAATTCGTCCAAGTGTTGTATGAGCATGCGACCATCGACTGGTCTGAAGTACAATCAACAGGGAGTCTCACAGAGGTGTGCAAGGCACGACTGCAGAAGATAGCATTGCAGCACCATGCGTCACTCTACAGTCATCCTCTCTGGGCCATCACAAATATTAAGATGGGTGACTCTTCTGAACATTTCATGCTACTAACCATACACCACGCCCTTTACGACGAGGACTCATTGGCAGTCCTTGAAGGAGGCTTGCGAACGCTTTATGCTCAGCTCGATGCGAACCTCTCGATCGCACCCTTTTCCACCGCTGTGAGTCAAATCGCTTTCACGAAGAACGATGTTGAGCCAGTCGCATACTGGAAACCAATTCTTGAACGTTGTGTCATGGACGCGCCGGACGATGTAAATCACCGAAAGCCTCAGATGATCCATCGGACTTTGGCCTGCGTCATGGACGTCTCGTATGATAAGCTGAAAGAAGCTACTGCAGCAATTGATGATTCCAATGCACTTTCAATCATACGTATCGCATGGGGCAAGCTCTTGGCTGAATTTTACGAGCAGCCCTCCGTGCTGTTCAGCGAGATCATCTCCGAGCGATTCTTCAGCACTGGCCTCGCTAGCGCATTTGGACCGCTGATAACGACAATGCCGGTTGCTTTCAATCGATCAGGTACCATCAGAGAGATGCTTGCAAGAGATGGAAATGTCTCGAGGAATGGACTAAGGCATCGAAACATTCGTCCTGCCACAGTACGATCTATTGTCCAGCGTCCTTCTTCACTACCTCTATACCCAGCTGTCTTTGTCTTCCACCCACGCCGAGGAGTTGAAGAAAGACATACACATAGCGAAGCCGCTTCTGAAAAAGTCGACGTTTTGTTCCACAGAAAGCAAGACTTCGTAACTCTTTCTGTAGAGCATCCGTTTGCTCTAAATGTCGTGGAGGGTGACGACACTTCTCTTATACTCGAAGTATCTGTCGATGATCAATTGATGAGAGCAGAGCAGCACGAGCTATTTCTCAAGCAGCTCAACGCGACCATTACATACATGGCTTCTCACCTTGACGTTTCCGTAGAGAGAATGGACGAAGAGCTTCCACTGGAGCTACTGTCAGTCTCGACACCGTGGACAGCTAAGCAATGGCCAATCGAAAGCCATCCGACATGGTGGCTTGAGCATTGGGCTGAGCAGCACCCTGAATGGGTTGCAGCCGAGGTTGCATCAGACATCGGCGAAAATGGCGCTCGTACTCAGAGTTTGACCTACACTGACTTGAATGAGTCGGGAAACAAGATTGCTGCCTTTATTCAGTCGATGGGTCATGACCACGGAACCATCGGATTCTGCATGGGCCGTGAGATCCTAGCTGTTTGCATTCAGGTAGGCATCTTCAAGAGCGGAAATTCATATCTGCCCATAGACGAGGCCCTTCCCCCTGAAAGAAAGACATTTTTGCTGGAGGATAGCGAGGCAGTGATGCTATTTACAACTCGGCGTGTGTGGATCAATACGCCGGTCCCCAGCTCCTGCGTACTCGTATTCGTCGAGGACATCAAGTGGGCCGACTTGAGTGTCGACTTCAGCAGACAGTGGTCTGCCCTGGATCTCGAACAGCCGTCATATCTTCTCTATACGTCTGGGTCTACTGGGAAGCCCAAAGGCGTCCTGGTCACTCATCGAAATCTGAGCGCCTTCACAGAAGCCCAGTCTGAATTTATCTGTGAGCACGTTCCTGCAACAATGTCAGTCCAAGGGTCTGGGAAATGGCTCGGACTTGCAAGTCGAGCCTTCGATGTCCACTTGGCCGAGCTTTTCCTAGCATGGCGCCATGGTCTTTGCGCTGTGACGGCTCCACGTTCGATGCTTCTCGACGATCTCTGCACTTCGATTGTCTCCCTAGGAGTCACTCATGCAAGCTGCGTCCCGTCATTGCTTGATCAGTCAGGTTTGAGACCGGATGATGTACCGTCATTGATGTTTTTGAGTGTCGGAGGCGAAAAGATGTCGCCGCAGACGAAAAAGATATGGGCTTCTCATGATCGAGTCCGTCTAGTCAACGCGTACGGGCCCACAGAAGCCACTATCGGGTGCTGCTCGAACTTAATTCTCCCCGAGACCGATCCTCAGAACATTGGCTCGCCGATGGGAGACTGTAGGGCACATGTCCTTGAGCTGAATTCTGACAGCTACGTCAAGAAAGGTTTCGCGGGTGAGCTCTGCTTCACTGGGGCGCTTGTAGCCAAAGGGTATCACAAGCGACCCGACGCGGCCGGCTTTGTTGATAATTTCAATGGCCGAAAGATGTATCGCACAGGGGACATTGTGAAGTTGATGCCGGACAATACGCTCTTCTTCATAGGCCGAAAGGACAGCCAAGTGAAAATAAGAGGACAGCGGGTGGAACTAGGAGAAGTCTCAGAAGGAGTACGCATTGCTCTCTCCGAGAAGTTTAACGTCACTTCCCTTTTCGTCAAACATCAGCACTTGCCTCGGAAACAACTGATTAGCTTCATCTCCGAGACTACGTCCAAGTCCGAAAGCTTGCCGCAAGGCCCAGAGTTTCTGGAAAGACTGTTCTCAGCCCTCAACAGCCGCGTGAAGTCAGAGGTCGAAAAGACCTTACCAGTATTCATGGTGCCCAACGTTGTGATCCCTATCACTTATATGCCGTTGATGGCAACGTCCGCTAAAGTTGATTCCAAGTGCCTGACTGCCCTGTTCATGTCAATCAGTCTGTCCAAGCTGATGCCGGGAAATGCTGCAGGTACCAAGAACTCTATTGACTTACCAAGGGTCTTGAGTGACAGGGAGAGTCTTCTCCACAGAATAGTCGTCGATGTCCTTGGTCCCAGATCTGCGGATGTTGGACCGAATACAAATCTTCTCGAAGTTGGTATTGACAGTCTGTCTGCGATCACAGTCTTCTCCAAAATGCGCAAGGCTGGTTTTAATAATTGTTCGGTTGCAGACATCATACGAACGCCGTACATAGAAAGCTTGGCCAAACTTCCCAGAGCAGACATTGACAAAGAAACACGCCTTCTCGAAGCGCGACAGAGGCTGTCGAATCTGAAGCAGTCTTTCTTTGAAGCCTGGTCGACTGGTTCGGACGATCTGGACCTTGAAGGACTCAATCCCCAAATGATTGAGATGATTCTTCCCTGCGTTCCATTGCAAGAGACACTCGTAGCTCCGGCGTTGGGTGGCTCTAGTGAAGGCGGATACATTAACCACATTCTCTTAGGCCTGCAGTCGGATCTGTCTACTGCCACCCTACGATCTGCATTTAGAACGCTTGTAGAGCGCCACGCGATTCTGCGCACCTGCTTCGCGCTTTTCGAAGATCAGGTCATCCAGCTCGTCTTAACTGCCAAGTGCGACCACGCCTTCAACTGGGCAGAAGCCAATCCCGACACGGATCAACAAGATTTGCAACAACTCCAAGCCTTAAATGCCTCGGACATCATAAAATCTATATCCACACGACCCCCCTTCCGTCTAACCGCGATCATGGGGACTTCACGACAGCTCTTGATGTCGGTTCACCATAGCTTGTACGATGGCATGTCTCTGGATCTGATATTCAGAGACCTTGAAGCTATCGTTCGCGGGACCGGGCTGGGTAAGGCGCATGCCATGCAACCTGTCGTTGAATACATTGCCAGTCAAGATGAGGAACGCACGAAGAGCCATTGGAAAAAGCTTCTTCAAGGATGTCATGCAGCGCCTTTGCTCAGTAGTGAGGGGAGCTCTGCCGTCATTTCTGATCTCGCTTCGACAGAACTTTACGAGCTATCAGTCCAACATGCACAGCTCAAGGAGATACTTCAAAGGACCGAGGTCACCTTAGCTAGCCTTCTTCAAGTCGCATTCGGCATCGCTCTGGGCCAAATGCTAGGTACTGATGATATAATTTTTGGAACTGTCCTTTCAGGACGAGCCATTCCAGTCGATGATGCGGAAATGATTGTAGGCCCATGCATTACCACAGTGCCGCAACGAGTCAACATGTACAGCGGAGCCGAGTCATTAGCTCAGATCTTATCCGAGTACCAGGATGCAGCAGCAAGAACCTTGGACTATCAGCATGTCTCGCCTCGGAAGCTTCAGAGGTGGCTGAACTCGACTCGCGTTCTCTACGACTGTCTATTCTCTATGGTCGTCCAGCGGCAGCAGCAGAGCCCTGCAAGTCAGCCATGGACCGTGATCCAGAATGAAATTGCGGTTGACTATAACCTTGCGGTAGAAGCTGAAATCGATTCGTCAGCCGATAGAATCGTCCTGCGCGCCGGGTACCGCAGCTCTATCATCGGACGCGCCAGTGTCAGAGCTCTTTTAGAAAACATTGAGATCCTTGTGTCCGCTGTCGTCCAGGGTCACGACATCGGGATCAGTGAGCTGAGATGCTTTCAAGAGTCGGAGGTCCGCAATGATGAGTTAGAGCAGGACCAGAAATTCCCATCGAGTGACTCCACATGGTCTGAATTGGAAACATTTATTAGGCGCAGAGTGGCTCATGCCTGTGAGCTGGACGAGATGCGTGTACAAAAGAGCACTCCTTTTGCTTCGCTGGGATTGGATTCAATTACATCAATTCGGCTGGCTAAAGCCTTCCGTACCGATGGCCTGAGAGTGTCCTCCACTGACTTGATGCGGCATGGAAATATCGCTGCTCTCGCAAAATTTGCATCAGCACAAACAGCTCTCAAGGATTCGGAAGATTCTGTGACTAATACGAACTTTACGCGGGATCCCGATGAAGAGAGGTCAGACGTATCAGCGCCAATTCTGCATACGGCTGCAATTCCACGTCAAAACCAGTCATCCACTGAGCAAAGAATGGATCAATACCGATGCACCCCATTACAGCATGGTATGATCTTTGGTACCATCGCGTCCAACGGAGCCTTGTACGTGCATCAACATGTCTTTACCTTGGCAGCGACGATAGATCTAGAGAAGCTCAGACATGCGTGGGATCGGCTTACAGAAACTCTAGACATCCTACGAACGACATTCCATCTAGACAACTCTACTAACGCTTGGATGGGACGTGTCAGCGATGAAATCGACTCCACATGGCATCTTCATGCGGTTGACAGCCCAAGTAAGAGCTGGAAGGCGGCTTCAACGCTCCTACAACTGACTTCGGAGAACGATTTCGCCTCTGTACCGCACCGAGTCGACGTCTATCATGCTGAGCTCTCCCCAGAAGAGCCTATCATGGTCATCAGCATGCATCACAGTCTCTATGATGGCGTGTCGCTCTTTATTCTTCTTCAAATGTTTAAATCATTATACGACACCAATAGCACGCAAAAAACAACCCCCTTCTACCACGCAGCGCATACCATAACGGATGCTCAGAAATCATCATTAGAGTACTGGACCGCACACTTCCATAAATACTCTGGAATTCCACGAGGAGAAGGAACGACCTACTCTCACAGCTATTCTAGTCGTACGGCAATCACAGACTTGAAGTTGGCCCTAAAAAAGTGCCAGCTATTGGAAGTCTCGATTCAGGATCTGTGTCTACTTGCATTTGGAAAGGCTTACGCAAAATTTATTGGTAAAAGAGATGTCGCATTTGGCCAGGTTCTCAGCGGCCGCTCAATGCAGGTTGGTGACGGAGACGACATAGTAGGACCAGTAAGTAATTCCGGGCGTTGCGTTTGTCTTCTTCTTCTTCTTCTTCTTCTTCTTTTCCTGGATGAATGCTGATGCTTGAAACTTGTCAGACCTTTAACACAATTCCCTTTCGTGTTAAACTCGCCAATGTCCTTCAAAGCAACAAAACTGCGATACGTCGCATCCGTCAGGATTCAATCGATGCACTTCTCCATCAGCATGGCTCCCTTGCAGACATACAGAGAGAATGGCGCAGCCGGACCACGGATGATACAACTCTTATTGACGCTATATTTGTCTACCAAAAAGTAGATCAAGTCTACACGAAAGCCTCGCCCTCGATAATGACGCCCTTCGAGACGGAGGGCATCTCACTACCCTCTGAGTACTTCCTCAATTTTGAGCTTGAAGAGGAAGCTACCCAGGTGACGTGCAGAGCGCTTTCTGGCGCCAGTCAGGCACAGCTCGATTTACTTATGAATGACTTCGCTAGCTCCCTACAGGATGTCATGGAAAGACCTCAGCGAGCTGCAAATGCGCATCCAGCGGGCCTGTCGCATTTGCCACTTGATCTAGCAGCTAGCCATGATTCCGCACAAGTTGACTCGATTCGAGGCGCAGAGTATTTCCCAGTCCTACGTTCTGTGATCTCAGAGCTGTCCCAGATGCCAGAGAGCAGTATTCAGGCCGATACGAATATGTTTTCCATCGGCATAGACTCGATCTTGGCACTAAAGGTCGTCTCGGGATCTCGCAAACGTGGCGTTCCCGTGCATCTGCAAGATGTTATGCGTGGCGTGACTGTTGCTGGGGTCTGCAGGCTCATTCTTGAAAGCCACGCGACTCCTAAAGTCGCGCAGCGCAGCACCGTCACAAGAGACCCGTCCCTCAAACATCGGCTATTAGAACGCCTAAATGTTCCAGATGAGGACGTCGAGGCAATCAGCGAGTGTCTTGCTGGCCAGGAGTATCATCTCGTTAGCTGGCTTCAATCAGGGCGGACAATGTTCGAGCCAGCTTGGTCTTACGAGACCAGCATACGACTCGAAGTCGATAAGATACGAGAAGCGTGGTCGATTTTGAGACAGAGCTATGGCGTTCTACGCACGCTTTTCACCGTTGATCAACACAGCGTGCCATACCAGGTAATTCTAAAGCAATCGACGGTGTCTGACGAAGCGTTCATGTCAGTCACGACCGAACGGAACCTTGTGACGGGTCTACAGGGCCTTGCTAGAACAGAAGCGATGGCGCCGTCGACGATGTTCACCCCTGCTGTCCGGTTGCGACACCTTCGCGCTGCGGACAAAGACGGCATTATGGTCCTCATCAACCATGCCGCTTACGATGCCTGGACGATGCCCAAACTGATAAGTGCTCTAGACTCAATCTACAGAAGTCAGCCATTGCCAAAGATTGTGGAGTACTCCGAATTCGTCTGCCACGCTCTGCAGCATTTGCGCTCGCTAGACGAAGGAGCCTATTGGGCATCGACCTTGGCAACTTCTGAGCCAACTGTCATCACATCCACCGAAGCAGTATCTGCAGAAGACAAACGACAGATATTTGCCTTCGTACGAACGTGCGCAGGAAAACGTACCGCGCTTCAGCAAAAATGTCAAGCAAATGGTGTCTTGCTTCAGCACATGCTTATCGTGGCGTACGCTCAAGAGCTTGCGCGGCATACCTCCACCTCAAATCCAATTTTTGGCTTCTTTCAGCTAGGGAGAGCAGCTACGTTTGAGGACATTGGCGATGTATGTGGTCCGTGCTTGAACATGCTACCTCTTTCAATCAAAGACGCGACCACAGCCTCGAGCCACAGTCTCGTTCATCAGGTCCAGCAGAACCTGACGGATCGCATCCCCTTTGAGCAAAGCCGCCTACAGACTGCCATTGGTGCCATCCAGCAAGAGCAAGTGAGCTTCAATACATTCTTGAATCTACTTTGGAATCAGCAGGCATCAGCCACTGACTCCAGCGCTCGGAATCTTTTCAAGCCCGTCGCGATAGGTGTTCCATCTGACTTTGCGTCTCCGGTAGCTCTGAAGGGCGAGACGGCCGTGGATGGTCTGTCCACGAAGATACTACGAGAGCAAAATGTGTTTGTGGATGCCGGACCTGGAAATGAGGATGACCTGTTGTTTGGCGTGCGAAGCGATTTTGGGCTTATGAGCGTAGAGGACATTGAAAGTTTTATCGGGGGCGTCGAGAGGAGGTTGCTTGAGGACGTTGACGCACTCGGGGCTTGATTTGAGAGAGGGTTCTGTCGGTCATGTAACTTTGGGATGGCCTTGCCTGCTCGTCTTGTAAAAGCCTTTCCTTTTTTCTTTCTCCTTTGTCCATTGCAAGTGTGCTTAGTAGTATCTGTACCGGCTCATCGCTATTCTGAGCGCAACTCAAGAAATTTGTGAGACACTTTTGTATATCTGGATTTCTGCGTGCAACCCATTGATCTAACAGGTATCTATGAACTTGCATCTGTCTTCAAATCCACCTACTTGACTTCCTCAAGCGCCGAAGCCATCTGCTCATTCTCAGTGTCCATGCCATGCTTCTCAACTCTTTGACCAAAGCGTTTCAAACCCCCTTGATCAAACAAGGAGAGCATATTCTTGAACGTCTGGTTCGTCACATCTTCGGCAGCCTTGAACATCCATTCCTCGTACATCTTGACGGCTTTGGAGAGGTCGTCGGGATACCTCACAATCGACTCTGCAAGGCGCAAACCGTCTGTAAGTGCTAGATTGACACCCTCACCGGCAAAGGGCGTCATGACGCTATTCAATGATTAGTAAATGAAGGCTGCGGGCCTTGATCGTCAGATAGTGGAACAAAAAGGACATACTGAGCAGCGTCTCCTATGAGCGTAACACCTGCCATATGCGGCCATCTCAATCCTGGAGGGAGCATGTACAGTGGCCATGGTCTTACGGGCTGATCGATAGCTTCAAGCCATTTGATGTGTGCGGGGGAGAACTCGGTCAGATGCTTCTTCAGTCCCTCCCTGGTCGATTCAGGGTCATTCCAGTCAATGCCGACCGTGTTGTGCCATCCCTCGGAGACGCGATGCATGGTGTAAACGTGGTTTGAGCCGTCGCCCATGTGCATGCCCATCATTGCCTTGCCTGTCTCATCTCCAAAGGACCAGTAAGCGCCCCGACCTAGCATCTGGCGGGTCTGGTCATCAATATCTGAGCGGGTGTGAATGTTGGGGAGGCAGATCTCCTATAATGATATCAGACTCAGCAGGCTACATCAGTGGGAAAGCTGAGCACAAGCATAGTCAACTTACGATACTGGTCATGCCGGAATAGAAGGGCTCGATAGGCGTCAGCAGCGGACGAACCTTGGACCAGCAACCATCGGCGCCGATGATCAGGTCGAAGCCTTGGGCGGTTTTGCCGTTCTTGAAGTGCAGCTTCCCCCCTTCGGCCTTGTCCAAGCGATGATCCCACTGGATCCAGTGCTTGGGCACGCTTTCGTACAGGATCTCTCTCAGCCTTGAGCGATCAATCTCCGGACAGCCGGTGCCGCCTTGGTGAATAGCGGAAGCGACATTGTTTTGGGGATCTGTGAAGGTCATATACTCATCGTCAAAGCGAGCGTATTTCTCGAACTGGTCAAAGATGGAGGCACGTTTAAGGGCCTCTTGACCTGTTCGGTGCTTGAGATCCAGGGATCCGCCCTGAGCGCGGAAGTTGACATTGGGCTCGCCCTCGTAGATGGTGGCTTGCAGACCATTGACGTGCAGGATACGGGCTAAGAGAAGACCCGCGGGGCCGGCGCCTATGATGGCAATATTGGGGCCGGACTTGGACATTGCATCAGCGGATGTTTGCTCTCCAAGGTGCGTGTGGATGACGGGCGAGCAGAGATTCGCAGGGAGACGGGAATGGCATTCTTATATGGAAAGAAACAGGTGGTGCAGGGAGCTGTTGGGGGAGGTGGATCAGGTCAAGAGTGCAGTGTTGTCGTTGTTGATGAGATCATGGCAAGGTCGCACCGGTGGTGAGGACGGTCGCTTAGTAGGTGTCGGAGGTGGGTAGCGTCGGAGGTGTCGTAAGTACGTTGGTGGAGGTAGGACGATGATGACATTGTCAGTGATTGTGTTCGGAGCTTGGGAGCGGAGGAAGATGATGTGGCCTTGGGCTTGACAGACATGGACAAGCTTAGTAGGTAGGTAGGTAGGTAGGTAGGTAGGCAGGAGGTGCGCGGCGATGGGAGATCAAGGGAGGCAGGAGCGACCGGATGTTGGTGATTGCCTAGATGGGTGCTAGGTAAGGTAGTAGGTAGGTACCAACCTATCGTGCCTGCCTACCTACCTCTCCACCTCGTACTTCATCCTGTCAAGACATTCCCATTCTTCAGACCCCTCCGTGCCCTCCTACAGGATGCGCAGTCCAAGTCGTGTCGCTGATGCATCATCCGCCGCACGGAAGCGTTCTCTACCTAGCCCGCCCGCTCCCCAAGACACTTCTATACGCAGTAACCTCGGCCCGTCCCCGCGGAGTGCGAGGGCAGACGGCGGAGATGCACCCACGCCCGCGCGCCCTCCATCACGTCTTCTCGAGTGAAGCCTGCCGACTATAAGCAGGCAATCACTTTGCTACCCTACACTCTTCGCCTCACCTTGTCCTTGACATTCCACGAAACAATCCTCCCACAGTCTCGCCCGCAATGTCTGGTCTCATTACTCCCACCAATCTGTTCAAGGCATCAGCTATCCTCTGGGCTCTCCTCGTTCCTGGCCACATCGCCCATGGCCTCACAAACGTGCACAAGGGCCTTGACGCCGCCGAGCGCAAGGAGAGTGGCCTGAAGTGAGTTGGCCATCCCCCTGCACCACATTCGCGATGCTCATCTACCCCCTTCCAGCAAGGAGCAACGTCGCGGCTTGATTGGAGCGAGGAACCAGTGGGACGGTTGGAACTTTTGGGGCCTCGGCCTTGCTCTACTCAACTGGCACTACTCCAAGACAGGTGCCCCCAAGACCCCCGAGGAGACCATGGCTCTGGTCGTCATGCTGGCCGGCAACTTGATCGCCGGCCTCAGATATGGTGCAAGAGGTGAGATGGGCCCTGCAATCGGTCTGAGTCTAGCTAGCATTCTGAGTCTGAGTGCCGTGAGACTTGGCGCTTGATAGCCACGCTTGAACCACCTACTTGTTAGAATTGAGGACGCTCATTTCATGTGATATCACGTGACCGTCCGCAGCTACGTAAGTTTCCTAAATAGGCTTAGTATACCTCCTATAGTATCTCTCTCTTCTATATTATACTTACTCCCTTAGTTAATCAGATATATATATATATATATTTATCTCATCATCATCTATATTCTAACACTACTCATGGCCAAAATAGAAACATGCAAATCCCCATGTCTTCTGACCAATGCATAACCTATCACACCTTTCGCTCCCCTTCAATGCATCACATCCCGCCACGCTAACCAAACAAGCTTGACCTACTGCTCTTGGGGCCACGTAGGTACTTGTCTCTTAGCTCCAAGCTGTGCCAGCTACAAGAGCCTTCCACTTCCCTTCCTCCACCAGCACCACACCCTTACACGCCTCGCCCTCGTCATGTCCCTCGTCACTTACAACCTCACCTCTCAGCCTCCCTCAGGCCTCGACAAGCCCTTTGCCATCTCCGCGAAGCCAGGAGTCGACAAGTGGAGGTCACCGCCCACCCACTTTGCCTCGACCGCTCCCATCATCGCCTTGCGCGTCCCTGCCGACACCTTCAAATCCGTCGAGGTCTCAGTCAAGTTTCAAGTGACGGATCTCTACGACCAGGCAGGCTTAATCCTTCAATTTCCCGATCAGGACGACCCCAAATGGATCAAAGCTGGTGTTGAGATGAATCAGCAGCCCTTTCTCAGCGTCGTCGCCACACAAGCCTGGAGCGACTGGAGCTTGACTCCGCTAACCGCCTCGCCCAACGGTCAATCGTCGCAAACACACGACATTGATGTAACTCTGAGGCTCGAGCGTGTCATCAAGGACGGTGTCGCCAAGAGTGCAGTCTGGATCCATCGAGTTTGGCCCGACGGAACCACGCAACCCCTACGCGAGACCACGTGGGCGCTCCAAGGCACGACCGCCCAGACTCTTGAGGTCGGTGTCTACGTCGCATGTCCATCAGTGACACGCAATCAGGACTTGACCGCAGAGTTTCGCGACTTCAGAATCACCTCCATTGGCGAACTCTGAGCAGCGTTTGGAAAATCACATGTAGACGGTCGCATCAATATACCACGTCTGCAAAGTTTTTGCTCATCCCTGGCTGTGCATTTTCCAGCGAGAGGAGCCTCTGATTCGGCGTGGCGTTGCTCGTAGCTGCTTCGAACGCGCTGCACAAGCTCAAATTCGTGATGGCGGCGAATGAATCAAAGTCGGCTTTGTTGCCATTGCATGCAGCCCATTCTGGAGTAGAGGGCGACGTACCATCGCCCAGATCACTCCATCTTGTGACGACGAGCGCATGTCGAAAGCGGTCGATGCCCTGCGCACGTCGGTCTTCGACCAGTTTTAGTTCCACGAGATATTCCGAGGGACATTCCGGACATCGCCGCATGGGTCTGCACCGCTCGCACGGATGCGGCATGTAATCAGGCGTTTTCAGGCGCTTGTAATTGATGTTTGGGCCATCAGCCCATTGAGAGCGGATGCCTTGCCTAGGGATCGGTGTGTGACTAAGCGAGCACTTGACCAAGGGCATGAGCTTCCCGTTCGCCCAGTGATGACAGCAGCTAAAGTATGGGGCGTAGTCGTTGCGTGAGAAGAGTAGCAGCCGCTCCTCAGACGGCGTCATCTCAGCTCGAACATATACTGTTGAAGTGACCTTGATGAGGAGGTGTCCTTTATAGACGTGCGCTCGACTGATATGAGACCAATCGCTGTCTTTACACCGCCACCTTCGATTCAAAGCTTCAAGCGGAATACCATGTCTGGCTCCATAGCGTGACCTCCGCATTGCCAATTGAACAAGACTATAAGGCAGCTGACGT
The DNA here is from genome assembly GCA_023512835.1 of Taxillus chinensis. Lineage (NCBI taxonomy): Eukaryota > Viridiplantae > Streptophyta > Magnoliopsida > Santalales > Loranthaceae > Taxillus > Taxillus chinensis. The sequence continues at coordinate 23,171 of JAKCVP010000166.1, forward strand.
CCCTCTACTAGTCGCATTCTGGGCAAAGTCAAGATCTTGGCATTGGGACAGTCAAAGATGGGATACGTGACATAGTTTGCACGAAGGCACTCTTTCCCGGGACTGAGGCGGTCATGATAAGTGCCACACACGAAACAGGAAAGCTGAGACGGCCGATACGCATCGACTTGCTGACCGCGTACTTTGAGGGTTGCGAAGACCAAATTGGCGGCATCGATTCTTGTCGGTAGAAAGAGCGCGATGCGGTTCCAGAGGTCTGGCGGAAACTTTGCCATGGGATGGGCTGAAGGGTCAATGCCGGGCATGACGGGATCGTCAAAATACTGGCCGCCCGGCTCCAGCATAGCGTGCAGCACTTCTCCCGTCACCATGGCAGAGAGACCGGATCCTGATACGACAGAATTGGCATTGTTGATTTTGTGTGTGCGGATAGCGTCTTTAGGCAGGGCGGGTGCAACGTCAACGTCTGTGTGAAGAGACTTGTCGTATGTCACGGTAGAGGAAGTCATGTCCAGCGAGGTCCGATCGAATGGAGCTTGGACGGCCGTCTTGCTCTGTCGCTTTCTACCAAAAGAGAATATTGACTTCTTGTGGTGGGGTCTATCGCTGGCACTGCTCTTCGAAGATGCCATCATGCTCCCGGACTTCAGGCGTATTGTGAAGGTGTGTCGTTGTTGCTGCTGGTGCTGGTGCTGGTGGGCCACGTCGTCGTCGGGAGATGCTATCATGCTCGATCAGACAAGTGGCCCTGTCTCGTCTTGTCTGACCTTGGCCGTCCCTCTTGAAGAAGTGTGGAGCTGACGTTGGGCATCTCTGCGCAATTCACATTTTCGACAACCCTCGCGGCGACGTCATATCGAGGTCCGAGCGAGCCGTCCTCCTGTAGAGCAGATCGACACGTGACATGATATCCTGTGACAGGACAACCCTAGCAGAAGATGACAGAGGCCAACACGACGACCAGCGTCGCTGCTGGTTCCGTCAGATGAGCTGTGTTGGTGTTCACGCCGCTAGCTTCGAAGGCTCCGCGCCTTGAGGAGCGCTGAAGACCTGCAGTTGCGCGCTGCCTCAGTAAAGGTCAGATGACAGTTCACGACCTACGCGTCGATATACCACATGTGTCCTCATTCAACCTCGCCGGGTATCACGACAGCACGCCGGCGTACGTTTTTCACTAAGCGGACGCACGGAGTGAATCCTCTCTCAGTTTCCAACACGCTACGAACCCACGGCCGCGTCGTGGCCGCTTCCCGAGACTCGTTGGCACTAACCTCGGGTACATTTGCTAGCACGTAACACTGCCGACGCGTTGTGGCGGGAGGGCTACATATGTGGTGCATGGTCGAAAGTCTGCGACGCTCTTCTGACTTGCAACCTGACCCTGAAACTCGAGTTGAATTCGGTAACCTTGATTCCCAGTACTGGACATGTCTTCAGACACGATGTATGACGTGGTGATTGTGGGATCTGGCATTTCTGGTATCAATGCAGCCTGTCGGTTGCAAGAACAATGCCCCGGTCTTCGTTACACCGTTCTCGAGGCACGCAACGCCATCGGAGGCACCTGGAGCTTCTTCAAGTACCCTGGGCTTCGTTCTGATTCTGACCTGTACACATGTCTGTCGTGTCTGCCCACCTCTCTTCTCAATGGTCTAACCTCTTTCAGATGGCTTCCCCTTCAAGCCTTGGGTGAAAACACATCCAATCGCCGAGGCTGACTCCATCCTTGAGTATCTCAACGAAACAGTGCAAGAGCGTGGCATCCAGAAGCACATTCAGTTTGATTCAAAGGTATCCGCTCTCAACTGGTCCTCGGAACAACAGACCTGGCGTCTTGATGTCAACGGAGAGTCTCGTCGAATCTACACGCGCTTCCTCATACTCGGTACGGGTTACTACTCCTACGATGCTCCTTTGAAGTCGCCCATCCCGGGTCTAGACACGTTCAAGGGCACTGTTCTACACACCCAGACGTGGCCCGAGGACTTTGACTATGCCGGCAAAAAGGTGGTTATTGTCGGTTCTGGCGCCACTGCCATCACCATGCTGCCCGTCGTGGCGAAGAAAGCAGGTAGTGCGACCATGCTACAGAGAAGCCCAAGTTATGTCGTGCCAATCGGAATGAAGGACAAGCGGGACCAGCAAATACGTAGCTGGCTACCCACCAGGCTCGCCCGCACAGTCATTTGGTACAAGCATGCCTTTACCATCTACAGTTTCTACTGGTATTGCATGTACTTTCCAAACAAGGCTCGAATTCTCGTCATCGACGCAATGAGGAAGCTGATGCCGAATGTCGATGTTGACAAGCACTTCAGTCCCAAATATACGCCCTGGAAGCAACGGCTATGCTTTGCACCCGATGGCGACTTCCACAAGGCGCTAAATGATGGCAAGGCCAATGTCGTGACAGATCATATCAAGACCATCGATGCCGAAGGCATCCAATTAGAATCAGGAGACAGGCTGGATGCAGACATCATCGTCACTGCCACCGGTCTACAAGTGCGGATGCTTGGCGGCGCGAGCTTGACAGTAGACGGTAAAAAGGTTGACATGTCTGAAAAACGTACGTCGCCGTCACCGTCACACTCGCTTCGAGCGCCAATGCTGATTTGAACTCTAGACATGTGGCGAGGGTGCATGTTTGACGACGTTCCCAATTTAGTTTACGGTTTTGGGTACAGCAATAACTCCTGGACGTGAGTATTGCTAAAGAACAGCCGGAGCCGAAATGTTACTAATGAGTAAACCTAGACCCGGCAGCGACATCTGCGCTCAGACAGCAACAAGACTCATAAAAGAGCTGAACAGACGAGGCAAGACGAGCGTGGCGCCTTATTGGGATGCAACCAAGAGACACGAGGAGCGGTCTCTGCTCGAGCTCTCCTCTACCTACACCAAGTCCGGAGATTTCCCCATGGTCTCGAATCTTGCCGAATGGGGTCCGAGAAACAACGTCCTCTGGGACTACATTGTGTTCTGGACAAAGGGTCTAGACAACTGTCTAAAATGGTCATATGTGAGGACAGACTAAAGGCTTGAAACTAAGCTAGCTCGACTGCTTGTCGCGGTTGAGCAGAGTACGCAGGTACGTGAGTATAGCGATGCAAAATCCCCATACCTGGGCGATCTGAGCAGGTTCGAGACGTCGTGGCTCTCACGATAATCTTGGTGCACACGGCGTAGTTGAGTCCTTCGAGATTGTCTAGCGGTAGTGGGCCGCAGGTACACGCGGGTATACGTCAGGTATACGCAGGTATACCTAGGTGGAGCCTACCAGGCGTACGCTGCTTATTCAGCAAAGCAACACCTGACTGCCCCATTGACCACCAGTTTCAAGCATTTATTTTCTCCACTTGGGCACTCAGGAGCGTACAAGTTCCAATGTTTACCTTGGCTGGCCCTGGTCAATCATGCCAATGTTGAGCTCTATAACTGTCGCCGTCACTAGACCTCTGCTTGAACACCAAAACTGTCGCACTACTCGTCAATGCATCCCTGTGACCAGTATCAGAGCCTGACCAGCCTCCCCTGGCGCATCCGTGAAAAGCTCATTCCATAGCGCCAGGATGTCCCAAAGTGGACGTGAAAGAAGTAACAGGCCTAGCACAATGGCCCATGGACATGACTTCCATGCCAAGCTGCATTACACCAGGCTCCTTCCGAGCGGCGCAGTAGGACCCATGGTATGGGGCCGAACAATTTTTGATCAAGGCATTGAGGAGCTCGTTCCCGTCCATATTCGCGACATTCGAGGACGCGAGAACGACTTCACCTTGGATGCACATGGCTTCCAAATTGTCAAGCACACGACGCGTTTGACAAAGCACGATTTCTCAAGCCGCACCCTGGTCAAGAAAACCTTTTACGATGAAGTCGCCAAGATTCTCAAAGGTGCCACGGGCTGCAGCAAAGTGAAGATCACCCACCACGTGCTGCGAAAGTCAAAGCCCCCGGATCCCGATAACAGCCTGGCCATGACGCGTCCAATTACTCAGGTGCATGTTGATTCAAACGAGGAAAGAGTCAAGATCACCCTCAGGGCCCTCTACAAGGACGACTACCCAGCCCTGCTGTCCCGGCGCTACGCAATGGTCAATGTTTGGAAACCGCTCAGGAAAGTCTCTCGCGACCCATTGGGTTTTTGCGATGGATCGACTGTACCTGACTCGGACTTTGTGTTGAGGGAAATCATTATGCCTGGAGGGAGCCGGCAAGTGAATACTGGTGTTGTCAGGAGTGATGGGCATGTCTGGCACTACCTGCATGGTCAGGACGTTGACGAGGTGCTACTGCTCAAGTGCTGGGACTCTAAGCAAGGGGTAATCAAGCGTTGCCCTCATTCCGCTGTTTTGAGTGAAGGCGATGCTACTGGTAGTGAGGAAAGGGAAAGCATCGAGTTAAGGTGTATGCTGGTTTGGGACGCATAGAGCACCTACCTAGGTAGGTAAGTACCTGACATCGCTGGCTCTTTCTGAGCATAGTTTCAGAATTCTATTCTCGTTGCCCAACGAGGACGCACACGACACTCATGATTTCCTGTGCATGACGCCCGCGCCGGCCTGATGGCTGGGGAAGACCAGGGTATCGGCCATGACCATGTTCTGCCTCCTTCCCACGCCAAAGACAATGACCTCAGCAATATCCTCTGGCGTGAGCGGTTCAACGCCCTTGTACTCATTATCCGCCCGTGACTTGTCTCCCCTGAATCTTACGACGCTGAATTCAGTCTCTACCTGGCCGGGATCCACCTCTAGCACACGAATACGTGTGTCGACAGTCTCTTTTCTCAGACTGTCGCTGAATGTGCGCACAAATGCTTTTGTCCCGCAGTAAATGCTACCCAGAGCGTAGGGCTCTCGACCAGCGATGGAGCCAATATTCACAACGTCTCCATAAGGTACGCTCGTGTCGGGAAAGGCATCCTTGTTGATATTTGCCGGCACGCTTCGGCTCTTGTACAGACCCACCACTTTTTGTGTCAACGCGACTAGGCCCGTAATGTTCGTAGACAACATGGTGAGGACGTCCTCGTCCTTCATCTCACCGACCTTGTCTTTGCCGAGGACCATGCCTGCATTATTCACCAAGCAGTCGATGTCTTTCCACTCGGCTGGAAGACTGTCCACAAAAGCTGAGACAGCAGAAATGTCTTGCATGTCAAGCTGCCGAGGCAGAACTTGGACTTGCTGCCCGAATTCCGCCTGCAGCTTCCTCGCTAGATCATGGATGCGCTCGACACGGCGGGCCGTGAGTATCAGGCGGAGAGGCCGACCGAGGGCGCTGCGGGCGAATTCTGTAGCTGTTGCGGCGCCGATGCCTGAGGATGCGCCAGTGATGAGGATGGTGCGGTTTGCAATGCGTGATGCAGGGGCAGACATTCTAAGAGATGTGGAAGCGGAAAAGGCGCTAGCCTGCTGGTGACTCTCCTGCAAGGAGCGCCAAGGCGTGACAGTGGAGTGAGCTGAGGCAGGAACGGGCAGTGCTTGGGCTCGAAAAAGACGAGGAGACAGGCGACAGAGGCTGAGGTTCAATCGAGCAGTGGGGCTCATGGAGGGAAGGAGAAGTAGCACGGGAGGGAAAGTTGTATGTAGATAGCGTGATACAGGAAATGGAAGATGCCCGAGGTGATGGCACCTTGGGGGGGAGTTGGTGGGACACTGGAGCGTCAGGGTTAGCTCGAGTGCTAGTCACTCGGATGTCCTTGATACATCGATATACCAGTGCGGGGCAGGCCGCAGGCAAGACGGCCCTCTGGCTGCGTCACTGCGTCAGAGGTGCCCTTGCGTGGGGCAAAAAAAATATTGTCAGCAAAAAGTTCTAGCGTGAACCAGCAGCTTCTGAGAGGTTGTCAGCGAACAGACTGAAACAATCTCTCCTCCGTTGCCCATCAACATTGCTCGCTCTCGTGTTCATTTCCTTTCGCGTACAACAAGCATGGCCGATCCAGTCGACTCAATACTTCCCGCCGACCGCGAGGTCGAGGAAATCACGTCTCTCTGCATGAATTGTCACGAAGACGGCACCACGCGACTACTCCTCACACGCATTCCCTTCTTCCGCGACGTCGTCCTTATGTCCTTCTCATGTCCAAAGTGCGGCTTCAAGAATTCTGAAATCCAAAATGCCGGAGAGATCCAGCAAAGAGGCGTCAAGTACGTGTTCAAGGCAGAAACTCCGCAAGACCTACAAAGACAGATTGTCAAAGGTGATAACTGTACCGTAAAATTCGATGAAATTGATCTGGAGATTCCCGCCGGCCGAGGACAGCTCACAAACGTTGAGGGCCTCTTGAGCATGGTCGCCGATGACCTGAATGCTCTCCAAGAGGAACGCAAGAAACAAGCTCCCGAGATTTTCGCAAAAGTACACCAGATCATCATTAGTCTGCAGGAGATGGCCGAGGGCAAGGCACTGCCCTTCACCATCCACCTTGACGACCCTTCTGGAAACTCTAGCCTAGAACCAAATATCAAAGACGCGCGCGGCAAGTGGACTCGTAGTGAATACGCAAGAACGCCCGATCAGAACGAGGCTCTTGGCCTCGCGCCAGGTTTCATACCAGAGGAGATCAAAGCTCCCGACACCGAGATCAGATCGGAGTACAGAGCGAACAACATGGTGGGTGGCGCGACTGGCTCGCTCCAGCCCAATACCGGCCCCTTGAACGCTGATGATCTCGACAATGAGGACATCGTTGAGAATCAGGTGTATGAATTCCCAACTCAGTGTCCTGGCTGCACACGACCGTGCTCCGTTAATATGAAGATGGTGAAGATTCCTCATTTTGAAGAAGTTGTGATTATGGCTGTGAGCTGCGATGCTTGCGGTTACCGGTCGAGCGACGTTAAGACCGGTGGTGCCATTCCTGAGAAGGGCCAGAAGATCACAGTGAACATCAAGACCAAGGATGATCTCAGCCGTGACATCCTCAAGGGCGAGCATTGTGCACTTTCGTGTCCAGAGCTGAATCTGAATGTTGAACCGGGAACACTTGGAGGTCGCTTCACCACCATCGAAGGCATTCTCACCCAGATCCGCGATGATTTGAAGAAGAACATCTTTGACACCGACGCTGAGGGGTCTGTTACTAGGAGTGACAGCATGCCCTCAGATGAGCGGTTGAAGTGGGATACCTTCTTCAAGCAGCTTGATGTTGCCTTGGTGGGTGGTTTGCCTTTCACTATGATCATGGAGGATCCTATCGGAAAGAGCTACGTTCAGAGCTTCACTGCCCCGGACCCTGACCCGCAGATAGCTGTTGTCGAATATGAACGGACAGCAGAGGAGGAGGAGGAGCTCGGCCTGAACGATATGCAGCTAGAGGGTTATGAGGGCCAGCCGCAAGAAGAGCAGATAGGAAACTCAACGGAGCCGACACCGACGGCAGGGCAGAGGACCTCAGCACTGCCCAGAGGCGCGGTTCCTCTTGCCGACCCATCGACTGTCGACCTTGAGGAAATTCAACGCGAAATTCACCGCCAGCTCGGCGGCGTCGATACCGGAGCAAACGACACTGTGCATCAATAAGACTGATGTGGGAGCAAGGTTTGTACATCAAATAATTGGACTATTACGATACAGACTGAGAGAAGCTGCGCCCGGCCACGACACAGCTTAGTAATGATGCTGAGGTTGTGCACTCGTCCATGGTCGGGGTGACAGTCACTGCACTTGAACAGACACGCTTGGATGCGGAGTAGTAGTGTCAAAGAGGGAATTGGTGTAGAGACCTGTATGCATGCCTGACGAAATGCTATCTCCGCTTAGAGCATTCAAGCGTTGACGACCAGGAACAAGATGCAAGCGGCGATGATTGCACCACTCACAATACCAAAGATCTGTCAATCGTCAGTTCTCATGAACTGTGTTCCCTTCTGTGAAGCATAGCCTCATGATGTATCTTCGAGAGGCGGTAGGGGTGTAGGCAGCAGCAGAGGTACCGAAGATTCAACTCACCGTGGACGTCAACCATCCACTGCCTCTTCCCACTCTACGCCCGCCGTACTCCTCAAAGGTCCGCACATATGTGCCAGTTCCACACACTAGGCAGCCCAGTGCGAGCACGCCGAATACTGTTCCCAGCGGCTTAGCAGCCTCTTTCTCGATCTCCCCAGGCTCACCGTTGACGTGATACGTGACAATTATAGCAGCGCCTACGATAGTCATGTATACACTCAGTCTCAGCCATGCCAGGAAAGTACGCTCGTTCGCGCAGTGGTCACGGACGTCGCTCTGTTCATTGTGAAAGAGGAGCGGGCCAAAGGCAGGTCTGGAGAGCAGAGGATGAGTTGGCGAATCAGTGGTCTGATTGATGATTTCAGGTTTACGCCAGCGGGCGTAAAGAGGTCTGTATGGATTTGCAAGGACGTGAGCGTCCGTGTAGGTTGACGTAGACATGAGCCGTAGGTGGAGAACGCACAGATGGACCGCTCTAATGGCATGTGTAGTAGCAATGTGATGTCGAGGTTAGTGGAGATACATCGGTCACGCGTATAGCGAAAATCTAATGATCGTTCTAGGGAGGTTTGCAAATGTGAAGGTATATGGACTACCTTAGGTACCTACCTACCCACGTACCTACCTAGGTAGATAGAGACATCTACGTTGTAGATGGTATGTGTAGATCTCATGAGCTTAGAACGTCTCGGATACAGTATACGATATATTCTTAAGATACGAGGTACATTTCAGCCAGTATGAATGCTTTCAGAAGTCATGCAATCCATATTATCTATTTCAGCTGTTCGCCATGCACTGTGTATTACAGAGTGTATGATATTTCGTATATTACCTATATAGTGACATCTTCCAACAGCGCGTCTTTACCTGTTCGGGGGCTCCGCAAGCCGACGGGAACCTATTCCCTTTGACCTTGATACTCGCGTCCATCCTCCTCTGTACCTCGCTAGGAACCGCCATCCTCCCTCTCTCGCCTCTCATCGTCACTTTTGACGCTCTCATCCGCCGGTCTTCTTTCAATGGCTCACAGCGCGTAAAATAGACCATTTCAATCAAGGTTCCCCCGGTTCGGCTTCACTAGAGCCTCAAGTCTTGTCCACGACGCGTGCCCTCTCCGCCAACGAGCGCGTTCGATTTCTTCCGAGCGACGCTCCTCGCACCTGCCCGCTCTACTGAGTGTGGGCTTGCCTCGACACTTCCTTTCCGCTTGCCGCATTTCGTCGCCTGCCCTTGTTGCCTTCCATACCTACACATCCAGCGGGCGCCACTAAGTCGCAAAATGCCTCCTCGCAATTCTTCGCCTAACGAGGACGAGTCCATGGAGGTAAGCTAGACAGCCTCGCTGTCGCGCGCTTGAAAGCTGACTCTCCCGCAGGACTACCAAGACACTCCAGGTTACACAGTATGTGCACCCGGACCGCGTGAGATTCAACTGTTGACAAGACCCACCAGGATTCTGAACTCAACGACACTGCCGCCAACAGCGTCAACGGCGATGCTGCCGACGGACGCAAGCGTCGGTCTGAAGCAAGCGCTTTACGGAAAAGCATTGCGGTCAAAAAGCAGGGCAAGCTGGAAGAGACTAAGGTATGGATCCCCGCCGTCAACGCGTTCCTGTTGCGCCACTCTCGATACTCACACATTCCAACAGGAGGATGACACCATTCGACGATATCGCTATCTGCTTGGTCTGACAGACTTGTTCCGCCACTTTATCGAAACGAACCCCAACCCCCGTATTCGAGAGATTATGGCACAGATCGACTCCGAAGACACAGAAGTAAAGGCCAAGTCAAACACAGCTGCACGAAAGGGCGGAGCCGCTGGTGGCAAACGAAGACGTACAGAAAAAGAAGAAGATGCTCAGCTCCTTAAAGAGGGGAAGCAAGAAGCAGAAGGTAGCGACACCATCTTCCGCGAATCCCCGCCATACGTCCACGGGCAAATGCGCGATTACCAAGTTGCTGGGCTCAACTGGCTGATCAATCTTCACGAAAACGGTATCTCTGGCATCCTGGCTGACGAAATGGGCTTGGGCAAGACCCTGCAGACCATCTCCTTCATCGGCTATCTTCGCTTCTTCCGCAACATCACTGGCCCTCACCTCGTTGCAGTCCCAAAGTCTACTCTTGATAACTGGAAGCGTGAATTTGAAAAATGGGTACCAGACATCAACGTTTTCGTTCTGCAGGGCGCAAAGGAGGACCGCGCCAAATTGATCAACGAACGACTCATCGACGAGAACTTCGACGTGTGTATCACCAGTTATGAGATGATTTTGCGAGAAAAATCTCATCTGCGCAAATTCGCTTGGGAATACATCATCGTCGATGAGGCTCATCGCATCAAAAACGAAGAGTCGTCTCTCGCACAAATCATTCGCGAATTCCAATCGCGTAACCGCTTGCTCATCACCGGCACACCTCTGCAGAATAACCTGCATGAGCTTTGGGCTTTGCTGAACTTTCTACTACCAGACGTCTTCGGTGATGCGGAGGCCTTTGATTCATGGTTCTCCGGACAGGATTCCGATTCTGATACCGTTGTCCAGCAGCTGCACAAAGTTTTGCGCCCTTTCCTGCTGCGCCGTGTCAAGGCCGATGTGGAAAAGAGCTTGCTACCGAAGAAGGAGGTCAACTTGTACGTTGGCATGTCCGAAATGCAGATCAAATGGTACCGCAACATCTTGACCAAGGATATTGATGCAGTGAACAATGCTGGTGGCAAGCGAGAGTCAAAGACACGACTGTTAAACATCGTCATGCAACTGCGCAAGTGCTGTAATCATCCTTACCTCTTCGACGGCGCCGAGCCCGGCCCGCCATACACAACAGATGAGCATCTGGTCTACAATTCTGCTAAGATGATTATGCTCGACAAGCTGCTGAAGCGCATGCAAGCAGCTGGAAGCCGCGTCTTGATCTTCTCTCAAATGAGTCGTGTCCTCGACATTATGGAAGATTACTCAGTCTTCCGTGGCTACAAGTACTGCCGCATTGACGGAGGCACTGCGCATGAAGACCGTATTGCCGCCATCGACGAGTACAACAAGCCTGGATCAGAGAAGTTTTTGTTTCTCCTGACTACACGTGCTGGTGGTCTTGGTATCAACCTAACGACTGCCGACATTGTCATCCTTTTCGACTCTGACTGGAATCCTCAAGCCGACTTGCAAGCTATGGACCGTGCTCACCGTATCGGGCAAACAAAGCAAGTGCAGGTGTTTCGATTTGTCACTGAGAATGCCGTCGAAGAAAAGGTCCTTGAACGGGCTGCTCAGAAGCTACGTCTTGACAAATTGGTCATCCAACAAGGACGAGCACAACAGCAACAGGGCAAGGCAGCATCCAAGGACGAGCTTCTGACTATGATCCAACATGGTGCTGACAAGGTGATGCAATCTGCGCCTGTGGGTAGCGGCGATGCAGATGGTCAGATGACTGACGATGACATTGACGCCATCTTGAAGAAGGGTGAGGAGCGTACAGCAGAACTCAACGCCAAATACGAAAAGCTAGGTCTCGACGACCTGCAGAATTTCACGTCGGAATCGAATTACGAATGGAATGGTGAGACGTTTGAGAACAAGAAGAAGGAAATTGGACTCGCCTGGATTCATCCCGCGAAGCGAGAGCGCAAAGAACAGTCGTACTCTATGGACAAGTACTACCGTGCTGCTTTGATGACTGGTGGCCGGACCGCTGATACCAAGCCGAAAGTTCCTCGGCCACCAAAACAGGTGCAGATTCATGAGTATCAGTTTTTCCCCGAGGAGCTCGAGGACCTTCATCGTCGTGAGACTGCGTGGTTCCGAAAGGAGAACAATATCAAGGCGCCTCTTGAAGAAGGCGAGGAAGAAACCCTCGAGGAGCGCAAGCAACGGCAGCAAGAGGCGCAAGAAGAAATCGACAATGCTATTGCGCTCACCGAAGAGGAGATTGAGCTGAAAGACAATCTCGTCGAGCAGGGATTCCCCAACTGGAACAAGCGAGACTTCCAACAGTTCATTAACGGCATGGCTCGTTATGGTCGTGATGACTGGGATGGCATTTCTGAAGAAGTCGATGGCAAGGATGCCGCCCAGATCAAAGAGTACTCCAAAGTTTTTTGGAAAAAGTACAAGACGCTCGAGAATTGGGAGAAGTACATTGAGACAATCAAGACGGGCGAGGAACGGCGCAGCAAGGTCGCGCACCAGAAGGAGCTGCTCAAACGCAAGCTGAAACAGTACCGTGCACCGCTGCAACAGCTCAAACTCAATTACAGCGTCAGCACCACAAACAAGAAAGTGTACACGGAAGACGAGGATCGCTTCTTGCTGGTGTGGATGGACAAGATTGGCATCGAGCAAGAAAATATCTGGGAACGCATTCGCGACGAGATTCGTGAGAGCCCCCTCTTCCGATTCGACTGGTTCTTTCTGTCTCGCAGTCCTGTCGAACTGTCGCGTCGTGGTGCGACACTCTTGACGACGGTGCAGCGCGAATTTGAGCCTGGTCAAGGTGGTGATGGTCGCGTGACCAATGGCAAGAAGCGTGAGGTCGACAGCGAAGAAGACGAGGAAGAAGAAGAGCAGCCTGCGCCAAAGAAGGCCAAGACAGGGCCTAAGGTCAGTGACCCTGTTTTCAAACATAGTATAAGTTCCGCGTCTTGCGGCGCGCAAGTCACAGTCAACTCGAGGTGCAAGCACAAGTAACTGAACAATTACTGACAATTGGCAGAACAAGAATCTCAACTCCATCAAGCTCAACGGCAGCCGAGCGAGCAGCGAAGCAAGCGTCACGAGTGGCCCAGCAGGCAAAAATGGCAAAGGGCGGAAGAAGTAGAAGGTGAGTTATCTGTGCTCACCCTCAAGGTGGCGTTGGATGCATCTTGGGTATCCCGTCCTCAAGCGGATTGTTATCATCATTTGGCCTGAATGCTGGTCTGGCCAACCTAATGTCATATAATGGTCAAGAATTTCTTGTTGCCATATCCTGCGATGTGCTCTCCATGTCCAGTGGGTCAGGTGTACTGTACCTAATGAGGAAGAGACGAATACGGGACCGGAAGCAGCTGTAGAGGTTTGGGAGAAGCAGTGTTAGAAATGATCACATCCAAAGCATGCATACCTACTCGGCACCAGCACCCTACGTGCCTATACAGGGCCTCCTCTTACCTTTTTTCCCCTGGTGATGTGAGCAATGCTTCTTTCGTTCTGCGATCAAGATCTACACAGGTATATTGCCTTTTCCCTGAATTGTCTTTGAATTTCTATACCTACCTATAGCCAGTCTGGAAAGGGGGACTGAGGGCATCTAGTGCGATGTATGTAGTCATCTACACATCACATGTCCGTGTACCGATCGGCTTCAATCCTATTTTCCGTCATCAAGGTTAGTCGAGACTCATTTGCCTTGGAGGCGATACGGCAGAACTCCATACACACTCATGGACGGATGGACGGGGAGGTGTGTAGATGTACTCTGCATTGTATGACCAACGTCATTAGATCATCCACATGAACAGTCACATGATCATGCAACACCAACATCCACGCCAATACTTCACTTCAACCCTCAACGTCCTGCCACAGCACCCGCGCTACGCTGTCTCTCCTCGAGACCCGTGCATGCCAGCGATCCACAAGCGGGAAATAGTCCGCCAAGTCATGATATTCCTCAATCACCTCATCAATAACAGGCCAATACGCCGCGTCCGCCACACTGAATCGCCATCCGCCAAGGTATACCTCCTGCTCGTCTTTCTTTCCACCCCTCTGCAGGCTCAGCAGTAATTGCGACTGCACGGCCCCGAGCAACCGCCACGAGCTGGCACGACGCAGTCTCGGTAGCTCAAACAAGAGGCGCAGCGATTCCACGTCAACACGCCGCGAAGGGGATGAGTAGAATCGGTCAAGGTAGACGAGCACAGCCTCGAAGCCGGGTGTCTGCGTTTTCGTTGTATCCGTGTCACGAAAGAACACGTGTGGCGTATAGTCTGCGCCTGCATCTGCCGGCGATACACCGTTGACAACATGCCGTAGGCCCAGCTCGCTCAGTAAAATACGCACAGCCAGCGTCTCTTCAGTCCGAAGCGATGGGAATAGCATAGGCACCTCATCCTCCGCCTTTTGAAAGTGCAAAACGTTGGAACCATCGCCGTAGTGCTGGCGCCAGTCGAATTCCGTAGCCTGATTCTCTGCGCCGAATGCGTTTATTATTTTTTCCGTCTCGGCTGCGTCGCCATTGATGGTTGGCTCCGCGTTCGCCTGTACCTTCTTCATTGCTCCCTGTCCCCAGATCAGTCTTGAATCTGCGTTGAGAAAAGTGCCAATATAGCGGAAAGTGAGCGAGATCCTTTCGCCGCCATAGAGACGTTCTTCCTCTGATTTCTCGCTATCGGGTCGCTTGTTTGCTCTGATACCGTGTAGATAGCGTGCGTTATCCCGCGGTCCCAACAAGAAGAGAGATCCATGTGGGAGCGGAACATTGATCGCCTCCCTGGGATGACCCTGATGGTTTTCAGTCACTTCTTCACTCTTCCGCGAGCCTTGGCGTTTCGTGCGCAGGCGCATTGTGCGTTGTGCGCCAATGCTTGCGTTGACAATGTACGAGCCACGTACTATATCCAGTGTCTTGTCCGAGTGCTCCGAAATGAAGTCTTGCCCGCTACGGTACAGCTGAATGAGAGCGTGATTTAGGGAATGCCCAACAGCTTGCTCTACACGTCGGCGAATGGCGTCAATAAGGGGAGTGTAGTGCATCAGTGGCAACGAGTGGTCCGAAGGATGTCGATAGACGGGCATGGATCCATCCTTAGCAATGATGCCCTGTGCACAGACAAGACGAGGCACTTCGCCAGAGGCGTGATACATCTTCTGCCAAGGCACCTCGTTTTTGATGGCTGCAAAGGCATCACCAGCAACCAGGTCATCAAAGGAGCCTAAGATGAGTTCCGAGTCACCGTCTCCAATCAGTTGCCCTCGTTCCGATCGTTCCAACTCGGCAACGTCAATTTCCGGAATCGGGGGTTCTGTGGCCTCTGACCGAGGTTGCACAGGCAGAGGTTGCTGCACTGGAGCTGAAGTCGAAGGCACAAGTGCGACAGAAGGTGGGTCGTCAGGCGCCGTGGGCAGCGGCGAGATCGGCTGGGCAACCTCTAGAAGGTCTGACTCGATTGGGGGGACAATTTCCTCGCTGCTGCGATCTAGTGTTGGCAATATGGGAGCCGAAGATTCGGCAGGCTCCTCGCTGCCAGCACTAACAGGGCTAATGGCCTGAGTACGAGAGGTGTGTCTGGAAGAGGCCGCCGGACTGTCGCGTCCGCCAGCACTTGAGGCGCGAGAAGCACTCCGTGGGAGGGTGGAAAAGGTATTGCCTGAAGAACGTCTTGGTATGCGAGAGGCTTTCTGTGCAGACACGGGGGACGACATGAGGCGTGAGGGCGATCTTGATGCAGGCTGAGGGTGGATGGAAGTGTCGAGCCTCGGTTTGGCAGCTTGTGAAGTGGGATGAAGGAGCTGGCTGGGGCGCTTTTTGAGTGCATGGGCGGGAGGCGGTGGGAAGTCTGTGGAAAGAACGACAGAAGCGCCCATGTAGTAGCTCATCTGGGCGACAGCCTCCTCGTGGGCGTCAGCATCGTAGTAGCCCAGACAATCCTCTATGAGAGTGACGTGCATGCCGTGGGAGACGGCGGAAGCGGCGGTAGAGTAAACGGAAACATTGGTGAGGGCGCCACAAATGTAGAGTTCGGTGACGAGCTTGGAGCGCAAGAGCTGCAGCAGGTTGGTGGAAGTGAAGGCGGAGTAGGTGTTCTTAACCAGCAAGAGATCCTTGCGTTCGTCTATCAGGGGCTGCAGGTCTGGGATCCACTGGGAACCGACAGTGCCCGCGAGACAACACTGCTGGCTGATGCTTGAGCCGGGCTGGGACATGAACAGGTCTCTGGGTGGTGGAAGGGTGGATGCAGCGGTCTTTGCGGCGACACGCTTCATCAGCTCGGAGGCGCCGGCGCTGAGAGAAGAGGCTGACATGGCATTGCGCAGGAACTCATCGTCGCTGTCGTCGTCGTGGTGGTGGTGGTCAAGGGAAGCATTGGTGGGTCTGTTTGGGTTCTGGATGACGGGATCAGCACCAGCCAGCGAGGCATTGGGATCGAAGGGGAGCAGGTCCTTGTGCTCTGAGCGGACCCAGACGACGAGACCAGCGGCCCTGGCGGCGGCGACGGGGTTGGCAAGATTGGCGAAACCGTCGGCCCAGGTCAAGGGGAGCTTGCCATTGAGGGCGAAGTCGTTCTGGAGGTCGAGGACAATGAGAGCCTTGCGAGTAGGCACATCCGGGCGCGAGCTGGTGAGGAGGTCGGCCAGATGTGCCGGGCTAGTCATAAGGGGACGGCCGGGTGGGTTAGCGGGGGCTTCCTGATGGGGGGTGCAAGCAGCGGGTTCTGAGGCACAAGGGGATGGACGGATGCAATGCTGGCGGCGAGACGAGTCGGGCGAGGGCGAGGACGAGGGCGAGGGTGCGAGAGAAGCGACAAACATCATCATTGACTGATTTGATGGCAGGTGGCACCCGCGCACGGACGCCGACTTCGTGTGCCCTGGCTGCCTGGCTGCCTGGCCTGAACCTTGCCCTCTCCGCCTCCAGCGCCCTTCTCTCCCTACCTACTCTTCACTTGCCGAAGAAGCTGGTGATTTTCTGGCTGCCACCCTGCGTCGGACCAGGCTGGGCCGTCGACCCGTTGCTGCTTGCGCTGCGCTTTTTCGAAGACGCTGCCACTGCTACCCGCTTCCCAGGCGACCCCCATGTCACCGTCGCCCCGTCCGCCTTGCGCTTGTCCCCTGTGCTTGCCGCCACTGCCCTGCTCCCCTTGTCTCCTCCCTCGTCCGCATCGCCCGCCCCCTTGCGCACCTCGCCCTGCGCCTGCTTCTTCTGGTTGTCGAAAAAGTTTGCAATGTTTTGCTTGTTCGCCGTGCTGTCCAGGGGGACGATAAAGGACGCCGAGTCGTTTCCAACTTTGCCCACCTCCTTGCTGACCGGGTAGCATTCGAGATCCCCCCGATAAGGCCTCAGTAGCGTTTGCAGATCCCTGCTCCACTCCGATCGATTAGCGTCGAGCCACGTGAACATGTCGTCGGATCCGTTGTCTAATATGACTGGCATGCGATCATGTAGAAACTTGAGCTGTGCGTTTGCGTCTGTCGTGACAATGGTGTATGTGTACAGCTTGTCCGTAGCGTCTGCAGTCTTGTCAGCTCTGATCTTGGCCACCCACGGGCCTAGCTATCCACCTTCGTACTTGACGCAGTCCCACAAGCCAGCAAAGCACATGAGCTGGCCGTCCTTGCGCTTGACAAAGTGCGGAACTTTGGTCTTGCCGCCATCTTTCTTCAGCCACTCGTAGAAGCCTTGGGCAACGACGATGCATCGCTTCTTCTGTTTCATGCTGTTCCACATGCCGCCCGCTGTTGCTAGCGAATCGTCTCGGCAATTGATGGTTCGCATCATGGACCCATAATCGGGATTGCGCTTGGTCCAGAAGGGCACGAGTCCTGACACGAACAGTCAGCGGCCCATTGCGTTGATGGCTCCCGGGTTCATCTCACCCCATTTCATGGCTTGAAGCCTGTAGAGGGGCTCGCCGTCAGTCGAATGGGAGGGCAACTCTTGGCCACTTTGCTGGTCCGGGTTGTCAGCATGACCGGCTCCGCGGTCCGACGTGCTCGCGCGGTAGACCAGCCCATAGTAGCCCGGTGCAAAGTTGTGCGTTTCTCGGGTAGCATCGTCTTCCGGAGCATCTTGCGAGGGCATGTGCGACTCCTGCTGCAGTCGGCGGCGTGCCTCGCCAGGCCGCTAGCAAACGAGAGAGTCAGTCAGGCCCAGATACGCAGACAAAGGGATCCGACCAGAAGACTTACAATGGCCAACGAGTATCGCCCACACATGATGTGCACATTGCAGTGGGTGTTTGCGCCAAGGGGAAAAGGCTGGGGCGTAGTAGGGATCACGAGTAAAAGGACTGCATGTGCATTGACTTGCCTACCGTGCCTACCTACATAGATACGAGGTAGGTATATGTAGGTACTGTGGTATTGGAGCTGGACGCCTGGATGCGTCGACGTCATTGGCCCAAGTCTTGGCGGAGGCCCTGAGCGGATGATCCATTCGATGGACCTACACCTACTGCTCGTACCCACCGTAGGCTCCACTTTCCTGCTTCCTCCGCGCGTGCATCACACTTCCCGCGACGCAATCCGCTCTTTGAAGCGCAAGATGAACCCAAGCAAGCTCTTTGCGCCATCCACTTCGTTGCTGCGTCAATTCCAGACGGGGCCCTCCGGCGTGGCACGCTCGCACGCCTGTGTCAGGAGCAGCCCTACTCGGCACATGCCCAGAGGCAGCGGCAGACAAGTCAGACACGCTTCTACCGGCAGGCCAACATGGAGTGAGTGGAAGGAGGACGTGAGGAGCCTGTTGTCCCACCAGATGCGCGAGAATCCCATCATGTTCCCAGTGGCCCTCGTTGGGTAAGATGCACATGTGTTGTCTCGGGACGGCGTGGCTGACCGATAGCAGCACTACCGCGGCCATGATGGCACTCGTCTACGCAACCTACCTCCACGCCAAGGTCCGCGCAGAGATGGCGAGCTACCCAGAGGCGGTGGGCGTCAAGCTTCGCCGGGCCATCTACTTTACCGAGCATGACCCCGATCCCGCACAAGCTGCCAAAGCCTACATTGGCGCTCTCAGGGCTGCGCAAGAACTGCAGATGCACCCGCTCAGCGGAGAGGTGCTGGGCATCTGGACGACCATGGCAGGCTTTCTGGAAAAGTTTGGCAACTTGCAAGAAGCTATAAACGTGTACGACAGCGTCCGTTCAGACTGTCTGAAGTGGATCGATCTGCATGGCAATGAAGAGGGCAACGCACCGGACCGCACGCGTCTGTTGCAGATGTCGATCCAGGTGTCTCACAAGATTGCAGAGCTGTACTCGCAGCCGCAGTGCGCCGACTCGGACAAGGTGGAAGAGTATCTTACATGGAGCGTGACGACTGGACTACGGGAGAACGAGCGGCGACAGAGAGAAGGGCTGAAGCCGGGCGAGGGCAGCTTCTACGATGCAAACGACACGGGAGCGCAGCTTGAAGGTAAGCGTTTGTGGCGTCGATGGTGCAAAGGATTGCAGCTGACGGTCGGGCAGCTTTGGGCCAGCATTACGAGGCAAAGGACAACCACTATCTGGCATCGCAGCTCTTTCTCAAGGCGCTGTCGGTCAAGCCGCAGCAAGACTGCCACAGCGTAGTGCTGATGAACAACCTGGCGGCGTGTCTGGCACAGCAGCGGCCGCTGGCAGAGGGCGGGATGCAGGGGCCGTCGCGGCAACAGCTGCAGGACAGCGGCAAGAGGTGGGTCACGAAAGCACTGGAGCTGGGACGCAGGATTGCAGCGCCGCAGCGGACGGCGGAATGCGACGAGGGATGCGCGGTGGCGACACACAACCTGGGCGAGTTTGCAGAGATGGAGGGCAAGGTTGCGGAGGCGCGCGAACTGTACGCTGAGGCGCATAGTCTGGCACATGCGATTGGGTTTGAAGATGGCATGGCGGCAGCACGCGAAGGATTGGCGAGGCTTGGCAGGCGACAGTCTTGAGCCGCAGAGGCCGCTAGATGGGAGTGGCCCAGCTGAGTCTGTCTTGTCTCTACGGTCAGCGCAGGTGGCAGGCAGGGGATGGAAGGGGAGGAGGAGGAGGAGGAGGAGGAGGGAATAAAGCAACGACGCGCAGAGTATATCTCCGGGGTTGGCTCAACCCTCCTGCGGGCGGCCAGGGGGCTGCGACGGCTGCCCTGGCGCTATGTACTGTTTGTACTGGGCTGGCCTGGCCTGGCCGAGGGACCGGGGGATCGTCTGCAATGGCACGCATAGTCGGCGTTGCCCCCATGGCCATTGGAGAGAGAGGGAGAGGTTGGATCTGGACGCAGCGCAACGCAACAACACGTCGCCCGTTCCCCATCCCTATTCTCCCACCTCTTCCACCTCCTCCTCCCCCCCATTCTCCCAATCGCCAGGCAGTCCCCTTCTCCCTCTGCGCTCGAGACGAAAGCTGCCCGTCCTCGTGGCCTGTCGCTCTCTTTCTTCGCCCGCCCATCATGATCGACTTCACCTCGACTCGCCGCCGCCGGCCCATGACTCTCCTTCTTCTGGGCCTCGTCCTGTTCATCTTCTTCTTCTTCATCCTGCCCGCCAACTCCCCGCCCGCCGCCGATGCCGCCGCAGATGCAACCAAGCGCACCACTCTGTCCAAGGTCCGCCAGTCGCTGTCCAAGTACAGACCCTACCGTGGAGTCCCCATCGATTGCCCACCCGCCTTTGCCTCCCCCGCCGACCAGGCCGCTCTCAAGCCTGCCGACGCCTCCTCCTCCTCCAAGAAGCATGGCCCCATGCTGCGCGACATCCGCAAGCCCCCCGGCACCTATGTCGATGCCTCCCATCGCAAGACGGATCTGGAGGACGCCTTCACGAGCTACAACCGCACCTGGCCCTGGTGCTACCTCAACTCTCTCGACCTGCACGAGCCCTTTGAGCCTCTCTGTCAAGACAAGGACTCGGTCCTGCAGTCCATGTCCTATGGCGGCCGCTCCGGCGTCGACAAGCCCTTCCAGCCCCGTGACTGCGACATGAGGTGGTTCAACACCGACGAGATCTGCGACATCCTGGGCAAGTTCAGCTATATCTGGATCCTCGGCGACAGCCTGATGCGCCACACCACCTCTGCAATGCACACCCTCATGAGGGAGGATCTCATCAACGGCGCCTACACCCACTGGCGCCCCAACAACATCGTCGACTGCTCCTGCGCCGGCGCCAACAACGAGGGCGGATGCTTTATGAACGAGGCCTGGAGCTCGCGTGAGATTTGGGAGCAAGACCCAAAGAGCTTCAAATGCCCCAAAGACGTCGCCCGCGTCGAGTACAGCACACACAACAAGGCCCCGCTGGATGCCGACAGCCTAAAGGGCTACCGCCTCATCATGCCCAAGGATGAGCCCCCCAAACCCATGGCCTTTGTCTTTGGCACCGGCCTTTGGAACGATCTCAATGTCACTGCCGCCGAAATCTTCATCGAGCAACTCGAGGATCTCATCGCTGAGCATATGCCCTGGACTCAGGGTCCTGGTGCCATCTACCCCCGTCTTTTCATGACCCCCAGCGCCGGCGACGAGCGCAAGCCCATGCAGTACGCCGCTACCCAGGGCAATCAGGCCATGATAACCTACGAGAAGAAGATGGAGGAAGTGATCAAAAAGAAGTTTAGCATGGATTTTGTAGGCACCTACAACATGACCATTCAAGCTCGCAGCTCCGACGGCACTCACGCCGGGCGCAATGCCGATCTTACCAAAGCCATGTTTATCCTCAACTGGCTAAAATGGATAGACGTCTGACTGCTCCCGCGCCCAATTCCATCAGTTTGAGCGCCCCTCCCCTCTCCTCAGCTTGCACTCCCTGCGCCGCTTCGCGAGCTTGGAGTTGCCGCCCCCGAAGCCGCCGGATCCGCACCCCGGAGCGCTGTCACACATGCTGGCCCGCAGTATCGGCACTCAGGAAAGTCCAGCGCGGCGGAACACGTAGGACTAGGGCGGAGACGCGAAAAGTTTTCTATGCGCCCGCCCACCCACCAGCTAGATCGCGCGTGATAAGAAGCAGCGACGAGGAACCCACAGGCTGCCATTCGAGCAAGGAGACTGAGCCGTGTATGTATATACTGTATGTTTCATAAACTATCGCGTGGTTGGCGTTTGTTGGATGTTGTAAACGAGTGAATCCAGGCCGGTGATGATGCCCGTTGTGCGTCACACTGAAATTCATCTTAGAGACATCTCTGTTACCGATCTACCCACCTAACTACCAACCTACCAACAAAGTTGCAACGTGCTTTGTTGACCACGAAGCTGCCCTGTGGAGCCTCTTTGAAACCACTTCGACGCAGACCGCACCTTCACCGCCCTCAAGAAGGCAGCAAGTATCTTCCTTGCAATGTCGATCGCGAAGCACATCGGTGACAAGGGTTCGAGCTCTGCCGTCCTCAGCACCCAAGCAGAATCACATCTCGCACTTTAGAGCGTGCCTGGCCTTTGGCTTCCATGTGCAGGCAGACGAGACGTTTAAGGCGGAGGCAGAAGAGGACGACAAGAGGCGGAACAGGAAGACAAAAAGTCAGCGCCTGATGCCTACCTAGGTACGTGGGCGGAGGTCGAATCTGGGAGTCGAGACTTGGAATCTGCGGCGCAATCTACTCGCAGCAGGGCTCGAGCGGAAGTCGTACATAGCACAGGTCGTGGCAAGGAGTGGGCCTGTATCTACGCGCCGTCTCCCAGATGCTAGAGCGCGAGAAGCAGGAGATCGTCGTGCGCTGCAGCTGCTACTTAACGTCCTCCTGCCCCCCTTACAGCGATGCTCACCGTAACTCGTGGTCAGCGCAGAACCCGGTACCAATTATGCGTCTTCCACTTCCACTTCTCTCGCTGCTTGCGCTCGTAGTAGCGCGTAGCTCCCTCTTAGATGAGGAGCAACATGACGTAAGTGCGAATGGATCCCTTTTTTGTGACAGTGACCACGGGGGAAAACCTCGTTGAAGCAAGACTCTCTGTAGAGTCAGCAGCAGGAGACGTGACCTTGATACTGCTTGCCAGGACTTTTCACCCTCCAAATGGCTCAGTGACTCTGTGCTTCACGGAGTCGCCGATGACTTTGTAAGTCTCCTCTCATCGCTCATTTACGTCATGTAGATTTGCTAGTCTTGCACCGACAGGCTTGCTCCGCTGCGCCTTGCGACACAAACAGATTGTGTCCCGATCGCTAGACCTGTGACTTTACCAAATCAAAATGGTGCAGACTGACTTTGTGTATAGGCTACTACTATCCTCTCCATTCATGGAGGATGATGACAACCATGCACGGACACGCATAAGTAAAGATGCACGATCGACTCAAGACCCCTGGCCAGTGCAGGGCTACAACCTCCACGGCCCAATCTATTATAGCATACATCTGGGGGTTCTCTGCAGAAACGCCGACTCCTCATTGAAATCTTGCCCTGCGAGCCTGTCTTTTTGATCAAGTCCATTGCGTCCTCGCAATGTCTACTCTCGACACGGTTCGTGACTAACAGTCATCATGCATAGGTACAGCATGCTGGCATCCGGTCCCGTGAAGCCCTCGATGTTGGCGAAAATCCAGACGATTTCGACACAACGCCCTTACCGCCTCAGTCGCCGAATATGGCGAATGTAATACGGTCACCGGCCCACAAGGTCTGATCTTGGTCTCCTGAGATCGCCGCGGGAAGCGTGTGCTGAGAATTTGCATTCTAGGATATCTCCTGTGGCGTCGCGGATTGTGCAAAGTCGAGAAAATGCGACGTTGCGGGCTGCCGATGCTATGTCATTTGGGGAACCGGCTACTGCGTCTCCAGCGTCACGTACGCCCGCCTCAAGGCACTGGAGACCGAGCTCCAATCGCTGCCGTCGTCGGCATCGTCTAGGGAGACCGAGAAGCAAAAGCGAAGGCAGTACGCCCAACCTGTATGACTGCCCTGCAACCTCTTATAATTCTCTTCCCCGTGTAGCACCTGTTTTGCTAAAGCCTTTTGTACGTTAGATTGAAGCTTGTTCGCGCGGCGACGAGAAATGCAACGCCGATTCTGCCTCTGTGAACTCGCCGCAGGGCTCGAGAAATACCCTGGACAGGAGATTGTTGCCTCATCATCGACCTGTAAGCGGAATCTTTGTACTGTAAGCTCGTGAGATTACCCGCGCTAGGGTTGACTAAAGTCTTTGTCCCAACTTAGGTTGACGCGTGCGCAAGCGGTAGGCATTGCGGTTCCGCAACGGATTGCCCCGCGGGCTGCGGCTGCTTGGCTGGCATACAGCCCGTGTGTGGAAATACTAGTCTGGTTGCTGCGCCCCAACATGGCTTGGAACGTTCCCCATTGGAAGCCCGCGAGCCATTGGAAAGACGACAGCAGCTCGAGTCGAAGAGTGTCGATGCTACAAGCCTTGAGCTTCGTGCACCCGAACCACAGTTGTCCAATGCTCCAAGTTATTGTTCTACTGCCTGCGCCATCGACGTCCCTTGTGGGCCAGGTTGCAAATGCGTCTTGGACAAAAGCGAGATTGTCGGATCCTGTACTGAAGACTCGGAATCCGATGCCCACTCGCTTACAGAGGGGCAGCAGCTCCCCAAATTGACCGGCAACGAGGCTACGAGTCTTGAACCTCGCACGCCTGAATCGCAGCCAGCTAATTTTGTAAGTGCTTTCGCAGTCAACGCGACCCAAACTACGTGTCTACTCCTTCTTGACGTCCTGTACAAGTCGGGCCTCCTCCTCCTCATTCAAAGGCTAATAGAGATCATCAGTGCGTTGGTTCATGTAACGGTCATCTAGGTCGCAAAGGCGATTGCGTTTGCCGCCATGATCCAGGCCAAATAAACGGCTATAGCAGCAGCAGCACGGACGCAAAGTCTCACTCGCCTCCGGACAAGCCACAGCATTTGAACCCCGCAAGCCTGGAATCTCACTCGCTTAAAGACGGACCGCGACGGCTTGATTCTACCCGCCTGGAGCGCCGTTCGCCCAACACACAACATCCTGAACTTGAGAGCTTTCCCGATTCTCAAGAGCGCGAATTCAAGGGGTTATCGGACCTTGAACTTTGTTTCGGCTCCTGTTCTTCACCCTACTGCGGTTCAAATTGCCGATGTGCACTTAACGGAAATGGAAAGGGTTATGTCTGCGTCGGTGGCGCGCGCGCACGCAAGCGTCTCCTCAAGCCTGCGAACCCGCTACTACCAGCCATGTCTTATGCCCCAGGACCTGAGAAAGAGCTACCTCCTGGCGGTTGTGATAGAAGTGAAGATTGTGAGAATGACTTCCGCTGCGTCGTTGATGCTAACGACTTGGCCAAGCGCGGCCAGTGTATGAGTATCGAAGCTTTACGCTCGGATGAGGCAAAGTCGAAGATTGATGCTCGAGAGCTGGATGCTTGCGGTGGCCTCTGCAGCTCCAACTCCAACTGTGGACCAGGCTGTACTTGCGGTCCTGATGTTTCCAATGGATCCATCACCTTCGGAAAGTGCACACGCGAGGGATCGGTGCAGCTCGGCGTCGCTGATTTAGACCCTCGAGATGTGGGGTCAAAACAGATGTTGGAAGCAGACACGCTTGAGATGCCCGAATTGACTGGACAAGCGCTCGAGACCCGGACGGTGGGTCTTGAGCCTGCATTTCTGCCACCCAAGTTGGGTGCTCCAAGTTCAGAAGCCAAAGACGAATCAGACAGTGACAACGCTGACTTGGTGGTCAAAGAGATTGCAAAGCCAGGACATGTAAGAATCTTTGTCGACCCATGAATCGTTGCGCAGCTGAGGCTCTCATAGAGTACGTGTTTTGGCGACTGTGACCTTGGTGAGACCTGCGACCAGGACGGCTGCAGTTGTCATATTGAAGGAAATGCAACCAGCGGCAGATGTCTTCCTAATCGAGCATCTCAGCCAGTCTCACTTGAGTCTGGCCTACAAGTTCGAACCTCAAAGACTGCAGACGTAAGCAAGACCTTTGTTGTACCAAGATGATACGCGACCTGATCTGTCCATAGAGCCGTTGCGGTGGCCACTGCGACTTTAACCAGGCTTGTCGTAAAGGTTGTGAATGTGCCTTTGACTATTATGAGAATGGAACCTATAGTGCAGGTAATTGCGTTAGTAGCACATACTCAAAGCTCGCCTCATCTGAGTCTGACTCAGAAGGTCGAAGCTTGAAAACTGCCGACGTAAGCAAGACCCTCGATTCAGTTGGATACGCGACCTAATCTACCTACAGGGCAGTTGTTCTCGCCGCTGCTTCTCCGCTCAAGATTGTAAGGGTGGCTGTACATGCACTATTGTGTATACGAACGGATCTCTGAGCGGAGGCGAATGCGTCAGGAACAAATTCTTGAACCTCAACTCTTCCAGACCGGACCTACAGCTCCGGTATCCAACGATCGAAGACGCAGGTGAGGCCCTGCGCAGACTAGAGATTGCAGACGTAAGTAAGACCTTGATCTGAAGCAGGTAGCCTGTCTAACATCTACAGAAAACATGCGGTGGCTATTTGATCCAAAGCCAACCCTGCGGTGAATCACATTTGTGCATTTTCGATGTCTATCTGGACAAAAGTCGTGGCGCAGGGCACTGTACACCTATCAGCTTTGTGCTGGACCTGCAAGCTCGCCGCTCAGAAGCTGGAGCCGTACGTGAGGCATCGAGTAGGATCGGTCGCGTGTCGAACGCTTCGCAGCCACTGGGCGGGCGCGACGACCCGTGCCACTTCGATGAAGACCGCCAAAGTGGCCATACGTGTACCCGCGATGAGAGTCACGAGAACAAAACCCCAAACCTTGGCAATTGTGTATCAGGTCATTGCGGAGGAGTTACGAAAGCAGTCGAGAATCAGCGGCAAGCTGTCAAACTGGAGCGCGACGCTTCCGAGCTTCAACCTCG
This sequence comes from Taxillus chinensis, assembly GCA_023512835.1. Classification (NCBI taxonomy): domain Eukaryota; kingdom Viridiplantae; phylum Streptophyta; class Magnoliopsida; order Santalales; family Loranthaceae; genus Taxillus; species Taxillus chinensis. The sequence continues at coordinate 49,657 of JAKCVP010000166.1, forward strand.
ACCCGCTGGTCTAGGGCTGACTCCCAGATCGTCTGACCTAGGGCCTGCGGACAGGGTAAGTTGGACTCTTGCCTTGACCGTATTGATAGCTAAGGATCAATAGCCCGGAACGAGTTGCGGACAGGACTGCCAATTCGACAGCCAATGCACAGGAGCCTGCAAATGTCTCTTCACCACGCTTGATCCAGAAGGTCACCCGGCGGGCCATTGTGGAGTATCCACAACGCAGGAGCCCACCTTGTCCGATGCGCCTCGGCCTGTCAAGACACCTGAGATTCGCACGACTACATACAGACGCAGTCGAATACTGGTAGGTTGAGTCTGATCGCATCATGTGCTTCTAGGCGCAGCCCTCACTCTTCGGCTCTAGGATCAGCGATCCACTTGCTCAGGCCACTGTGTCTCGTACACGGACTGTGCCGATGGCTGCACATGCAAAGCACTTGCTGGAGGTGACGGGGCGTGCGTGTCCTGGGGCCCGCCATGGGGGGGGAGGGCCGGCTGACAAGATGCTAGAAAGAAAGTCCATGTCTGATCACGAATCTGAGACATGAGCGTTGTTGCACTGAAAGAAGGCTGCGACAAGTCCAGGCTCCGTCGACGCTGTCCGTTGGGCTGAGGAAACAAAATATCTGGGCAACAAAAAAAACCTGGAAACAGAACCTTTGGACGGACAGGAACGTCGATATTGAATGTCACAAAAGTAAACTGCGTCGAAAACTCCTCTTGAATTCCCTATTTGATCGTCGATGCGGTCTTTTGATAGTGGTGCGGTGCTGCTGTGTCGGGCATGAAGTTCGCATCAAGTTTGGTGATCCTAGCAAGCGAGAGCTCGCTAACGGGCGTGGTTGTACATGCGATGGGCGTACAACAGGTACACAATTACGAACCGATTCTCGTGCTCATCGCCAGCACTGCATCCTGATGTAGCAGATGTAAACATTCTTATCCATTGAGGTGTCTGCACGCGTGATTTGCATGTGCTAGACATTCTAGGCACCTAGATTCGAGAAAGTGAGGTGAAGTTGGGGCGAAGGGGAGGGACAACAATCACGTCGTGTTCGGCAAAGTAGAGAATACCCTATGCTGCGAAACCAACAGAGCATGGATCCACTCCAGGCCGAATCTGTGAGAGGAATTATACATTTGGTTTAGTTCAATACACGCCGGGTGACGGTGGCAGCAGTCCTCAGTGACAAACGCCTGAGCCATGTATGTCGTCTTTTTGTACAAGTTGTCGTCGCCTACTCGTCTGCAGCCTCATGGCCATAAAGCATCTTCGCTTCACTCTCTTGCTCTAATGTATTATTACTTGGTGCCGCTACCGCATGCCGCTCAATTGACCCATGCCGCCTGCTGCATTTTGTAGTCTGCTTGCCAGCGACGGGTACTTCTCTTGTACCTCGAGCTGTGTGCGTGTCGCCTCTGCGTATGAGAGCGCGTTGACCACCTCGCCTTCGGTGCGGGACAATTCGGCAGCTTGTTCAAAATATCTCAGCGCCTCAGTCACCTTGCCTTGTTGGAGCAGGAGTTGGGCCATTGTTGCGACAGCAATGTCACACTCAGGGTCGACTGTATCAGTGTTAGTTGTCATCGTCAACTTCATCATTTGCAGGGGCTCAATTTACTGATGAGTGCTTTCTGGCACAGCTCTTCAGCTTCGCCAAAGTCTTGTTTCCACTGGAAGACGGCGAGTGCCTTGTTGATCAGAGGCAGCACATTCATGCCCATTGGCTTCGTTGACTTCTCAATCTCCGTCGCCTGGTCAAATTGCTCAATGGCTTCCTGGTATTTTTGTTGATCGAGCAACAGTTCCCCGTAGTAGTTGAAAACGTCGGGAACTTGAGGGAAGTTCTTGCGACACCTCCGGAATGTCGCCATTGAGGAAGCAATTGAGCCCATCTTGTACTGTGTCACACCCAACTGAATGTGTGAAAAGATAAAGTCCTTGTCCAGGTCAATAGACTTTTGGTAATCCTTGGCCGCCTCGGCAAATTCACCAAGAATGAAATGGAGCTGGGCCCGGTGGTAGTAGATGTCTGGGTCATCCTTGTTGTGCTCCTGGGCCTTCTCGAAATCTTGACCCGCGGCCTCACGATTACCTTGCTCCAGATGCATGCTAGCGCGCTTGATGTAGCTCTGTGTGAGCGAAGGCTGTAGCTCTACGCTCTTTGTGAGATCCTCAAGAGCCTCAATGTTGTCACCTTTGAGATAGCGGAAGGTTCCCCGCAGATTGTAAGCATATGCCTCATTTTCGCCAAGGCCACCAACCTCAATGGCTTCATCGAAGGCGGCTGCTGCCTCGTTATACCCGTCAGCTGTCTTCTTTTCCATTGCAGCCAGGCCCTTCTTCAGCTGACCAGGGCCGCTCTCTGCAGGCACATCAGCCTCGAGATCTGCGGGAGTGGGCCGTTGACGGAAACTCTGAAGGTAATTTGTGACGAACATGCTGCTGGGTAGCTTCTTTTGCTTGTTCTCGAGAATCTTCTTGGCTTTGGCTTCGGCAACCTTCTTGAGTAGTCTCTCCACACTTTGCGCGCTTTGATCATTCCGGAAGCCGTCGATGATGCAGCTTGCAGTGTAGTCCAGAAGCGCGTCGCTGAACTTGCCGAGGTTCTCATATGCGTTCGCGCGTCGGTTCAAAGCCTTGACATATTCCTTGTCGAGGTTGAGTGCGGCGGTCGTATCTTCGACAACTTTGTCCCAGTCTGAGAGAGCGTTGTAGCATGCGGCACGATTCGAATAGAAGATGGGGTCAGCGCGGCATAGAATAGCCTGACCGTAAAGGTCAATTGCGCGATTGTAGTCTTTGGAGCCGTAGGCCTTGTTGCCAGCTGCCTTGAGCTTGGTCGCGTAGTCCTTGCGGTCCTACGAAAGGGTCAGAGTGAGTGCATTGCATGGAGCGTGGCCATATCGTCAGCGCTTACCTGCTCAGACAGCGACGCGACGGATTCTTCAGTCACCTGAGGAATATCATCTTCGGCCTCGACTGTCGGCGTCTTAGGCTCTGCTTCTTGGTTGTGAGTAAAGGTCGCATTGACTGAAGGCGCAGGGTGTGACGACTGACTGGCTGCCTCAGGGGTGGACGGGCTCTTGGAAGCATCTTCGGCCGCTTTTTTGGCTTTCCTCCGCTCCTTCTTACTTTTCCGGTCCTCTGTCGGAGCTTGGGCTTTGGATGAGTTGGCTACATAGTAGATGGCACCTGCTCCCGTGACGACCAGAGTCACACCAGCGACTGTGTAAACGACGCCCTTGTGTTCAGAAGCCCAGCTCGACAAACGGTCCCATAGCGAGTGTGATGTGTTGGCGGCCGAGGACGCGACGTTTGAGGCAGACTGGGATGCGGCCTCGGTAGCTCCCTGAATGGATTGTGAAGCCATTAGCCGAAGTGGAGGTGCGGCGAGGCAAGAGGCGACAATGCGATTCAGGTCGTCTCTAGAGGGGTCAAGGGTAACGGAGATGCAGAAAGAGAGGAGAGGGTGATGGAGTAGATAGGAAAATGGAGCTGTTGAGGATAATTAGTCGAATGCTGCATCTGCTGGCTCGCGCTGTCGTAGTCGAGTCGGCGCCATGAACGCCGACCAGAGCAGGTCGGATCGTCGGAGCTAACCCAAACACGGCACCACCGATATCGAATCAGGGAGGTTATCAGCTCATGTTCCGCGAATCGCTAGACCTGCTGGCTACCTATGTAGGTAGGTAGCTAGCCTGGTCTCAATCTTATTTTCATAGGTTTTCACATTGATGTAGAAGGGACAGCCACATCAAGTCACCTACACTTCAGACCAGACTACGCACAATCCGATGTCATGGAGAATCACAGATTGGGGGCCAAGACATTTTGAAGTCTTGGGTGGTCAAAAGTCTTGGCTTGGCTACCTGGCAGAGGAGCGTGAGGAGCTGGATACCACCTGCAGCACTCGTCAATCTCTGCTTGCACTTCCCGACCTCCCGTTGTTCGCTGTCCCAGCACCTCACCGACAGTAACAGCAGACCTTCTGTCGTAGCAAGCACTCGTCAATTGAATATGTCGCCTTCAAAGGTCACCTCCCCGGCAGAGAGCATCAGTGGCCTGAGCCAGGAACAACTCGACTTCTGGAATGAAAACGGCTACCTCATCATTCAACAAGCCCTTTCCCAGGAAACGGTCACGCAATTGCTCAATGATACTCATCAGCTGTTGAACGAATTTGACATTTCGACTCACCCGATGACCAAGTTCTCGACTGGGGAGAATGGATCTCAGCACGTCGGTGACGATTACTTTCTGTCCTCGGGCGACAAGGTCCGCTTCTTCTTCGAGGAAGATGCTCTGAACAAGGACGGCGAGCTGGTGAAGCCGAAGAACAGGGCCATTAACAAAATCGGTCACTACCTGCATGAGGCCGTCCCGTCATTTCGCAGCATCTCACTGTCTAAAGAAAACGCCGCAATTGCTCGCTCCCTTGGCTTCCAAGACCCCCGCACCCTTCAGTCCATGGTCATCTGCAAACAGCCCGAGATTGGAGGCCGTGTGCCACCCCATCAAGACTCGACTTTTCTCTACACGAACCCGCCTAGTGCGGTCGGCTTCTGGTACGCGCTTGAGGATGCTACCGTTACAAACGGATGCTTGAGCTTTGCAAAAGGCAGCCACAAACGCGCACCCATTGAGCAGCGTTTTGTCCGCCTACCCGATAGTCATGGTACAGGCTTTGATACCACAGATGGCGACCGCTTCCCCAAGGCGCTGCAAGGACAGGCTGAGAGCAGTCCGAGCATCGTAGAAGAGCAGTATACCCTCGGCGAGGTTAAATCTGGCGATCTTGTGCTGATTCACGGAAACATTCTGCACAAGTCTGAGAAGAACTTGAGCGATCGCAGCAGATTCATCTACACTTTCCACGTCATCGAAGGTCAACACGAGTACGATGAACGAAATTGGCTACAACCACCCGCCCAGGGATTTTCGAGACTGAATGGAAGCCCCTGAAACTTTCATCGGTATCAAAACAAATCGCAAGGATTCAAAGAACTCAAGGAATGTAAGACGTGTTGACCAGCGTGGCAGAATTTCGGGCGGACACGGGCGTGCCTAGTCTGGCAGGATGAGCGCGTGAAACTGCATGACAGGATGTTGCGGCCTTGGAAACAGGAAGCCTTTGGACCAAGTTTCTATGCCTCTGAGACTATACATCCTGCCATTGCCATACCGGTCCCGACACACATGCTCACGACAGCGACTTTTTGCTTCCGACGGCGAAGCTCTGACAGAGCGGTGACAATCTGACGAGCTCCTGATGCTATCGTTAGTTTCTGTGTGATATAAATGAGGCTGGATGCTTACCTGTGCATCCCAAGGGATGGCCCAGTGCTACAGCCCCACCTCTAGGATTGAATTTGGAAGGATCTATGCCGAGCTTTTGCAGGCAAAACACTCCCTGAGAGTACCGAGTCAACACAGGCCACTGGAATTCGGTCATCGGAGAAACTCACCATGGAAGAGAAGGCTTCGTTGATCTCAAAGATATCAATGTCGTTTTTGGTCAGACCGAGCTTACCGAGAAGTTTTGGAATGGCGTAGACCGGGCCAATGCCCATGATTCGAGGCTCCAATGCAGCTACTGTGGCTGCAACGAACTTTCCAAGGATGGGCTGTCCGAGCTTCTCGGCCAGACTGCGTCTCATCAATAGCAATCCAGCTGCACCGTCAGTAATCTGGGAGGCATTTCCGCCGGTAGTTGTGCTTGGTTGCCATTGAGGGAAGGCGGCTTTGAGCTTGGCGAGCCCCTCTGGCGTTGTCTACCGGCACATGTTATCAGTATGGATAGCAAGAAACGGCATGTATGGCAATAGATGACTTACACCTGGACGAATGCCCTCATCTTTGGCGACAGTGATAGCTCTGGTGGATTTGGACTCGGGATCAAGTAGGGTGACTGTGACGGGAAAGATCTCGTCATCGGTCCAGCCCGCCTTCTGTGCCTGCTCAGCCTTTTGCTGTGAGATGGCTGCGAAGCTGTCCTGGGCTGCGCGGGAGATGGTGAAGTCTCCAGCAACGTTTTCTGAGGTCCAGCCCATGGGCATAGTTGTGTCCTTGACGAGGCTGTTGGTCAAGATGCGTTCGTTTAGCGGAGGCGAGCCATTGTCAGGGTTGTTGCTGTCTACAGGTTAGGCTGTGTTTGAAAGGGGTTGCAGCAGCGACCTGCCTCATAGACTCTGCGCCTACGGCGATGCCGCAGTCGATATTCCCTGCAAGGATCTGGTTGGCGATCATCTGAGTGCATAGCAGGCCGGAGGAGCACCAGCGGCTGGCGACTGAAGCAGCAGTAGTGACGGGGAAACCAGCAGCTAGTACGGCCGCACGAGCAACATAGGAAGCGCTGGGATGCAAGACATTGCCCAAGCAGACATCCTCGACGACGCTCGGATCGACACCCGAACGCTCTCTGACGGCTTGGAGGGTGAAGGTGACCAGATCCTCAAGGGGCACGTCTTTCAGGCCGCCCTTTCGCGCTTTTGTCAGCGGTGTACGTAGAGCGCACGTTATTACCTTGTCGAATGGATTAGCCGTCCTGTCGTGTGAGTTTGTGAAGGGTGCAAAGCATACAACATCGTCTGGCTTCTGGGTGAGGAGCGCGTTGCGCCCGGCCGATGCAGAGGGCGACACCTGGCTCACAATAGACTTGAGGCGGTCTACTGCTGAAGTCATGCTGGATAGCTAGGGCTTGCTGTGCTTTGCTTTGCGTTCTCGAACAATTGTCTGTCGCCGTTGGATGACCTCGGGCCTGACGGACAGATGAAGTACCCGTCGCGCCCTTCGGCAGTTGCACTCGGATGGCGCTGCCGAGACTGATGGCGCTGCCTCCTCCGCCTCCTTCACCTCCCCTTCGGATCTTCCCATAGGCATATGCACAACTCGAAACGTCTGCTTTCCGGATGCTGGGCGACCGACTCCTCAGCGGCTTGCTAGCTGCTGCGGATTTTGGGTGCTGAGGACCGTCGTCACTCACAATGCCCGCCGTAAAGCATCCCAAAGTCATCCATGGCGTACTATCATCATATCATGCACCGCTGCATAGGCCAACATGTAGTCTGAACCCTCTGTGCTGCTCGTATCCTCTTGGCTGCAACGGGATCGCTACGTGATTACTCCAAAGAGTAAAGCTGCATGCAAAAGTAGCTTCTGCCCTAGCGAGGATCGAGCAAAGATGGGACGCTCCACCCTCCCTCTTGCAGAGCCTCTCAGCCTTCTGGCCAAGCTGAAAAGGCGCAAGGTGAACGCCTTCGGTACTGTCCTTCGGCTGATCTGCTACACTTATATCAGTCCAGTGGCTCAGTCGCACCATCCACTCTGAGATTCTGCCATTGCATTTGCCCACTCTTGCAGAGCAGACCACTGTCACACTCGAGCGAGGGACCATGCCATTGTCTAGTGGACACCTCCTCCCCCAGCAGAATGTCTTTGACTTTGTTTTTGCAGAACAGCCATTCCGAAGAAAATCGGACTACTCCCCCCGGGCTCTGCCGCGCATACCTGATGACAGAGCCATCCTGCACGATAATTCAACAGGTCCGTATCTTAGCATCACCACGTTACATCTAGCCACGGCCCCAATCACTGACCTTGGGAACAAAATAAACAGGCCACTCTCTGACATTGTCCACCCTCCGTCAACACTCTCTTTCAGTCGCGGATTTCTTGCAACACCTGGATTTGCAGTACTCCAGACATGACCTTGCACCAACACCAACATGCTCGCAGCCTTACCTGAAGCCTGTCGTGATGATACAGCTGCCAAACTGCATTGAATACGGACCCTTGCTTCTGGGCACCTTTGCAGCAGGTCTGACCGCGAGCCTGGTCTCACCCGCACTTACAAGTTCGGAACTTGCATGGACCATCAGCAACTGTCAGCCCAAAATCATCTTCACCACAAAGGCTTCTATAAAGTCTGTCCACCACGCCTTGGAATCCGAGCCAACCCTCGCACAACAGCCAAAGGTCATCCTTGTAGACGAGCTCGCCACCCAGGACACTGCGGAAATTGTCCGTGCGCCATCTCTCTTCAGTAGAGAACCGTCAACAGTTTTGGCTCGCACGTCGGCTCGAGACAGTACTTGCCAGACTGCAGTGATTCTTTGGTCCTCGGGAACCTCTGGCAGATCAAAGCCGGTCCTGCTGACACATGCGGCCGTAATTGCATCCGTGGCAGCAGTCTGGTGTGGCAGCCCTCATTTTACCCCGACAGAGAAATGGTTGGGTTTCACTCCCTTTTACCATGTATTTGGGCTCATTAATATCCTACTACTCGCGCCTTGCTGCGGTGCGACGATATACACCATGAAAGCTTTCAACGTATCCGAATTCTTTACGTCAGTTGAGAAGCAAAAAATTACCTTCTTACAAATGGCACCGCCAGTCGCAGTCATTCTGGCCAAGCATCCCTCTGCGACCAGACACGCATTCCGATCCGTAAAGGGTGCCGTGTGCGGCGGTGCACCGCTAGGATACGACATTATCAAGCAGGTCCATGGACGTCTCGGATTCAGAATCTGCCTGGGCTATGGTCTGTCCGAAGCCTGCAGCGTGTGTCTACAAACTGGCCTCTCTGCCGAGGAAATGGATGCACAGGCAGCAACTGTCGGCAAGCCCATGTACAGCGTCTCCATCAAGATTGCATCCATTGACGACGTCGACCGAGCAATGCCTGCTGGAGAAGAAGGCGAGATTCTCATCAAGTCCCCAAGTCTACTTACGTGCTACTTGAACAACGCCGATGCAACGGCAGAGTCTCTGACACACGACGGCTGGTTTCGCACCGGCGACATTGGGTTCTTGCGGACTGACGGATTCTTGACCATTACGGACAGGCTAAAGGAGATGATCAAGGTCAAGGCCTTTCAGGTATCTCCCGCAGAGCTGGAGGGTATCCTCTGCGCAGATGCGGATGTCGCTGATGCAGGCGTCATTGGAGTCTTCAATCAAGCTTCGCAGTCTGAATTTCCGAGGGCTTACATCGTTGCTGCCAGCGGTGTTGGCCAGTCTGATCTGACGGTACTAGCGGATAGACTCAAGCTGTTAATCGAGGAGAAGACTGCCTCGTACAAGTGGCTGCGCGGGCAGATTGTCTTTGTGGAGCAGCTGCCGCGCTCGCCATCGGGTAAGATTCTGAGACGGCTTCTCAAGGGCATGAAGGGATCCGAGGTCATGTTGTATGCTGAAAGAGTCCACAACGAGCAAGCTAAGCTATAGTTGGTCTTTCATCTTCCTATGCTGAAACTTGCTTTACGTCTTAGCGGTGTGTTTGGAATTGCACTCTCGATTAGGTACTATTTACTTTCAGACATGGGCCATAGTGTAGTCAGCCGGCCGTCTGAGTTTTTTGGTCCGAGTGCCTCAAACAGCTAAGCGGTGGTACACTAGTGTAATTCATAATGTAACCTAGTACGCACGTACGTCCAGCCGATGTGCCTATCCGTCTTGTCTTATTTTCTCTTTTGAGAAAGAGAAGCATATAATACCTAGGTAGTCTACGCGTAGGAAACACAAGAGATCCACAGACGCATACCTCGTAGTTATTCCCATTTTCGGATGAGGCTACCCGTATAGGAAGTAGGCTTTTATAGTAATCTACCTACCAGATACACAGCTAGAATAGGCACGTTGTTCATATGTGACAGGTTCACACCATGTGTCCATTCCATTTCCCAGAGGCGCTGTTCATTTTTCGCAAATATAGTTCGCGTACTTCAACAAGCCAAGGGCTCTGCCACTACCTCACGCGTCGAAAGCGTACACAAGCAAGAGCGACAAAGAACGATGAATGACGCGATACTTACCCCGATCATACCAAGACGCCTCTAACCACGGCCCTATCCGCATGGGCATACATCAGCCTTTTGGGCTTCGTCTCAACCACGTGGACATAGAACCAACCACACAGATTTATTGCAGCCAGATGGGCTTGATCTCAACCATGTAGGCCTGGAACGTACTATATGTGGCTCAGTCTCACACAAGGAAATGGGAAACATCGTATATGAAAACTTGTTCACGCGTGTCATTCACAGAGTGCATGTATGGACCGTGGCTACCACCTGCGCTCTCCCCATATGTGAGGCAGCTCTTACACAGTTGTTCAGATGAAATCATGCTCTTGATCTATCATGGTATGCAATACTGTACTGTCTTTCGTTGCGAGCTCAATCTTATCCGGCCGAGATGCGCGTCAAATTGGCGAAAAGTGATTTCGTTAGAGAAACTTTTCAACAAGTACGAATGCTCAGGATAGGCATGAAGCCCCAAAAACTCCTCGTTCGTGCTTATTGGTAACTTGCTCAATCTCTGCTGGCGTTGTTTTGATTTTCGATCCTCGATGATCTTCCTGATGGCCTTAGCATTAATGGGCTCAAGCCCACACTTCTTGATAGTGCCCACTCGTGTAGATGATCAAAGTCAACGTAGGTCTGCTGAGAGGTTGACTGAGTGACGGATTGAAGGTTATTATTCTCCTAGTGAAAAGTATAGAGCGATAGGTTTGGTTTGCACATGAGCGAAAGCCTGAGAGCTTTGAGACAATGATCTGAGTGCAAGTTCGAGCATTTGTTCGCGTTTGATCCAGCAATACCATTCGCTCGATTGAAAATTTCCTACAAAACGTCGGAAGATTCCGAGGACGCTATAGGCTTAAAAAGACTCAAGTTGGCACTTTAAACGCGATTTTATGAGTAATCTAGACTAATATTTAGAATTATTATCATAATTCAATACTCGCTATTCTATCGCGATTCTAATCAACTAAGTCTTATTATATTTAGCTTACTTTTTATTTTTCGTACTTGGAACTAAAATCTATTTAGAATAGGAAGAAGTTTAGATAGAGATGATAAAAGAGTCTCGTTATATCTAACGCTACTATTCTTAAGCTATACAGTTTAGGTTTTAGTAAGTAAGTCACGTTTAAAGTACGAAGTTGAGTCTGCTCAAACCCGTAGAGTCCTCGGAATTTTCCGACATTTTATAGGAAATTTTAAATACAGCTGAACTGAGATGAAATGAAGGACTGTGAGGCGTTGGAATGAACTAAGGAAGAGGACCGTGGGATATTCGCTCCCTGTCACAAAGAGGTCACAAGGTCTCGTCATATCAGCCGGAAAGGGATCAAACTCAGTGACACATCGTTTCATCACTGCAGGTGTCTATAGTCTGAAACGAGCCTGTCGCTGGGCGAAATTGTTGTCAAGCCGTTGGGACGCAACCGACGGGGGCCAGCAAGGTGACAGGGCGTTAGTCGTAAGCCACAATGCTGATCTCTGAGGTTAGCACAGCGGCTCAAAAACACACTTCTAAGAGCCGGCTCGCACAGCAGTGTTCACTCAAAAATCTCCTCGATGTTCGTCTGCCAAGCCTGTTTAGAATGTTAAGCCGAATAGCGTCGTAGGCAGCTGCTACACTGCTGCGCCGCCCCCTCACGATAAGTGGTCTCGTCGCCTTGATACTTGTGTCACATTGCACTTACCTCGGCGCTTCGACGACCGAAGCAGGTAGATCAACAACGGCTAATTTGGTGAAACGATAGTGCATCCCAAACCTTAATTTTGGGATGACATGGCTGGCAGTGCACGTTCTCCTGAAGGAGTAGACACCAGAACCTTACCTTAGCAGAAGACCACATTGAGAACATCCTAAACACATCGTATCATAGACACCATGCACGCATGTCCCTTTTCACAAAGAAAGATTCCTGAGAATCCCGCGCCAAAGCCAAGACCCAGAGTTCCGATCCCTGGAAACAAGCCGCGATGTTTGAAGCGACAGTGCCGTCACCTGGATTGTGGACTGGTACCAGGGGTACATCGGGACACTCTGCAATGTTGACTGTCTGAGGGACTAAGTTGGACCGTCAGAGATGTCGCGATCAAGAACGACATATAATTCACCTGCAGCAGACTCGGCGAAGGGGGCAGCTTCTCCTGACAACTCATCCGCATGAGGAACGGCAACTCCGAGAGCCATAACTGGCAACAGGGATAAGAGAAGAGTCAAGTACTTCGTACAGCATGGCGTATTCATGATGTGCAAAGCCCAAAGTACCGAAAAGCGCGCTCGAATTGTCAGATGAAGGATTGTATGTCGACTACGCAAAGATAATTCTCGATTTCGCGATGAGAGCGTGGTCAGGGGACATTTATAATCCGGCAAATGTCTGTTGCCACAGCACAGCACTCTGGTTGCAGATTGGCGAGCGCGATTGCTAAATCAGACCAACCAGCTCTTGCTCTTTCCAGCTTACTCTAGGCTAACGAAGGAGGCTGATGGCACTTCGCATCAATCGGGCTCGGCAAGGCAAACTGCCTAACTTGCTAGGGAGCCCGTGGGGACAGGCACTGGCGCACAGACACGCATCGCGGTAACAGGATACATTTGAGTGGACGAGTTGAAATGGGATATGCTAAACGTAGCGATTGCTGCCTTCACCAACTCAATGGTAAATAGCAGGCTCGATGACGCTGCATTATGTTTGTTGCTATTGTCTTTAAATAGTAGCGGGCAACGTGCAACGACATCCGCAAATGTAGGTGGGCCTCTCTCAAGAATGCAAGGGCTATATGCTAGTGCAGGGCGACAGAACACTACTTCGAAGATGCTGCTCTTCCCAAGAAATACATCGGCTGCTTAGGCTTTTCCGCAAACTGTTCCGGTACCTCCAGCACCACAGCACTCGGGAACGGATCCACGCATCCAAATTGTTGGTATAGCAGCTTTCCATTAGGAGACGCCTCTACAGTCATCTGAATGTCGAGTTAGTAGGCATCAATGGTCAAGATCCAAATTACTCACCTCCGCCCCCAGAGAATCAGCCAAGTCTATCCCGTACTGCATCATGAGCTTGCCAGCTCCTTGTCTCTGATAGGGTTGCTTCACGACCATCCGGATCAATGCTAGAATTGGAGTCAGCAATCTCCGGCCGCAGCATCACCCATATCAATGTGGCTTACAAATAACTTTGTGCGGTTTCTCTGAGATGACCTGATTGCGATACTTGTACAAGCTGGCGATCAACGCCTGAGCCCAGGCCTCGTCTTCAGCCGAGTGCCAATTCCCAGGTGGCGCGGGCAGTGGCCCGATAGGAAACTTTTTCCCGCCGAGATCCATGATCTCGAAATCGGCCAGTCCAATGAGCTCGTCGCCCTTGGTCACCTTGACGAAACGGGACTCGGGTCGGTTGAATTGGAATTGGAAGAATTTGAGGGCTCTTTCGCGCCCTTCAGGTGTCATATTCTCTGTATGAAGTGCATTATTCAAGGGCGAATATCCGGCGAAGGTGTCGAATAACAGATTGATCCAAGTAAAATCGATGTCCGATGCCTGCGCGGGTGACAATTGAATTGACATTATGTCGGGTCTAATACTGAGCTTCGTGAATTGGAGGAGCCACTTCGAGATTCGATTTCGAACGTTGCTGGTGCAGAAAGTGAGCAGGAGATGGCCACGCATGCCTTTTCAATCGGCACCAGCGCCTTCTTTGTATGACCAAAGAGGGTGCTCCTTTAGCGCCGTGAGCGCCCATTACGAGGACGATTTACGCTACCGACAAGCTCAAGGAACCGAAGCCACAATCATTTCAGTGGGCGCTCTAGCTCGCTAGCGTTAAACTTTAAATTGTCTTCAATGAGAGATCGACGGTCGGCTCAACGAGTCTGCCCGGTTTCAGCCTCTATGGTGTTTTTTTGGCATCACTTCGCCAGAAATACTGCAGTCTCCGTATGAATAAATATCTCGTCGTCAGATTTGGGCCTCCTGGCTTCCCTGTCATCAGTCAAAGTGCAAGCAGTCGCCTCAGAAGTCTGCCACGACCACGGCTGAATGTCATCTCTCGGCCGTGCATGGGTCGAGTTGAGCTCCGCCTCAGGCTTACCCATAGAGTCCTCTGCGACGACGGATCCTAGGGAGAATTCGAGCTTCGAAGAAGTCTTCCAAGCTCGCTGTTGAGTCTCGTCATCGTCGTCAACTACAGAGACAGTACCATCAAGCCGCCCAGGCTGCATCTGCCGCAAAATAGGTCTAAGAACTATCCAGCAAGTGACAATGACACCTAGATCCACCTGAAGCACAGTGATAATGTTAATGATCCAGATCGTGTTGAAAACATCAGACCCATCGGCGTAAGCATGATCAAGCGTGATGGTCCTGGCATTCATGAGGCCAATGTTACTATTTTGAAAAGCAATGAACATGAATCTATGAAGACTGTGACAATACCAGAATCGGAGGACGAAGACTCTTGACGCTTCAATCTTGCGTCGAAGTGTGGTCTGCACGGTCCAGATGATGCGAAGAGGGACGACCATGATGCCCAATTCTAGGGGCGCATAAAGAGTCGTCATACTAGCCCAGAATGCTATCTGCGGTGTGGTGAGTAAGGCGTGCAGCTCGTGATTCGCTGCACTCACTTGGTTGAAGCAGACTCCCTGATACATCGCCCATGCCTGTGATACCGAGCACTGAAAGGCAATACCAAGCACTGCAACTCTTTTGGGAGCTATATTGGTCTGCATACCATTTAATAATTAGAAATAGCAAAAATCAGACAGCTCTTGGTCCTGTTACAGTGTATAATGCAAGCTAGCTTGGGTGTTTGACGGCCATGAATGAGCGAACGAATTTGAGCGCCAACATCTGACACAGGCTAAGAACAGCCACAAAGAGGAGCTTGTCCGCATAGCTAGCATGAATCAGGCCATCAATCGGCGGAGCTTCGACTTTAGTACTTGGCGAGGGGCGAACGGACCTTCTCAAGCGCATCCAGGTTTTGTTGCTAAAACGTGTTTTTGGGCTGCCCAAGGCCAGAGTCGACTTCTTTGGACACTACGACGCTATGTGCGAGGGAAACCCCCTGTTTGCAGTCAGACTTGCGTCAACGAAGATTTGAAGTGATCTTCGAGAACAGAATTGTCACTTATAAGAGCAAGTACCAGAAGCATATCATCCCGTGGCAAAAGAGGAACGAAGCGGTAGTCGTTTCTCCAGCGTAGCTTCTTGAGTACCTTCGCAAGTACAACAATAGCTGCACAAACAAAGGTTAGCCATATTGCTAGCCTGACTGCCGCACCATGGTCAATCTCTTGCGACGTATCCAAGGAAGGGTAACCTCGGTCTCCATCTGACACGCAAGTATTTCGTGTAGATTATTACAGCCTCTCCTCATCAACGGGGGTCCCATCGGATCATTCGGTACCTTCATCTATGTCATGTTTGGTGTCCTCATGCAGATAATGGTCATGGCCGAGCTAGGCTCCATGCATGTCGATTTAGATATCTTGCACTGTTCTGGTTAGATTAACGAACAAAGGATCCTCCTTTCCGGTGGAGCTTACAATTGGTATGAGGGACTGAGAGCCTGAACATATTTCCCGAACGCAAACCACGAACGCCAGTCAAGGGCTGCAATCCTAGGTCCTCAGAAATGGTTCAAGTGCATGTCATATTTCACCAGCTGGGTTTCAGTCGTTGTGTTGGAGCAAGCAGATGTCAAGCAGAGGTATCAAGGACAAACAGGTGTATTAGTCAGATCTCCTGTACTTATCCCCCGCCGTTGCTGAGCAGGCCTTCACTCTTCAGACCACATCCTAGACTAGATCTGAATACAGCTCGTCCATCATTACCAACACATCATGACTACCTCGGACTTCGAAACAGCCTTGTGGCCAGCCATCTAAGAGCTTCCTGACGAACGGGCATGAGCGAATGTATTGTGCATTTAGTCGTAGATGACTTCGCATTCAGCGTGCAAAGATGCTGGGGTTGGCACAATCTAAGGTGTCACCGGAGACGAGCTACGCCACGCGCGCGTGACTCAAGACTGGACATCTTGCGACATTCATGAGTCAACGAAGAGCATCGCACAGTCTACAGCTGAGCTATATAATCAGAAAACTTCTATCTCAGATAGGCTACATGCAGCTGGGTGCATGAATCGCGGGCCTGAGGCAGCTATCCTTACTAGTAAGAGGAGCATTCTGCCTCTACGATTGTCAAAGACTCGAAAATCCGGATCAAAGGCCACATGGCACCCTTAACGCATCAGACCCGCCCCCAACACCTGGAAAGATGCTCTTGTAGATAGTCAGATACCTACAGATATCCCCAGTATCTTGAATCACCTTTCTTCCTGTTCCTGTTCCTGCTCATACCCCCGTCCCCCCTTTCTATTCAATTCGTGATTGTTCCCGTTGGGCTCTCGATTCCACATTGAGTTTCCAAAGCCATACGGGTCCCGCTTCCTCTAACATTACTATTATGCTTTCTGTGCTGGTGCTGAGATCTTCTGACTCTGTTTCATTCCTACCTGGGCCGTTACTCCTCCTCATATCAGCATGACAAACCACATCAGTATAACGTTTCATAACAGTACACTACATCATAGCACACCTACCTCATCATACAACCCAATTCCTTCCCGCCAGCATACCTAAATGACTAAGTTGTATTACTGTTCATATTGTTCGTCTATTTCGTCGATATTCTGCGCTTCGTGACAAGAATCTTCATTAACTCATTGAGACTGCACTACCTACATATTCGGTTCTCTCCACTTGTTCCATATTTTGACAAGGCAATAAAGACACTCGATACGGAGACGAGAAAGCTCAAGCTCAAACGAAGCCGATCTAGGCATGGACAACGACTGCAAGGTCTTGGTACCTTGTGTCAGCCTGTCAACCTCTTAGGACATACAATGCGTTGGCAGAGTATGTGTTAATAGTGTAGAAGCAAGAATTGCCTGGGTATGTACACATGTATGTTTATATCTCCAACATGCACAGCTCTACGCTCATAATCTTCATTCATACAATACATCGACATGTGAAAGCTGCATCTCATATCATCTTATCTCATATCATCTGATTCATTGAGCATTTCATCACGGCTCACGAAGTTCACGACATCACTTAAATACCTAGGTAGATAGGTGTATCCCTTCTTCCTCCTGACTCAAACATCGAAAATCTCCTCACAATCCCACGCCCCTTCCCCCCTCGTAGCCCAATAACTCTTCTCTCCTTCAGTCCGCTTCCATTCATCATCCTCCAGCCCGTCAAACCACTTGACGACTACATCATTGCCTTCCTTGCGCCTCGCCCTCTGCGCCTCTTCCAATTCGACTTTGACCTTTTCCGCCTTTTGTATATCACCCTCTTCATACGCGCGCTGATCAGGCCTGAGTCGGCTGTCCGTCGGTGGCAACTTGCCCTGCTCCACCGGCGTAATCTCATTCAGCGATGCCGCAAACACTGTGAAACCAAAGTGTGTCTGCGGTGTAGCGACTAGCTCGCCTACTTTCCAAATTTCATCCACGGGTCCGCCACCGCGCGTAAGGCTAAGTGATGTGGTCCACTTGCCGGTCAAGCCCCAGCCTGCATCTTCTCCGCTTGGATCAAGCGCGGACACATGAGTTTCTTCAGATCGACCAGAGAAGACACCGCCAGCCTTGAACGTAGCCACAGCCTTTCGACCGCTCGTCTCCTCCGTGACTGTGAACTCGCCCACAGGCTCAATATATTTTTCCCCGGCAATGATATTGCGCAAAAAACACGTAGGTGGCGACCAGCTGTATCGTTCCACGTCAGCCGAACTAGACCCAAAGATCGAGATTCGCACGCGGCCGTCTGCGATGATTTCCGCAGATTTTCCCCAGAACTTTTGGTCTGGCGCGACGGAGTGGTTGAGAGCCCAGCCGCGTTCTGATTCTGCTGCGCAGGCCACGCGGACAGGTCGATGTGAAACTTTCTCGGCGAGAAACCGCCAACCCATATCTGGGCGGACCAGCTCGTATGTCTCTCCCAGAAGTGGATTGAACGGTTTCCGCGTCGCTCGTCCTTTGTCACGAGAGGCAGACAGGTGCGATATGGCAAAGGCGGTGACGTAAAGAAGTCTTTGTGTTGCGGCATCGTCAAAGGATGACGCAGGCTTTCCATTGGGCAGCTCGTGGTTGAACAGCGATGATGCTGCCGCGTCGAGAAGCGCACTGTATTCCATGTATTCAGCCTGGCGCTGTAGTAGTGACAGTGGTTCATTCGCGGTGACGGGCATGGCAACTTGCGACAGGTCCTTGCCTACGTTCTTGCGGAGGAAAGATATGAGTGAGGGCGGAGGACCGGTGGCTTGTGGCACAGTCCTGCGACGATTGAAAGACGTTTTTATCGGCAACGGCATCAAAGACTTGGGTTTCGATGGGAACAGCGCCGCCGCTGGTTCATGATGATGGACCGTTGCAGCATCAGATCGCGAGGATATTGACACAGCATCCTGATGGTCATGCATGATGGATCCCTCGCGCTCGGGTGATTCTTGACTACTTCGTCGGATCGTCAATAATTGGGACTCATTGCCAGCATCCTCGGCGTCGAAGAACTCTTGAGTGGAGAAGCTCGATTCCATTGACATGCGATTCCTCAGCTGGGCCTCTTTCTCTGGTGCTCGTCGCTGCTTGGACTCTTGTACCAGAGTGGAAAACTCGCCCACGACTGAATTCAGATCTTTGAGCAACGCCATACAGTTATCATGGATATTCTCGTCCGCCGGAAGTCTTCGTTTAGGAGCCGATAGCTGCGGGTCGGGCTTTGGTGATGGTGGTGCAAGCTTGCCTGATACGCTCTTTCTTCCAGAGGTCGGAGCTGCTGCGGTGTTGGGGCTACCTGCGCTCGACTTGCGCTTCCAAAATGAATTGGACCTTTCCGGTTTGCCAAAGTAGTCGGAAGAGCCTGACGCCTCGTCGGCATTTGGTGGTGACGGCGCATCCAGCTGATACTTTGGATCGGTATCTTGGGCGAGTCTTCTCACGGCGTCTCTAATACCAGCAACTCTGCCGACAAGATTCTCAACAGTAGCCCACTCACGCTGACCGTCGGGATCAAAACGGGCAGTCATGGACCTCAATGCAGGCGTGAGGCTGACGGGTGTCGCAGAGTTGCTCACATTTGCCGTCTTGCTCGATCGCTCGAGAGCATCTCTCCATCCTCGGAAGTCCTTTGTGTTGCTTGCTCTCAGCAGCCATACCTCTGTGCCAGAGTCGATGGATATGGTTCTACCTTTTTCTTCAGCGCCAATTGCAGCCAGGGCCAGGGGCACCGAGCCTCTCAGGGCTGACGAATTGCGGTTTTTGTAGTATGACAAGGTGTTGGAGGTAAAGTCCAGGGAGAAGAAACGTCGCGCGTAGCCCTGATTCCTCTTCCTTCTCTTTTTTGACAGAATGCCGGTGTAAAAGACGTCGCCATTGCTTGTTCGATACTCAGTGGCAGTGACATGCTTCTGCTTGGACTCTTGCTTCCCATTCTCGGCTTTGCCTTCGCTGGCCAAGCTTTCATGCGAGACGGTGACGGCATCGAGGCGGGGACTTTGCTGGGAGCTTGAGGAACCGTTTCTGCTGGTTGCCTGTGCGTAGAAGAGGTGTGAGGCAGACTTGGGTGGGGCGGAGGAGGGGTATGTCATCAAGACGAAGGTGACGGTTTTGGAGACCTGCTTAGAGAAGGTGTTGTCGAAGACCAAACCATACATGGCTGACTGTCCGTGAGGAACATCGTAGGTACCCATTGTGACGCGATCAGCCTCGCAACGTCCGATATCCGCGACACACTTCATGCCCAGATTTTGGAGCTTGTCTCCAACTCCTTGGTGGGTATCTTTGGAGGAATCTTTGGGAGCAGGCGAGTGCTCGACCGAGGGTAGTATGGAACGTGCAGACGAGCCATTGGACTGGCCAGGATGCTTGTAGACGGAAAAATGTATCGACTTCTTGTGGGGATGGATGCTCCAGGAGATGGTGTTGCCAGCTGTGACGTGGACCCAGCGAACGAGGTAGGACTAAGTGATCATGTCAGCAGATGTCGCGGGGTGGGTTAGTGTATTGCAGGATGGTACCTTGGAGTGTATCTCCAGCTGCTCCATGCCTGCCATCCTTCAGCGGGCGGGAGTGTGAGTAGCTAGAAATGACAAGCTCACAGAGGGGCAGTTGTGGAGATGTCGAGTTGCGCTGAAGTCATAGGAAGATGTGGAGAGGAGCGACTTGGTGAGGGGAAGATGGTGGAGAGGCAGAAGAAGCGAGAAGGACGCACGGAGCAAGCGAAGAATTATGCAGGCGCGGGTGCCAGCTTGAACAGAAGTGGTTGTTGCCGGCGGAGCAACCTACGTAGGAGTACGGAAGCGGAAGCGGGCGGAGGAAGTCTTGAATCAGGTACTGACGTCGCGGCAGCCAAGATTAGAGTGGCAGATTGGTCAGCTGGGGCTCAGGCGTCCTGTTCCTGCATGACGCAGCAGGCGAGATGTGAAAGATGTGAAGCAGAAGCAGGGTTTCGCCAGGGCCGATGTATGGGATAGGCAGACGTTGGCGCTGTTATTGGAGTTATTTGGTCAGATGCAGATCGGAGCTTGTCAGACCCTCTTTAAAGTCAAACGCTGTTTCGGCAGGCGTGCAAAGTGCGCGAAATAGATTATATGCTGAGGCAAGGTCAAGTGGCCAGCAACGCCATCTCACAAAGGCATTATGGATAATGCATGCGATTAGGAGCGACGAGGTCAAAACATGAGACCAGGTGAAATGGAAGTCGCGACGCAAGTCTCGGAGTGCGGAGTCAGCGATTATGCGACGGTCTGGGAACTGGTTGTCATAACACAGGGTCAGGCCTTGGCAACTTGGCCCAGGCGGGGCGTGCCTGCCCTACGGGTGACCCTGTCGCAGCTTCTTCGTCGACTTCACCTTGACCTTGGGCCTCTGGCTCGAGTCTTGACTCTTGACCACTTCCCTCCTACATCTCCTCGCTTCTGCAGTACGACAGCGTGGACTGACCCTCGCTGTCTGCTAATGACCCCGCCATCTGTGCATGTCTGAGCTCGCTCGTAGTTCACACCCATTCCACAAAGGTCATGCCCGTAGACTACTTGCCTTCGAGACAGCCCTCCAGGTGGCACGTTGAGCAGCTGATTCCACTGTTCGACTTCTTACACCCGCAGCTCTTAGAGATGGCATGCCCTCAACTGCCCAGCCGGCTTTTGACTGTGGCTTGCGTCGACGTTGCAAGCCATGCCTGCAGCTAAGCGCGCTGAGCCTCCATACCATGGAAAATACAGCTCCATCACCCTGCAACCAGCTTTGCTAGCTATAAGGTGACGGCATCCGACAGATCTCTTCACACTTCTGCTCGTGGCCCGCGGAATTCATGTCGTGCCCAGATGACATAGTACAGCAGCGAAAACATGATGACAGCCCCAAACATGAGCACACTGTAGTTCATGTTGCCGGCATTTGGCGGATTCATTGGCGGCCAGAAGCTGAAGAACAGAATGACTGTGAGGTATGCAACCGCCAACGCGTTGTTTGCTATACCAACCCAGCCTTTCAGCCTCCATGGGCCCCACACCAGCGCAATCCTGGCAACTCCATCTTCGCTAGGCGTGTCTTCCGCCGGCTCCGCCTCTTCTTTGATCTCACCCCGCATACGACGCCACAGCAGCAGTGTACCGCTGATGAGGTACGAGCAGAAAAGGCTGGCCACGGTAAGGGAGATCAAGGCATTGAACGCCGGCACCGACCCAAGGAGGATGAGCGCGAGAAGCATCGATGTGGTCATCGTGATAGCTACCGCCACCATAGGCACCGATCCGTTGAGGTGCACTTTTCGAACCGCGTTCCACCCAGGCATCGCCCGATCCCGTGCAAAAGCCCACAGCACCCGTGATGCTGACGCCAAAATGCCGACGAGAGCGCAAAATGACATGAGGACGATGATGGCCACCATGATGGCCGAGCCCCATACCGATCCCGTTCCAGAAACGAAGATCTCCATGAAGGGAAAGCCGGTCCGAGAATTCAATGCTTGGTCGACATCTCCGAGACAAAACAAGAGCACCAACAGCATTACGAACCCCAGGCAGCCATTGATACCGAGAGAGGTCATGATAGACCACGGGACAGCGACAGAGGCATGTTTCACCTCTTCAGACATCTGGCATCTTTTCATCAGAAAACATGTATGCAGACTAGAACCAGAGTCACTCACATGTATCGCGCTGTCTACCCCGAAGAACGCATAGACGTTGCCAATCAGGCCTATCATGAAAGATAGGCCCTGTGTTGGCCAGGCACCTTCGTTGAGAAAATTGTTAAAGACTTCCTGCGGAGACTTGTGATCGCTGAGCGTGACGAGCGGTATCATGATTGCGAAGAAACCTGCCAGATGGAGAACGAGAATGAATCCCTCAAGTTTAGCCAACCACCTCGCCAGAACACTGTTGGCCAGAACGCAGATCAATACGACGGCCCAGTAGAACAGCAAGGTGTGCCAGGGCTGCGCCATGTAGCTGTCATTGACCAGGCTGATGAGACCTGTGAGCATCGTCCCGGACAGGAAACCGCCAGATGCGACAAATGCTTGCCAGCCGCAGACAATCAGCCATCCTGTGAGGTAGCTCAGGAACTTGCGACAGGATTTCGGGGCCAATGCGTAGCACCAGAGGTACTGTCCAGCTGCGGATGGTATCCTGCGCACTTGTGTAAGTATCCAAGCCTCGCTTTCCCGTCGGAGTCAGACTGACATTGATGCGAGTTCGGAGAGGACAATGGATGTCGACAGAGTCCCCAGCCAGACTAGGATGTAGCCGTAGATGACTCCTGATGGACCACCACTACGTGAATTAGTATCATGAGTCTGGCGATCCGGTAGTTCGACCTTACTTGGAGAAGGACTGGATAAAGAGACTACACCCAGTAGGAGGACGAATTAGCGCTGGTCTCACCTCATCTACGCTCGACTGGCGGCATGACTTACACAGTTGCTCCTTCCCATGTGATCAGGACAGTGCAGCTGAATCCAAGCATGGACAGGAAGCCAAACTTGCGCTGCGCACGACATATTAGAGCTCTGCAAGCGGTGACTTTTAGGCTGGACATGGCCGGCTCACCGTGATTATCTGCTTCTTCTGCACCCTCGCCATGTCATGGGTGTCGCGCCCATAAGATCCCTGACGCTCGCGGTCATAGTATTGGCCGACATCCTGCAGCGCAACACTTTGGCTCGCCTCAGACTTGCTCAACTGCTCAGGGGCAGGCATGGAGAGTAGCGCAGGTGGAGTGCGAGGAGTTCATACGTCAACAACGGACCTGTCGTCGGATGGCCTACTGTTCCTTCGAAAACGTCGGCGGGGGCCAGAGGCGAAAGTAGAGATACAGAGCGCAGTCCGATTAGGACTACGAGATTAGAAGGTGACACGTGGGAACTCTATGCACAAAGCCATGGCTCGTAAGAGCACGCAGAGGAGGACGCCATGCGTGTCGTGTTGTCCCGCCACGCCTGCAGGTCTCTCCATGATAGGCGTGTGGTGCGCACTGCAACGTCGAATTGACACTGCGACAGGAGGTGCGCATACGAGCGATAGGCGCTGATCAGCATTCAATTCCACCTCGACGCCCGGAATGGCTCCTCCTAGCGCCCTGACGCTAATGACCTTCACAAGCCACCGCCTCCGCTGGCCCGAGCATCTCACGGCAAGACCTTTCATGTCGATGACAGTGCTCATGTCCCTAGGTCTTATGAGCAGGCAGACCAGCTACAGGACCTTGTAGGACAAACCTGTCTCAGCTTTGCTCTCCCTTCCTCTCCTCGACACCATGGACGGTGGGGAAACGGTGCAACGCTGATCGCTCCCACAGCACCGGACAGCTCAGCGAGCTAACGCAGCCAAGGTTTCCAGTTAAAGACGCACATCCGGATACGCTGATCTGTCTTACTGAGCGAGGGTCTTTGTCGGCATGCCATAGCCGCTCTGCACCTGGCTCCCTTCTGACATCCACAAAGCATCAGCCAACACCTCATGCGCGTATGCCCTCAGGACGAGGCCGCTCCCTTCGTAGCTCAGTGATCTCAATGCTTGACGTTGCGCCGCCTGGACTTTACATCGCTATCTGTCTATGGTGAGCATGGGCGAACGCGTAACTGCCGACAATTTGGCTCCTCTGGTCAAGGTCATCAACTTCATTCTTCTTGCCTTTATATGTCTGGCTGTCGGCTGCCGCATGCTGGTCAAGTTACACATTCTCCGCACCATATCCACCGATGACTGGCTTCTTTTGACTGCCTGGGTAATGCTGCACCCATGCTCTGCGTCTCGCAATCATACTGACTTGCTCAAAGGTGTTTAGCATTGCGCAATCAGTCGCCATTACCATCGCGACCATCCACGGCTTTGGCACGAGACAGTCGCTCCTATCGCCGTCTCAACTTGTGTCGATTCAAAAGGTGCGTCCCTTGCGCCGCCACGTGTGACTGCTACTCACCATCTCGTGTAGAGCTTGTATGCCTCGCAGCTGCTTTACTTGCCCGCCCTCGCTTTTGCGAAGCTGTCAGTCGCATGGTATCTATGGAAGCTGTCTCCCGTAGCGTGGCATCGCCACATGGCCTTGACCACGGGCGGCGTCATCATTATCTGGGCCGCTTCTGGCGAACTCGTGTGGGCCTTTCAATGTGCTGTCCCTGACGTGTGGAACTTCCTGGACGGCGAGAAATGCATCAATCTGGTAAGTGCGCCCGTCCACAGGGACCCCCACGACGCAGTGTGCTAACTCTTGCAGGCCTCGTTCGCCCAGTACATGGCGGCGATGAACATCATCACCGAGCTAGCTCTCTTCCTCATCCCTGCTGGCATCATACTGGCACTCCAGATGAGGTGGAGGAGACAGTTGACGAGTATCACCATCTTCTCGAGCAGATTTCTGTTAGTCAACATAGTCTTAACTGATAAAAGACACTTATACTGACCCTTCCTAGCGTCATCGCCGGGGCGGCCGCGCAGCTTGCCTTCTCATCAGAACTAGGGCCTGATCCAGACCCAACATTCAGCTCCTGGCCATATGTGATTGTCACTCAGGTGACACAAGCTGCATGCCTGATTGCAACTTGCTCATTGTATACGCGCAGTTATCTGGACGCCATCCAATCGGGAATGATCCGCGTCGACGATGTTCGACGACGAGGGGAAGACCCTGCCACTTACAACGCGGATGCGCCCTTTAGAGGGCCCAGCCTGAAGATGGGTTCGTTGCAATCCACAACGCACAGCAAGAGAAAGGGGTCAACAAGTACGTCGGAGAACCAGCTTCTTGGCGATGCGAGAACCCAGTCACCCACGTGAGCTCAAAGAGAGATGGGAAAAATGTCACAACATGCTTATATTCACTGTCTATTGGCGGTCTCTCAGCCAATACCGGTGCCATTCCCATAAGCCCAGCGCTCAGCAAACGAGGCGACTTGTGAAAAGTCTCTACACACCCTGGGAAAGCCCCAGCCGCTGGCGCCATGCTGCACATCAGGCACATCCTCGAGATTGACATCAGCGTGGCACATCAGAGCTTGCCTCAGGAATTCTGTGCAGTGGCCAAAGTGAATGTTCAGTGGTTGCCCGTGATGGGTCTCGTTGAGCGGAGCGCCGCCAGCAACAGCCCAGAAGGCAATGGTGAGGCTGTACAGGCAATGGAGCTGGTGGAAGACGCTGAATGCCTTTACTTGTGGCTGGAGGGATGGATGAGAGAGGAAGCCTCGGCCGGCTAGAATTGTTAGCAGGTAGGTTGGAAGTAGCATGGCGACGGGCTTGTCGGACCTGGCATTATTGAGCGCCATCGCTCCTCGAATTCCTCTCGAGGGGGCCCGATGAAGCCAGTGTCAATCTCAAAAGTCATGGACGAGTTCCCCGGAAAACCTAGCATATCCGCAGTGAGAATCGCAAGCTTTTCTGACTTGAATGTTAACATACGAGGAATGTCATCGTTTGATGGTTGGCGTGTGGAAGCAGTGCTGAGAAGAAGTGACAGTCCAGAGCCAAGGGCAGCACCTATCAATAGTGAAGCTGCAATGATTGAGAGCAACAGTGTAGTCGAGAGCGTGTGGCTGCGACCTGGGTAGGTCTTGCTAGGCGACTTGGTAGCGTGTGTCAGGTCTGAAGAGAGGAGACCACGGCCCTCTTCATGATCCTCGGGAATTGTGTCCTCCTTTGACATGGTGCTGGCTGCTAGGACCAGAGAGGAGCAGAAGACCAAACAGAGCAGCACAGAGGCACAGGAACAAGAAGCGAGAGAGACGGGAATGCGGCTGGGGTGCTGGTATTGCGGCAGCCGGTGTGCAGAGGAGAGAGAGAGAGAAGCAGCGGGCAGACAGCGTTACGCCGAGCGCAGATCGTCGGTCTAGCTCCCAGCAGCCATTAGACGCAATCAGCAGTGCTTGTCATCCACTAGAGCGACGGTGGGACAATCGCTCCGTGCAGCCGCATACAGCGAGTCGCTGGAGCCATGTTATAAGCGCCCTCGACGTCCGCTGCTCGCAAAGACTCTCTCGACATCGCTTCGTCCCCGTCGCACATTCACCAAACTCCAATCAACATGCGTACCTCCATCTTCGCCCTCTTTATGATGGTCGCTGGCGTCTTCGCCGCACCTGCTGCTGTTGCGGCTGAGGAAGTCTCCGCCGGTACGATACTGCTGTCCCTCGGAAGACGAGTGGATGTAAATGTAGATGTGTAAGCTGACAAGAGAATCAGAGACGCTCGACTACTCAAACGTCGCCTACCCTCCGGCCATGGTCGAGGACTAAATTTTCCACCTGTCACGAAAATCAACTGAACACGAAATCTAAAAAAGTTAATGAACGAAAACAATAGCCACGCCTTTGGAAGTGTTTCGAGGGACGGTAGGCTGAAAGACTGAAAGAACTGAAACGACGCCGCATGCCGGCTCCCATTTGTACCATGAAATGATATCGAAATTCTGAATTGTTCTAATGGCATCGCGTCTCGTCCTTTGCTCTTGCGCTGAACGTCTTTTCTCTCGTCTTGGGTCTGCAACTGAGGGGGACATGGAGGGAAATGCATTATGGCTGGGGGAAGGTCGCGGCGCTGCAATGTACCCGAAACGGCAGCCGTCATGTGATTGTAGCGAGTGATTGAAATCTCACGCCCACCGTGCCACCCGTGCCACCTCACGGCACTTTGTCCTCTGCAGATGTTGAGACGCTTGGGCACGCCAGCACAGCAGAGGCGCTGCAATGCAACGGGCACACGCCCCAAAGTTGCCCTGGTGTGTCTCTCGGCAAGAGAAGGAAATTGACTTCCGGGTGCTCTGAGACACGTCAAGCTTCGACCTGCAGGCACTACAAAGCCACCAACGACACCCGACCAGCCATGGCGGCGCTGATCAAGCCTCTTGCTTACCGCTTATCTCGTCCGACCGAGGGAGCGTACTATCATCACCGGCGGGACTGCCTGCACAGCCTGTTTGTACTATCAGCATGGGCACTGTGAGTACCAGGGCTTTGCGTGCTCATCGCCACCCATCTTTGTTAGTTCTGACCCGACGATCTTTCCCCCAAGGCCCTGGGGCCGATCTCCAGAGCCTTTTGCTGGCTGCGTAGACTGGGAACCTGGCCGGCTGCGGTGCGAGTGGGGGATCTGCAGCCTGCACTTCGGATTATGATGCACGCCGAGGGCAGCGGAGACACCGAGCATGACAGGTTGACGGGGAGCTTCCTGTCGCTGACGCTTCGTCCCTAGGCCCGATTCAGCATACTGTCTTCACGTCCTACCTCCTACCTAGTCGTGCTAGGTCCCTACTAGCCACCGGCCTCACTATTGGACCCCACGGCCTCTTCGCTGTTCGGTCCTTCAGCCTTCCATCCGCTGCATGTCTCGACACAGAACGCCTGGTCATGTCTACCAAATACCACTCACTGGACGGCAAGCAGCGTGAGAGCTCGTGGCTGTCCAAGCGACCGCTGCTCACCCTTGGCTGTGCGCTGCTGGCCACTTTTGCTGTGGCTGCTCTCTTCCTGCCCTCGCATCTTAAGTCAGACTTTTTGTCCCATAGCCAGCTTCCCACCTGTGACGCTCCCAGTCTGCGGCAGGAATGGAGATCACTGACTACTGACGAGCGGCTGCACTACATTCGTGCAGTGCAGTGCCTCGCGGAAACACCTTCGATCCTGCTCGACAACGGGACCCGATATGACGACTTTCCCTATCTTCACGCCTTGAAGGCTGAGCGTAAGTCTGGTCCAAAGACACAAAAGACTGAATATCTCGGGCTCACATGCACAGGCAAGGAAACTGAGCACATGATGCCCGACTTCCTTCCCTTTCACCGTTATATACTGCACGTCTACGAAAAGACCCTGCAAGAGGAATGCAGCTACAACGGCACCATTCCGTCAGTCTCGAGTTCTGATGCTCCCTATCTCGCATTCACTGACATCAGACAAGCTACTGGGACTGGACCCTGGACTGGACAGACATGCCTGCCTCTCCCGTATTCGATCCCACTACTGGCTTTGGCGGAGACGGCGATCCCAGCGGCGAAGCCTCAGAAGATCACGGCCGTTGTCTTATCGACGGCCCATTTGTTCACTTTCGCCCTCTGTACCGACAGACAGAGTACCGCCCACACTGCCTGTCTCGTGGCTTTCGCAAGGGTTCCAAGTCCGGAAAGACCTTTCCCGGCCTTGACATCAGGCCTGAGAAAATCAATCAGATCATGATTCAGCCAGACTATGATGCTTTCACCAAGGCACTAGAAATGGGACCGCACAATATCATCCCGTTTTCGATACGTGGGGACTTTTTCACTTTTGGCGCGCCGTATGGTGAGGACTTTTCCATCTTGATACAGTTTTGATGTTCGATAGCGACGCTGACAACTGGATAGACCCGCTCTTCTTCCTTCATCATGCCCAGCTCGATCGACTTTGGTGGCTCTGGCAGCAACAGGGCCGAGGTCGCGTTTTTGAATACGGTGCCAGGGGTTCTCTAGACGATACAGTCTTGATGCACGGCCTGGCACCAGACATTTCCATGCGCGAAGCCATGTCAGCGAGCTCTGAGCTGATGTGCTATCGGTATCTTTGAGCACACGAAACTGGCTGGCATTTGGCTCATAAAAACAGTTTGATGTCGAGCTTAAGTTGATCAGACAGAAAAGGGGCATGTCGCCCAAGAGACTTAGCAAACCCGGTGCATTAGGCATGACCGCCGAGGCGTTTCCATACATTTGGTGCGCAAATCAGGTGCGTGCAGGACGCATCTGCGTATACGAGGTCGCCGGCTGCACCTTTGCGTCCAGCTCTAGCCACTCTGGTGGTGTAGGCTCCTTGACAGGCTGGACCCTCACGACACGCTTAGTCTCAAAGCCGTGATGCTCATAGAAGGGCGTTGCCAGGCCCCAACTAGTGAGCCAGATTTCCCAGCTGCGCTGATCCGCAATCTCTATGCCTTTGCGCAGGAGAGCGCTAGCTGCACCTTTGCCCCTGTGATCCGGGTGGGTGAAGAGAATCTTCAGCACTGGTCCGTGTTAGATCGGTGGAGTCAAAGCAATAGCGCAGGGAATGCTGAAGAAAGTAGTACTTAGATGTGGCCTGGCCGAAAGCTCCACAGAAGGCTCATCATGCAGCCGGAAATACTCATTGACATAATCTCTCTTCGGCCCCTCGGGCCACCAGAATACGTCCATGGGCTTCCAGTTCTCGTAGGGGTTCACTTCGTACAAGTTCCAGCAAGCAGCAGCGATGATCTTGCCCGTAGCACGGTCGACGACTTTGACCCATCTTTCTGTGGGGTCGTTTGCATTTCGCCGCGTCTGACGCTCGGTGGACGATTTGATAGCTTGCTCGCGGGCGTCGGGCCCTGTGCCGAAAATGGGATGGTAAATTAGAAAGTGCTTTTGCGGTGGGTTCTCAAACGAGTCGTAGAGGAGGCGCGTGAGCTCGGGGATGTCAGCGGGACAGTTCGCTTCTGTGAGCTCAAAGGACTGCGTCATCTTGGGGTGATCCGGCGTTGTTTTGGGTGGCCGAGGGCTGCGTGAGAGTCGACTAGTAGCACGCCTTGGGTATATATAGATACCTCGGAAAGTGAGGTAGATAAGAGGTTAATATATGCGTCTGTTGCTTGACGATCTCGCGTGGTGGGGCATGGGGAGGTGGTCGATTGTCTGCCTGCTGTGTGCGTTGCTACACAGCGCCGTCCTTTCAGCCTGTCCTACCTTGGTCTTTGTCTCTGCAGTCAAGTCTTGCGGGACTCGCTAGAAGATCCTGGTTGGTCACGTATCCCGTCTGAACAGCAGAGTCTCGCTTCTTCATTGCACATGGAGCCTAAAAACTGATGCTGGCATGCATCGGATTCGGCGGAGGCGTCTCAATCATGACTGCAACAAAGACTTTGACGCCAGCTTAGGGGCATCGCATACGTTGCTTCGGCGGCTATGCTCGGAGTGGCGCCCATAAATTCACCTTCTGCGCGTCTCCCTTGACACGACCAAGTCGAGGGCATCGGGTTTGCCAAAGATCATCGGGAAAGTCGGACTTTTAATCCCGAAATAAGCGGGACGCATTGACCCTGACCGTCCGACGAACTCCTTCCAGCTTCATTTTCCCAAAGTCGATTGCTTCACTAGGTTCCCATCCTATTCACCCCCAAGCGACGTTGTCGGCGCTGAGTAGTTCCAACTTAACGTCCAAGTTCTCGGTCAAAAATAATCGCCAGCCAATTTTCAAAGTCACAATCCATCTCACGTAGTGCACACCCCCGACGCAGCCAAGATGCCTCCCCGGCTGGCCAGAAACCTCTGCCAGCCCATCAGAGGGCTTGCTCGCACCCATCCCCGTACATCAGCACTCTCACAGCGTCGTCGCGTCTCGTCTGCGCCAGACAATGAAGTCAAGAAATCAGATCCACCCCCGCAACCAGCAGTGAAAAAGGGCTCTCTGGCACCTACATCGCCCTTCTACCACACCGTCATGGGCGAAGATGCCCTCTCCTCCACGGGCTCGACAACAGACACGCCCTCCAGCACCACAAATTCAGAAGCAGACACAGAGCGCGACCTAGCCGCGGGCAAGATAACCAAACTCGATCCCAACCCCCTAGCCCGCCGCCGCTGGGAGCGCAAAATGGTCATCCGCGACATCTTGAGCAACGGATACGTCCCGCGCGACATTCAAATCAAACGCAGCGAGCGCGAGAGCACCAACAAGTCGGAGCTCTGGCGCACAAGCATGAAGAAACTGCAGCCGCTCGCGACACAAATCGCAGGCAAAACGATTGAGGAGGCAATCGTGCAGATGCGCTTCAGCAAGAAGAAGGTGGCCAAGAATGTGCTGGAGCACCTTGAGCTCGCGCGTGATCAGGCTATAGTCGAGCGAGGCATGGGGCTGGGAACGCAGACGAATCCAAAGGCGAATGCACATTCGCTGATTAGGCTCAAGGATGGGACGCGGCACAAGGTCACTGATCAGACGGGCATTTACATTGAGCAGGCGTGGGTGGGCAAGGGACCCTATGGAATGACGACTAATGCGAGGGCCAAGGGGAGAGTTGATGTGCTGCGGCTGCCGCAGACGAGTCTGACTGTACTGCTCAAGGAGGAGAAGACGAGGGTAAGGCAGCACATGGAGCGTGTAGCTCGCGAGAAGAGGAAGCGTGTGTGGGTGCAGCATGCTGATCGTCCTATTGACGGACAACGACAGTATTTCACCTGGTGATCAGCGCCGGATACGCAATGTACGACTATGGAGCGACTGTACGCGTTAGAAAGGCCCGGCGGCCAATGTATATATACTCTATTGAAGTCTCGATAGACACAATCTATACACGCATCCCTTGCAGCTCTATACAACAGCACTTGTCATTAACGCATAGCCAGCGTCTTCTCCAGCCGCACCCTGCTCTCCTCGGTCTCCACGACAGCAGCATCCTCATCGCTTTCACTCGCAAACTCAAAAGACCTCCACATGAGATTGAGCCAATACGGCCCCGTCTGCTCGCCCGCGTCGTCAATATTCCCCGTGACGTAGTGCCAAAAGACGCCGTGGCCGACCACGACAATCTGCTTTTCCGGACGCGCGCGCACCCAGGCTCTGAACCTCCGGGCGCGCTCCTCGACGACGCCGCGCGGCTGGTGATCGAAGCGGCCGATCTTGCGATACCAGTAGGGGTTTGCCTCGACGAGGGACCAGTCTATTGCGCCGCGCGACTTCCATTCGGATGCTTCGTCTTCGAAGTGCGGGCGGAGGGTGGAGAGGGGGGAGCCGAGATTTGACGGGTCGTCGTTTACTTCTTGCACGTCTGGGAGGGCGAGGATGACTAAGTTGTCACTGCTACCACTACTTTTACTGCTATTTCCATTTTCGTCACGACGACCTTCCAGCTGCTTGTCGGCGGACGCTGCAGGGTCAAGAGAGACTCTCTGTGCAAAAGCGAGCATGGCCGTCTGCAGCGTCCGCTTCATTGGCGAAGCGCATAGTAAGTCAACTTTGGCCAGGAGATCCGGGGGAAAGGTGGAGGCAAAGGTGGCTGACTGCTGGCGGCCCTGGGGGGTGAGGGAGGGGTCGTGGATGTCGCGATTGCGGGACTCTGGATGGATGTTGTGGTAGCCGTGGCCGTGGCGGACGAGGTGGAGCGTGGGCGGCATAACTGTGTGCTTCTAGTGCCGTGTGACGGAGTGATATTACTGACTGGTGGACAAGTCCATGCGATGCGATGCGATCTGGATTGATCTCCAGCCAAGCTCAGCGCCCAGCAAACGCTGCGACGTGAGTGGAGGGCGTGAGGTGGAAGTTGTTCCCGAGGTAGTGTGTTGCTGCTTTAGCGATATCTGTAGAACGAGAGCCTCATTGATCAGAGCTGGCGCAGTCTAGGCTCCCTCTGGCTTCCAATAATCCAAGCCAGCATACAGACAGGCAGACGCAGACGGAGGTGCTCGGCCAGCCACATCGCTCCCTCACCCGTTTGGTCTGCAACGGGCAAGACGGCGCATGGTGGCCAGTGCATCGAGTCGAGTCGAGTCGCGTCGCGCGAGCAGCGGAGGATTAAGCAACAACCAGCAACCAGTGATGAGCAGCAGCAGCAAGATGGGTGGATCAAAGTCTCCGCCGCTGATCTTAAGAGGCTGCCCGTCAGGGATGCAGCGGACCGGACTCTGATCGATCCATCGTACTGTAGCGCGCACTGTGACGCCTGCGAGCCCAGCATCTGCTTCACACCTCACTGAGCGAGACTCCAAGCCACAGTAATGGCTGACCTAGCTGCCGACACACAAGTGATGGCGAACATGCACACAATGCAGACAGTTCAGTAGCTGGCTGGCTGGGGCTGCCGCTTGCTAATTCAGTTCAAGCGACGCGGGTCTAGACTTTCTTCCGCGCCCTCTCGTGGTGATCGCCAACACGTAACTAGCGAGACGAAGAATTCAGGTTGGTCCGCCGACTGAGTCCTTCCAATGCGCTTGCCTGAGCTTGCGCGACGTGACGCTGCCTGTCTGTCGTTGTCTGCTCCACCTGCACTCTCTCGCACTCCACTCTGCGCGCGAGAGAAGAAGAACACACGCAAAACAGCCAATCGCAGAAAAAATAAGTCAGGATAAAACTCAAAGGCCAGACCCTGAGCAGCAGCGTCATACCGTAACTGCTTTTGCTCCAGCTGTCGAGCTTTCGGCACCCTGCCCTGCCCTTCTGCGCGCCGACCGAGACAAGCCTCATTCTCTGACATCGCGTGGCCACCTCACAACACTTGACTCTCCCTTGCTCCCTCTTCAATCCAAAACTTCCCTGACACTCTCCCCCGCCGCTGGGCATGGCGAGTCTCTCTTCTTGCTCCTTCTCTTCCCGCCGTTGACCCTTGAATCGCCTGCTCGTCTCGGAGCCATGGACATCAACTCCCTCCTGTCTCCGCAAGACGCTCCCGCCTCGAACCCGTCCACCTCCTCCACCACCTCCTCCGCCAGGGCTAGTCCCTCCACTACACAGAGCCAGCCTCTTACAACCCGTACCACTCCTGCGCGCTCCTCCCGCAAGCGAGCTCCTTCCTTGGTCCAGCAGGCCACCACTTCACCACGGCACTATGCCGACGCACAGCAATTGCAGCAGCAACGACCACCCCAGCTGCAGCCTGCGCACCATCTCCAGCCCAAGCATGCCTCCATCCTCCCCCAACCGCACTTCCAGCCCGTCACCTACGCTCCCATAGCGCCCCAGGAACGGCGCCCGCAACTGCCGCCGCTCGCTCGCAATGCACACAGCAGCAATATACCCACCGAGTCAAGATATGCACAGTCGACACAGTCCTCCTCCTTTCCCTTGGTGCAGCGGCATTCGTCATTGTCAATGGATACCCTGGCAGGTGAGTCTTGCCCTTTCACTTCCCCAGATTTTTCCTCTTTTGCATGCCCGCGGTCACCTGACACCCGGCCGCCTGGCCTTCTCTCACACAGATCTCGCGACAATGCAACACTATCAGCATTCCGTGCGACAGTCGTCGGCCGTCTCGCGTAATCCCGACTTAGCATCCCCACAGAGATCTCCCTCGCGCTCCAGAGCCCCAAAAATATCTCCTCCCCTCGACCACCACCACGTTCCATCTACCGCGTCTCCGCTCCGACGAGGTTCCATCGTCAACGACATTAGCGAGGCCCCTGCGCCCATTGTCTCGCCGCGCACATTTGCCTCGCCCTCCATGTCGCCCGAAGACCTGCAGACTGTCTCCGACCTTACCAAACAATTGGCCGACAACACCTACCTCTACACTTCGCACATCCAGCTCGTCACTCTTCTGCATCGAGGCTTTAGAGCCCACGTTTCTCCGCCCGAAAGCCCAGAAACTTACAATGACCCTCACAATTTCCCGCTGCTGGCCGAGCTGCGGCAGGCTCGTCAGGCAATGGACACGCGATTCGCTTGTGGTGAAGCACTCCGACTCGATTGGATCAAGGACGAGATAATCCTATCAAATAGCACAGAAGATCGCATTGCCGTCATTGAGCTTTGCCGCAAGGCTGTCGAGGATGAAGCCGGAAGCCCTGCCCTGTGGCGCTTGTACGGAGACTGGCTGTGGTACCTGCACACGACTTCAAAAGACATCAACAACATCGCCTACGAGGAAAGCTCGATTGATGCTGATCCCCTGCTGAGTCGCATGCTGGCATCGCACCCATGGAGCGAAGAGGACAAGATTGTGGGAGGCGACGTCTTTACTTGGGATCAGACGTTGAGCGTCTGGCAAGAAGCTGTCGCAGCTACGCAATGGCACATTGCAGAGAGTCACAATGTGTGGGATCCCTACATGCAGCTGCTCCTTGCGCATCTAGAGACGAGTTCTTCGACCGAAAAGATTGAGCACGTCCGCCAACTGTTCTCTGACCGCCTACGCCAACCCCATCTCACCTGGCAGGATACTTTTCAGCTATTTTCGCAATTCATCACAAAGTATGATGGCGCATCGTACGAGCGGGCCATGAGCTTCGAGAACGAAAAGGCTGCACGGGCCAAACACGAAATGTCAGAGCGCGAGCAGACCGAGCTAGAGCTACAACGAGCCATTGCCGATGAAGACCGCGACCGCGAGTGGACCATCATGTCTGAATATCTAGACTGGGAGTTTGCTCAGCACCGTCGCAAGGGCTCTGCAGACTTTAGCCGGGGCCTGCTCATTGCGCTCTGCGAGCGATGTAGCTTGCGCTTCCCAACGGATGCAGGCTTCTGGGAGGACCACCTCGACCTGCAAGGAGAGCGTGCCAACGCCAACGATGCTGTCATTGCCGTCGCTATTCGAGCGACGCGTCA
Source organism: Taxillus chinensis (assembly GCA_023512835.1). Classification (NCBI taxonomy): domain Eukaryota; kingdom Viridiplantae; phylum Streptophyta; class Magnoliopsida; order Santalales; family Loranthaceae; genus Taxillus; species Taxillus chinensis. The sequence continues at coordinate 85,276 of JAKCVP010000166.1, forward strand.
TGCGCCGTGGATCGGCAATCTCTGGTCAAAGTACTTGTATGCCCTGGAGGCTGCAAATTACCCCTTTGAGGAGGTGGAGAATGTCAAACATCGCGCTACCAGCACCGGGCTGCTGGAAGAAGTCGATATGAGCGAGCTGATAAAGGTGTACAGCGCGTGGTGCGGCTATCTCCGCCGACGCGCCTTCAGCCCAAAGTCGGGCGAAGACGAGCGCGACATTGCCGAAGTGGCCATTTGCTCCGCGATTGAAAATGTCAAGGACATTGGACAAAAGCGCTTTGGTAAAGACTTCAAGGGCGATCCTGCCTTTCGCATCGAGCGCATCTACTTCAAGTTCCTCGGACAAACTGGCAATTTTGACAAGGCTCGCCGGGAATGGCAGAAGCTTGCGAAAACGCACGGAGATCAGTATGACTTTTGGGAGCGCTGGTACCTCTGGGAGATGGTTGTGTGGTCATTGGGCGGAGCAAGGGACCGGCCTGAACCGGCTACTGCGGTTCTGGTCAAGGCTATTCGCCATCCTACTCTTGACTGGCCTGAGCGCATGATTGATCAGTACCTGCACCACGTCTGCCAGAATGAATCTGTGGAACAGGTGCAAAAGGCCCACATTGAGATTCGGAAGAAGTCGCGAGAAATCGCTAGACGCAGAGCCAAGGAGGCGGCTGATGCTGCTGCAGCGCAACAAGTTGCTGCTGAGCCATATGCTAAGAGCGAGCCGGTCACAGGGGACGTCGACATGACTACCGAAGATGGCGAGCAGAATCATTCTGGCAAGCGAAAGCGGTCCGTCGACGAGAATATGCAAGAGCCTGCGAAGCGGACCAAGGCCGAGCATGATGCAGCAGACGCCAGTACGACCGACTCATCGTCAAAGCAAGCCCAGCTGAAGCGGGACCGCGAAAACACGTCGATTATCGTCAGGAATCTTCCTGCGAACATCGATGAAAGAAGAGTTCGCGGGTTCTTCAAGGATTGCGGCAAGATTCTGTCACTCAACATTACTGCTCAAGACGACGATAACGCTACGGCGACTGTTGAATTCGAGACACAAGACGACGTCTTGGCCGCGCAGACAAGGAACTTGAAGACCATTGACGGCCACGAAATCGAAGTGCAAGCCGGCACAGGCACCACGCTCTGGGTCAGAAACTACCCGCCCGAAGCCGATGAAAAGTACATTCGCGACCTCTTCTCGGCTTACGGCGAAATAGTCAGCGTGCGCTTCCCCTCACTCAAAGTCAACAGCCAACGTCGATTCTGCTACGTTCAATTCTCGACGGCAGCACAGGCTCAAGCCGCCACCCAACTTGACGGCAAGGCGCTCGGCGGACCCCTTGTGCTAGGCGCCAAAATTTCCAACCCAATCGCAAAGCGAAGCCGCAGCGGCGCCACTGAAGAAGGTCGCGAATGCTACGTCGGCAATGTCGACTGGCAAGCTTCGGAAGAAGAGGTTCGCGCGCTCTTCAGCGAGCACGGCACCGTGGAAGTGGTGCGCATTCTGCGCAACATGTCCGGCAAGAGCAAAGGCGCAGCTTTTGTCGTCTTCTCCAGCAAGGAAGAAGCAGAGCGCGCGGCCTCGGCGATGGACAAGAAGGAATTCCGGTCACGTATTCTCAAAGTCGAAGTCTCCAAGCCTATTCACACGAAGAAGAAGTCTACGATTGTCATCCGCGGCGACGACGCCTCTGCCTCGCCGGACCCTGCAGGAGCAATGGACGCCGATGCCAGTGCCAGCGCCGAGAGGAAACCTGCCGCGCCAAACTACCGAGAGCGGTCGCTCGCACTGCTCAATCTACCCGATACCGTCAACGACGCGCGTATCCGCGCCCTCTGCGAAACCCACGGCCCGCTCAAGAAGATCATCATGCGTCTTGAGAATGGCGGGGCGCTCGTCGAGTTTGAAAATATAGCTGACGTAGGCAGGGCCGGCATGGCGCTGGACGGGTATGAGATTACGCCTGGACAGAAACTGCGCGTGGGCGAGGCACGTGAAGTATTTCACTCTGCTGCCGGTGCTTCTGCTTCAGGCTCTGCGTCAGGGCCAGGGACCGGTGCAGCCTCACGGGGGAAACCTGCGTTTATCACGCCCCGGATTTCACGGCCTGTAGCCGGCGGCGCGCGCGGCGGTCGCGGCGGTCGACGGGGCGGCCTGGGCTTCAAACGTGCTGAGACGCAGGGCCGAGTGAATGGATCTGGAGCTGCTGGCGAAGGCGGCGACAAGGAAACGGGGGGCAAGAGTCAGGATGATTTCCGGGCTTTGCTCAAGGGGTAGTCTGACTTGTGGGTTTTCTTTCGTGTGCATGGGGAGCGAGGTTTGCATAGCGAGCGAAGGAGCGATTTGTACTTTTACGGTGCATGGCAGGACGGGTCAGAGGATGATACGGGGCTGGACCTGCACGGAATGAATGGCTGATTGAGGAAGGCGGGAGGAGTGCAGGTTGGAGGACAGCGTGGACTGGTACGAAGTACAGAAAGTACCTTGGGTAGTATGTATGTATCTAAGCTTGGGGTGAAGGACAAGTTGCAGACAAGACACGACACACTGTACTTGGTGTACCCTAGCTAGCTACCTTGGCCAGCTACAGACAAGCTCCAAGAACATTGAGCGCGAAGAGAAGATGCATGTCCCCAGTGAAGAACAAGCCACTCAGGCGCGTAAACAGTACACACTATACAGTACAATATCTTCAGCACGTGCAATTGTGGACGCTGTCTCCATCTGCTCTACCTCACGATCAGTGCGTCTGGTAAGGTTAGCGAACCTTAAACTTCCAGCCCAAAGTCCCAAGGGCACCCAAGGTAAGTATCAGCAGTGCAAATGTCTAACGGCTTGCGCTCTAGTCATCCGCCATGCGCCCGTGCGCAGAACGCATGACCCGACCTGTCTCCCAACCGCAATCTCAGGGCCATTCAGATCCCCTTCTGGACCCAGCGAATGTCAGGACCCCGTCTGTCCGTCTGCCTCGTCTAGCTGAGCCAAGATAAAGTACCTAGGGACGCGCACTGCAGACTACAAGCGACTAGCAACTACCCCCAGCATCAAAGCCGGGAACAGACCCCGTCCCGCGAACAAGCGAACAAGGGCGAGGACAAGAGAGCGACTGTATCTCCCTAGAGGACTGCAACATCAAAACAGGCACCGGACACGGAAAACCAGCCCATCTGACCCGCTGATTGAGCCGCGAGGCTGGACGTCTCATCAGCAGACTCGGGGGTTCTCTCCATCTGCCCCAGGCAAAAGTATGTCTTCCGCTCTGCACGGCGCCGCTGACAATATACGTTCTTTCTTCGGCTTCACTCGACATTGCGCGGTCCTTGACGAGCACAGACACGCAGACGCTATGCGCCGACTATCGGACTCTGTTGACGAGGGGACGCCTTTACTTGCTGATTTGGAGAATGGGACTGCCGCATCTCGACCTGGATACGGACCTGCATCTGGATCTGCATTTGCTTCTGGACCTGGACCTGGAGCACAGCGGTATACATCCCGACCAACAGCGCAGTATCAGCGCGCGACGTTCCCGGATGACTTGCATAATCAATTCGTCACGCTGATCGGTCTGCCACATCCCTCCACTGCCCAATCTCAATCCCAAGGAATCTTCACCTTTGGCTCCAGCAAGAACAACAACGAAGACACAAACAGGAACAACCAACCCCTCTACCCACACCTCTACCCGCTCCCAGGCGCTACACCCCTCTACACCCGCGCAAAACGCAAACATCGCCGCCAATCGCGAATCTATCTTCTCACAGCCTCAATTAATAACTTGCTGCTCCTTTCGCAGGTCATTCTTGGCGCAGCGCTCACGGGTCTAGGCGCATCCAACAGTTCACACATCTACATCACCCTCTTTGGCGCAGCAAACACCGTCATCGCAGGCATAATAGCCTACATGAAATCCCGGGGCCAGCCCATGCGCTCCCGCATGTTCCGCGACGATCTGGAACGTGTCGTCGACGAGATTGAGAACAGCGAGATAATGTGGCTGGGCATCGCGCGCGGGGCGCATGGCTACGATGAAATCGACGTTGAAAGTGAAGTCAGCGTTCGATCCGAAGTTGCGCGCCTCACGAGACTGTTTGATCGCGCGGTGCGGAATAACACGTTTAATAACCCGGACATGTACTCTGTCGGCGGAGGCGGCGGGGGAGAAATGAATTTGAGGGCCAAGGGGGGGACCGGGGATGCAAATGCCTCCCTTGGCTGCGGCGCCTAGAGAGGGGCCGGCGGTGGTTGAGCCTGTCAAGAGTGGGACCTCGCCTGGATCGGTAAAGAGTCCGCCTGCGTCTGTGAAGAGCCCTGCGGTCAAAAGTCCTGCGCTTGAGCCAGTCCCAACTGCGCCCGCTCCTGAGCCCTCCCAGTCATCACCAGTACCCATACCAGCCGCACCCTCTGCTCCAGCCCCAGTCACAGCACCAGCTCCAACTCCGACTCCAACGCCAGCACCAATCGCATCCCCTGCCGCCCCACCAAGTCCACCCGCTGGTCTTCCGCTCGCAGCAGACATAGAAGAGGGACCCGTTACTATGATAAAGAGGAGGAAGAGTCCTAGCCCCGGTCCTGCTGCTGCTGCTGCTAGCGCTGAGGTTGTGCCGCAGGTTCAGACTCAGACTCAGACCAAGACTCAGGACGGTGCTGCTGGAGGGGCTGAAGGAGGAGTATCAGGGGAAACTAGGTAGAAAGCTCATGTAGATCTGTACAAGTGATGTAGAAGACGCTGCGAAGAATTGGGAGGCTTGTTGATGCCTACCTACCTTGGGTACCTTGCCTGCCATCTAATTGAAAGATTGAAATGGATGTCCTAGATTGCGTCTCGTGTTTCTCAAAATTCTGATGCCATGTGATGACTTGTCATAGTCCGCGACCTAGGCAGGTTCCTGCAGACAAGTTACCTAGACCTATATTCACCAGCCACTACGCAGAGGGATATGAAACTCTTTCCGGAGAATTCAATTCACCCCAGCTCCCGTCGGCGGATTTTGCATTTGATCCCCAAGGGAAGGGTTCCGTCTGCCTTTCCATCTTCGCATCCAGTATCAATACTGCCTATGGGCTTATTTTCGGAGAAAACTCAAAGACGGTGATCAAGGTTCGGAAGGATCGGTGTCGTACCTACGGAAGACGGAAGCTAATCGAGAGATGGCTGACGTTTTGTCTATAGCCCGGTGTGAGGGTGACCGACAGTCGCGCGGGCCTACCAACATCGTTCTTGAAAACAGAGGTAGGGTCCTAGAAATATCGGTGAACAATAAGATCTTGTTCGCACGTGGCCGGAGACTATGGCGGTTGCTGTGGCTGGACCCTTCGCTGACCATGATAATCAATGTGCAGCCTAGCTTGCCCTGCGCAAAAGGCTTCCTCGCTTGCGTAGACCATGAGCCGCCTGGGACTTGATACCTTGGTCTTGGTCCACGACGAGACCGACAGGCATTGCCCAGTTTGGATTCAGAAGATGTGGCAGTAGGCAGGATCCCATCGAAGCCAACAGAGAGAGGGCGAGCTTGAGTAGCAACGAAGCGGTTCTTTTAAAGTCCGCAAGACGCCAGTCTTTGGTAGAGGTGGAGAGTGTCTCAGATAATCAGATATCATCGCATTGCTCGAGGCCGCCAGCAACGAAAGCCACCCTGCTCTGCATGATAAAAGGCTGCCTCGTCTCGGTCTTGCCAGTGCTGTCTTCTGCATCACTTAGACACATCTACTGCATCTCCAGTACCCTCGATCGAGACAGTTCTCGGACTCTTCATCAGCTCCACTCGCCACTTACCTTTGTGCAACATTCATCACGATGAAGCTGTCTCTTGCTGTCGCATCTGGCATGTTCGCTTTGGCACTTGCTGTAAGTTCTCGCCCGAGGCACAAAGGCAAGCATCGAGTCTAACAGCAACCAGGTCCCTGCAAAGCACAAACACAAGAGCAGCCACAAGGCTGACGCCGGGAAGATTGCAGATCAAACGGGCGATGCTGTGGACGACCTGGGTGCAGACCTCAGCAAGACTATTGGCGATATACTCAAAGAACGCGACCTCCCGGCTGCACTAGGTAAGGTCAGCCCGACTGTCAGTGACATTACCACCGACCTGACTGGGATCCTCGGATCAGCACTATCAAAACGTGACATTGTACTAGCTGGCGCCGGAGCGGGCCTTGCAGTCGGCGGACCGGGAGAGGAGCTCAGCAAGACTGTCGGCGATGTTGTTCACGAGCGCGATCTGATTCTGGGGGGAGCAGCAGCAGATCTTGGCGTGGCCGGACTGACAGACGATGTGAGCAAGACTTTGGAGGGCATCCTTCCGCGCGAGCTGGTGCTAGGTGCAGCAGGTGCAGGACTGGGCCTCGGTGGTGTGACGGATGATTTGACGCATGCTGCTGACGGGCTCCTTCACGAGCGCGATACTGTGTTGGTGGGCGCTGAGGCTGGCGTTGCTGTTGGCGGATTGGACAAAGGGCTGGAAGAGACTGTAGGTGACGTTCTGCATGCCTAGAAATGTGAAAGAGACGGTCGAGGATGGGCGGCGAAGGGGAAAGCACGGCAGCTGGAGACGCTAAGCATAGTCTAGTCACGTTGAAATGAATATACGACAGCCATATTTTTTGTAAATGAGAATGGCGTCACGGGTGTGGAGAGTGCGTCGTGGAGCTGAAGAGAGAAGGGAGGAAGAGAGAAGGGAGCAAGAGAGAGGCTGAGGAAGGAGCATCGTCTTGGCAGTGGACCTTCCCACCTTCCGTCTGGAGCTGCACAATCAGGCGTCGGCGGCAGGAAGGAACGATGCAGGGACATGGGTCGCGTCCCTTCCCAGGTTGCTGCCCCTTTCTCTCAAGCGAGTCGCCCTGCTCTCAACTCTACCTCGTCTACCTCAGGAGACTCCAGCAACATCCCGCCCGCCCTCTGCCCCTCGCCGTTGACTGAGGGCCTGGTATCACGCCTGACCGCACTGAGCCTCCAGTGCTACTGTCGCCGGCTCGATCTTGTGCCGAGCCGGTCGAGTCTTTGACATCATGAGAGCCTGCCCCCCCCGTGCAGCCTTTCACCATGCCTGAGACAACCAGCACCGGCGTAGCTCTGTCGAACGACGCTCTTGACAAGCGCCACAACCCGCTAGGCCTCCCTTTCTGACAAAGCCGATCGCGGACCCTTTGCTGTCGGCATTGCTGCTGCTGCTGCTGCTGCTCCACACCACTTGACTGTTTACGCCTCTCTTCACCAGGTACATACTCCCTTCTATTGGTCGCACAACCTCTCCAGACTGACAATCTTCCCAGACTTTCACTGACCTTACCGCCAAATTACTTGCCCTGTCTGCGGCTGTCGCCTTTGCCGGCACTGTAGCCAACCACCGGAAATAAAATTTCTAGAGTCCAGCCTATATCTCGCGTCTGGTCCCGATCAACGTCGCGCTCGCATTGCGCAACCTCGAGCTTCACATTCGCGACAAGAGATGGCCTTCTTATACAAGTCTGCAGAGGGTATTCGCAATACCTTGGGCTCCTTGAGCTGGGGTCCTTTGGTCAGCGTCACCAGAAGTGCCATAGTCGATGTCCTGAAGAGGGTGAAACACGGCCAGCTCAAGCTCACATACACCGATGGCTCCGTCGAGCAGTTTGGCCAGGACACTCCAGATGCCGGCACTCCCACAGCAGAGCTGCAGGTCAGCAAAGACACCTTCTGGGTGCGCATGGCTCTGTTCGCCGACATGGTTCGTATGCCTCGACTGTGTAGCTTGAATATACGCTCACACATTCTTTCTCCTCTGCTAGGGTTTCGCCGAAAGCTACATGCTCGGCGAGATTTCCTGTGCCAACTTGACTGCTTTCTTTGAGCTCTTCATCATCAACAAGGAGGAGCTGTCCAACGGCACCACTATTGGCTCCTACGTTGCTGGCATCTTGACTGGACTCGCGCGCAAAACCAATACCCTGTCAAATGCCCAGCTAAACATCTCTGCGCACTACGACATTAGCAATGACATGTTCGCCGCCTTCCTTTCTGATGACATGACGTATTCCTGCCCTGTCTGGCGATTGACGAGTGATCCAAAGTCTGCGACGGAGACGCTCGAGCAGGCGCAAATGACAAAGATCCAACGCTTCATCGACGCAGCCCGCATTCAGCCAACTGACTACGTCCTTGAGATCGGCACTGGTTGGGGTTCTCTCGCTATCGAGGCTGTACGACAGACTGGTTGTCGCGTACACTCCATCACCTTGAGCAAGGAGCAGAAGGACTTGGCAGATGAGCGCATCGCAAAGGCTGGTTTCAGCGACAAGATCAAAGTTGAGTTAATGGACTACCGTGCACTGGCGCCTCCAGATGAAGGTCTTTACAATAAAGTCGTCAGTTGCGAAATGCTTGAGGCCGTAGGCAAGGAGTACTTGGCCATGTACTTTGACTGTGTCAACCGGGTGCTGGAGATAGATGGTGGTATCGGTGTCTTTCAGTGCATCACCATTCCTGACGAGGTAAGCTTTGTTCCTCAGCCAGCAGCCATGAATCGGCTAACGTCTTGCCCAGAGATACGAAGATTACGCCAAGACTGACGACTTCATTCGACGCTACATTTTCCCTGGTGGTCATCTCCCTTGCGTATCAAAGCTGATTGACGCGATCAATGAAGGATCAGTAGGTCAGCTCATTGTGGAAAACCTCGAGAACATTGGCCCTCACTACGCGAAAACCCTACGACTATGGAGAGAAAAGTTTCTGGAGAATTTCGAGTCGCAAGTTGTGCCAGCGTTACACAAGGAGCACGGTGACATGTCGGCTGCCGACGTTGAAGTGTTTAGACGGAAATGGGAGTACTACTTCACGTACTGTGAGGCTGGCTTCCGCACAAACACGCTCGGCGACGTTATCGTGACCGTCACGAGGGAAGGCAACAAGGCTCTGATGGCTGGTATTCCCCTATGAGTTTCCTGACGCTTTTATATTGTTCGTTTCGATTGCATGTTCTTCAAGCGAAAATAGCGTTTTCTTCGAGCAAATTAGATCTGATGGCGTCTTGTGGCGGTGATGAGACGATTGTACCCGTCACCTGTCCGTCGACATGCCTTGGAGTATGAAGCTTCGACGTGAAGATGCATCTAATGAGAATCTTAATGTAGACACTTTACATGTCGCTGAGCGTTGCTGTGCTGCATCAGCGTTGGACTATTCATTCATCCTCGCACTTTACATCATTTTCCTTGCTCTCACAATCCCCTAGGAACTGATACTCCTGCGATTCACTCATTCTCATCAGGTCCGGAGCTCGGCTGTATGCTGTATGAGTCTCTTATCATAAACTCGCTCTTACCCTCAACTTTTCGAAATCTCCTCTCTCTTTACTCGTTGGGAATTCACCGTTTATGCAGCCATCCCGGCTTACCCCCCAAATACAAGAAACAAAGCACAGCACTGACACCCGCAATGCCCGCCAGAATGCCCGTCATGCCCCCATATCCAACACCCTCCTTCGCCCCCGCAACAAGCGGTCCAATCGTCAGTCCTGCGCTAAAAACCATACTGTTAAACCCATACAGCTGCGCGTATGGCCCCTGTTCCCCAAAGAACCCCGGGTTCCGCCTGTGATACTTGTCAATCACAGACCCCGACTCGACGATCGATGGACTATCGATTATCCCCAGCCCCGCGCCGCAGAAGCCCAGTAGTGCGCTGTACAGGATTGCTTGCTGTGTAGCTGGTTCAGAGGTCGGTATGCGCAGCAGTACCAGTGCCGGAACGAGCAGTGTGAATCCCAGGACAGCAAGGGGCTTTACGCCGTATCGATCTGTAGCCCAGCCTGCGAGCGGGCCGACGACGCAGTTTACCAGACCGAGCGGGATGAAGAGAAGGCCTGATTGCAGGGAGGAGAAGTCGAAGAGAGCCTGGGCGTGGGTGGGGACAGTTGCGTCGAAGGAGCCGAGGAGAAGCGCTTGGACGCCCGCTGTAAGACAGGCTGTGAGGAGAGAAGGCGAGTGCGCGAGGGGATAGAGAATCGGGATGCGCTTGTAAATTTTGGGCAGGGTTTCGACGGCGGGGATGGCGTAGGGGTCGGATTCTGCGTCGTTTGCGTTGGTGTGGGGTAAGAGGGGCGATGTCTCGTTTGTTTCTTGTTGATGCTGTTGTACTGTGTCGCGCTCATTGTTATTGTTGTTGGCTTCTGCTGGTTGCTCGTTGGTTCTATGCTCGTGCGAGCTCGTTGATGGGTCATGGGCGTCGTAGCGGGCTGCGACCTTCTTTTCAATTACGAGGACTCGCATTAAGAAATCGACAGCTAGCACAGCGAGAGCAGTAACGCCGACTGCTGCGTAGCTGGCTTTCTCATACAGTGCTCCTCCGACAACGGGAGAAAAGAGAGCGCCAATTGTGATGAAGCTGAAAATCTAGCAGATGTCAGTTTCGTCCATGCCAACATTCAAAGAGTGGATAGGCAAGTGAAACTGCGAAAGAAAGGAAAGAAGAAAGACTCCAGGGAAAGGGAAAAGACCGACTCACCGATCCTATAGTCTTGCCCAGGTTCTCCGGGCCAACAGTATCAATGCACAAAGCCAGACCAACAGTCCACACAAAGGCACTGCTTGCTCCTTGACCGACTCGTGCAATTATGAGCACGGGCAGAGAATTTGCCGTGAAGAGGAGGACAGTGGCGACTAGCAGTGCTGAGAGACCAAACAAGAACGGAGCTTGACGGCTGGTTGTTCGATCGGCAATGTAGCCTGATACTGGAGATAACAAGACGCTCGAGCCTGCGTAGACGGCGAGCAAGAGGTCGACATTTGACTGCACTTGATCTTCAGGGATGCCGACTCTGTCAATTAGGATCTGGGGACGTGTAAGATTAATGAGGTGCTGTTGAAGAGTTCCAAATAGGCTCACATGAGGTAATAAAGGTACTACGAGTCCATAGAGAAACAAATCTGAAAAGAGACCTATGCCGACCTGTTGCTGAATTAGTTTCTGCTTGCAGCTAGAGACGACGGGTGACTGGCGTACAGTAGCGACGATGAAGAGGGTGTGGCTTCGCCAGCCAAAGCCGAGGGGTTTGACTTTAAAATTTTTCTTGAGACTTGCAGTCTCCTTCAACCTCGTGAAGATCGAAGAGGTCATTCTGACTCGAGTGCTTGGGATCCCAGCATGGATTGTAATGTCCGTGTCCGGGTATGCAATGTCATATGTAGTGGGTGAGGCTCTTGGGAGCATCACGTCATGAGATGAGGCTCAAGCGTCCCATGCGGCTTCACGTGCCAGCTCGACAAAGACTGACCTCCTCACTGCTACCGGGCACTCACCCACGGACCCCTGAAGCTTAAGTCGACGTCGGTGTCGGGGGTTGGGGCTACGAGTCGGGTCCATGGACTGGAATCTATCATCATGTTGTCTGTCCTCCGCATCCGCATCTGCATTGAACCACCTATCCACCCTCGCCCTCTCTTTCTGCACTCTTCCCACCATGCCGTCCTAAGACCCGTAATTCTGTCATCTTTACGCGCATACTAATCCGCCATGGACTCGCTGCCTCCCTCGTCTGCGTCGCAGCGCGCTGGCGCCGTCAATGTAGCAGTTGATCCTGTTGCTCTCGTTGTGCAAGAATGCATTACCGTCACTAGCGCTATGCGCAAGCATGCCCGATGGGCGCACTCGAGTGTCGCTGCTATCCTCGGCGGTGCTTCAGCTTCTACCCGCGGAAAGGGCAGCGATGACGCCAAGAGCGTCGAAGAAGCTGGTCTTGCGAATCGATGGGGTTTAAGAGGGAAGAAGGGTCAGAGCATGCAAGATAATCCGCTGCTTGCTGCCTTTGCGAGACTGAGGAGCGACCTCAAGCAGGTCAAAGGTACGTCGTCCTCGAACATTGGTGTCTAGCAGAGCAAGACATTGACAGCGACTTTACAGACATTCACGCACTCGACGCTCCCTCTATCCTCCACCCCTTTCTGCAGGTCATTCGCTCCTCCTCAACTTCCGCTCCCATTACCTCTCTGGCGCTGATTGCCATTACGAAATTCCTTGCATATAATATCATCTCGAAGCAGTCCCGCGAATTGCCGCTGGCCATGCAGAAGCTATCGAGCGCCGTTACCCATTGTCGATTCGAAGCATCCGATCCTGCTACGGATGAAATTGTCCTCTTCCGGATACTCAAGCTGATGGAGGGTATGATAACCGGTCCCTGCGGCGATGTAGTTGGTGACGAAAGCATGTGCGAAATGATGGAGACTGGAATCAGCATGTGCTGTCAGGTTCGCCTGTCGGAGCTCCTACGAAGGTCGGCCGAAGTGTCCATGGTGACCATGTGTCAGACCATTTTCGAGAGACTGAAGAGCATAGAAATTGACCCTGAGGATGAAGAGGATAGCAGCGTCTTTCCTCTGCGCAGGAGTTCCAAGCCAGATGCAGACGCCCTGAAAATGGATCCCAGTTTCAGCGGAGATATGCTTGCATCTGGTCAGCCCAACGGTGAAAGAGAAGGCAGATCGGCAAGCACAAGCCTGGATGTGCCCCATGAGAAGGGCTTAGTTAGCAGCGACACAGGTGACTCTCAGACGCTGGTGAATGGCTCCTCTCCCTCAGCGCAACCAACGGATCCCATGGAAAAGACTGGCGAGATCAAGCCGTACTCGTTACCCTCCATCCGAGAGCTATTTCGCGTCCTGGTCGACCTTCTGGACCCCCATGAGAAGCAGCATACCGACACAATGCGCGTCATGGCACTACGCATCGTTGACGTCGCGCTAGAAGTCGCCGGGCCGTCGATAGCAAACCACCCGAGTCTGGCCTCCCTTGCCAAAGATACGCTATGTCGACACTTATTCCAATTGGTGCGGTCGGAAAACGTGGCGATCCTCAACGAGTCGTTGCGCGTCGCCGGTACACTGCTCAGCACGTGCAGGCATGTGTTGAAGCTCCAACAAGAGCTATTTCTATCGTACTTGGTTGCTTGCCTGCACCCAAGGGTGGAAATCCCGACGGAGAATGGCGTCGATCCCGCACTGTACGCCGGTGTCCCCGAGGCTCCACGGTTGGCGCGCGCGCCGCCCTCGTCGTCAAACAGCGGCCGGTCAACCCCAGTTCCGATCAAAGACCGGCAGAAATTAGGCATGGAAGGAGGTTCACGGAAACCGGACGCCCGAGAGGCTATGGTGGAAAGCATTGGGACCCTTGTCCGCATTCCCACATTCATGACTGAGCTCTTCGTCAATTACGACTGCGAGATTGACCGGAGCGATCTTTGCCATGATATGGTAGGTTTACTCGCGAGGAACGCTTTCCCAGATGCTGCTACTTGGAGTACTACAAATGTACCACCCTTGTGTCTAGATGCACTGCTCGGTTACGTGCAGTCCATAGCTGACAGGCTCGGCGATGAGCCTAGCACCGAAGACCTTCCGTCCATGGAGAAGCTAAAAAAGCAACGTGATCTCAAGAAGGTCATCATCAAAGGCGTGGCCAAGTTCAATGAGGATCCCAAAGGTGGCGTTGCCTATCTCGCTTCACAGGGCATTATTGAGAACCCCAACGATCCTGCCTCAATCGCTGGCTTCCTCAAGGGGACGTCCCGTGTGGACAAGAAGGTTTTGGGTGACTTTATCTCAAAGAGGAACAACGAGGGCCTCTTGAGAGCGTTCTTGGCTACCTTTGACTTCAAGGAATTGCGCATTGACGAAGCTCTTCGACAGTTGCTCAACTCGTTCAGATTGCCTGGTGAGGCGCCACTCATCGAGCGAATCGTGTCAGAGTTCACGACTCAGTATTTCGAGAAGGCGCAACCTGAACACATACTGGAAAGAGATGGCGGCTACGTGCTTACCTACGCCATCATTATGCTCAATACTGATCAGCACAACCCGAACGTCAAGTCGGGTCAGCGCATGACTTTCAATGACTTTGCCAGGAACTTGCGTGGCGTCAATGCCGGCAAAGATTTTGACAAGGACTTCCTCAACGACATGTACGAATCTATCCGCACTCGCGAAATCATCTTGCCCGAAGAGCATGACAACAGGCATTCCTTTGACCATGCATGGAAGGAGCTCCTCGTCAAGATCCACTCCACCACCGATTTGACGCCCTGCGATACAAACATATTCGATGCCGACATGTTCGCTTCGACGTGGAGACCCGTCATCGCAACGCTTTCATATGTCTTCATGTCAGCGACTGATGATACCGTCTTCTCTCGTGTAGTCACCGGCTTCGATCAGTGCGCTCAAATAGCCGCAAAGTATGGTCTTCACGACGCTCTCGACCACATCATCTTCTGTCTTGCGTCAATCAGCACCCTCGCAACGGAAACGCTACCCAACACCAATCTTAACACTGAGGTTGCAGTCGGAGAAAAGGGTGAGAAGCATGTCATGGTTAGCGAGACCGCTGTCCGCTTCGGCCGCGACTTTAAGGCCCAGCTGGCGACTGTCGTCTTGTTTCGCGTCGTCGTCGGTAATGAGGGCGCAATACGCGAAGGCTGGCAATATGTAAGTTCGAGAGGTCAATCACTGCTCCAAGAACCCCCGCTAACGTCTATTCAGCTTGTCCGCATCCTGCTCAACCTCTTTGTCAACTCGCTCATCTCCACTCAGTATTCAGCCATCTCTTCCATTCAAGATCTCGATGCTATACCACTGCAGAGTCCGGCCCAAGTCATCGAGCGTGGCGAACGCTCTAGCGAAGGCGGTCTCTTCTCCGCTTTCACATCCTACGTCTCCAGCTTTGCAAATGACGAGCCACCAGAGCCGTCTGAGCAGGAGATTGAGTACACTCTCTGTACAGTAGACTGCATTACGGCCTGTCATTTCGATGACTTCTTCAATAACCTTAGGTACGTGTCACCTTCCAGAAGAATTTGTTCAGATCCCTAACTCTTGACAGCAAAATGCCTCTTGAAGGCTTGAAGGCTTTCCAAGCTACGTTGCTTGCCTCGCTGCCTGAGGATTCGTCCCCTCAAATCATCGTTGTCAAGCCCGATCTTCCTGCACCGACACCTGTGCGGCCTGGTGGATCAAAGGCCAAGTCGACGGCAGTGGCCTATGACCCTGCATTAGTCTTCGTCCTCGAGCTCAGCACCATGCTGGCAGCTCGAGACGAGGGTGCTATCGCAGAGCTTGGAAAGCCGCTATCAAAGTCGCTCAGTGCTGTCGTGCGCGACTCGAGTCACCACCATCCCGTGGCTCTATCAAGAGCAGCATACTACCTGCTGAGCTTCTTGCGAGCGAGCCACGAACACGACTACATCCGAGCACCAGTCATTCTCCACAGCATTGCCAAGTTTGATCAAGAGCTGTTCAAGCAGTCTGCCACCTTTATTGCTAACGGCATCGCAAACTGTATGCGAGGTCCAAGCGACTTGCGCAAAGAGATTGCCAATTCACCTGATTTCTGGAGCGTTCTGCACGTCTTGCTAGGCCACGAGCAAGTTGCAGGCAAAGTCTTCGAGGTCGTGCAGGACACGGTTGAAGGGCCTAATGCTGCCCTGACAACAGACAATTACGACGCCGCCATGGCTCTTCTCGGCGAGTTTGCCACGGCTGCCGCTACGCTATCGAGACAGAATCAGCCACAAGAGACTGGTCGCAAAGGCCGTCAGCAGCAACAAAAAGTCAAGCAAGAGCCGCTCAACGAAAAGACAAATGAGGTCATTGCACGAGCTTCAAAGGCAATCCAGATTGTGTATCAGTTGACAAACCGGATTCCCTCTCTCATAAAGCAGTCCAAGCTTGAACACCAAGAAGCATGGAATGCCTACTGGGGGCCTCCGTTCCGCGTTCTGGTGATGCACTCGCTAAATCCGGTCAGACCCATCCGCTCCCAAGCGCTAGGTGCACTGTCGCGTGTGCTTCTCTCTCCTACCCTTGTCGAAAAAGACGGATCAAGCCAAGACATCACGCAGATAACGACGCTGTTCGTTGATGTCCTCTTTCCCCTCCTCAACCAGCTCCTGAAACCAGAAATCTTCCACTCCGACCCTCAAGGCATGGGTGAAACAAGAGTACACACAGCTCTGCTGCTCACAAAAGTATACCTTCGATTCCTGGACACTCTACTCTCACCAGACTTTGCTTTGACAAAGGTGTCAAGTGGAGGCTCCAGCTCGCCACCAGATGAGAACGCCGAGTCGAGTTCAACACCCACATCGCCCCTTCAAACCTCGACTCAGTCCCAGTCTGCATCTCAAAGCAGCAGCGGCGGCGCCAGCAGCCAACAAAGACCATCCGGCGTAGCACTCTGGTCCACGATTCTACAAATGATGGAGCGTCTGCTCAAGTCGAGCCCCGCTTCTCCTTCTTCGTCGGAAGCAGACGAGGCAATTCCCGAATCAATCAAGAATATTCTGTTGGTTATGGCGAGCAGTGAACTGATTGCTCATCCGTCGGGTAAGGGCGAAGGGGGAAAGAGTGTGCTGCAGCGGAAATTGTGGGATGTTAGTTCGAAGCGGTTGGCAGCCTTTTTGCCTGATTTGCTGGGGGAGGTGCTTAGGCCTGAGCCTGAGGTTGGGACGGGTCGGGAGAGTGAGAAGGAGAAGGAGAAGCGAACAGAGGACGACAATAAGGATGGACAGGGGCAGGCACAGACGGACGGAAAAGTTGAAGCGGGAAAGAGTGAAGATGCTACTGCTACCGCGTAGACGATTTGACTGGACATGGTATGGCATGTGTATGTGTGCATATGTGTGCATGTATTTATTAGAATAGGTCAGGCTCACTTGTAGTGAAGACGGGAATCAAATGTTGAAAAGCGCAATTTCGTCGTCCTTGTCTTGTCATTGTCGTCTTGTCATAAGGAGGAACCGTAGAGACTTGAGCTGATTGCAATACAACGAGTACCAAGCCAAACAGTATGCAACAAGTAGCAAGTCTAGTCACGTACATACCAAAGGTAAGGTTGGTGAGGTACCTTCCATACATAGGTAGTCAAGCGTTCAATCATCAAATCACACCAAGCAGAGTAGACGCACGCCAGCACCACAAAACACATGTCAGAGCGGCAGACTGTCCATTCTTAATAATACCTAGTGGTGCTAGATCCCCTGCAAGCTCAAATTGCAAGTCAATGCAAGCAGAGCACGCAAAAGCCTTCCCCCCATCCGACCCAGGGTATTCATTCGCCTTCACTGTTCTCCTTTTCCGTCCCGTAAATTCGGTTGCAGTGGTAATGGTAATGGTGATGATAATAATAATAGTAATACATTACGGGGAGGACGCCGCGGCCCTCGAGTCCATTCATCTTCTTCGTCTCTGATCGTAAATGGCAAGCAGCACGCCGCAAGTGCGGGCCAAGGTGCTAGGTATCGCGCCAGATAGGCTATCCGTATCCATAGGATGTGACTGCCCAGTCAGTCAGTCACAGCTACGCGGCGTTGTGCACAGCACCACCGCGACCGCGATCGCCTCTGAACCCACCGCGTCCCCGACCACGACCGCCTCGTCCGCGTCCTCGGTAGCCATAGCGGTTGTCGACACTACCCTGGCCGAATGTCTCCATATTCTTCTTTCGCTCTTCATTTCGGAATTCATGGCCGCTTGGTCTTCGTGCTTCGCTGGCCTTTTCTCGTTCCTTTGCCTCGCTGGAAATATCGTCGAAAAAGGAGCTCTTGTTGTAAGCCTGCGCAGCTGGTGGGATTGTCACATCTGCAGCACCGTTGGCTGGACTGGGCTCCTCGGGCACGGGTGAACCTGAGGCAATGGCCTCTTTTACCAAATCTTGCTTGTTGAACTTTGCATTGGCCGATTCAAAGTCAAAGTCGTTCTTCGGAAGGTCAACTGGCTTCGCTGCCTCGCGTCCACCCCGACGACCGCCACCTCGGCCTCGCTGACCTCCTCGATCGCTCCTGCTGCGCTCGTCGACCCTCATCTCTGCGACTTTCTGGGCTAGATTGTCAAACGGGGCTCCCGAGACAGCCGTGGGCGGTTGGGATCCTGGTGCAGGCGGAAGTTTGGCCATTGCTGCAGCTACTGCGGCTGTTGCTGCTTGAGTTGCGTTTTGATATTGTTGCGTAGCGTTGGACGCGGCGCTTGGTTTACTGACTGTTGATACAGCTGCAGAAGTCTGCTTGGAGACTGGCTTGGGGCCGGGCGCTTGAGGGAGGGCGGGCACAACTCTTCCGTTACTAGCAGGCTTTGCAGGAGCCGCCGTAGATGGAACAGATGCTGGTGGCCCTGCATTTGCATTGGGCTTGGACTCAACGGGAGGGCGGGGAGCTCCTTGTGGGGCAGATTGAAGTCCCTCTGCTGGAGTTGTTCCTGTCCTAGGTCCTTTAGAATCATCGCTTGTGGTAGACTTCTCAGCAACTTGTGATTGTCCTTGGTGTTTCTGCTGCGATTGCTGTGCAGGAGGCTGAGACTGCTGACGAGGACCTGTTGGGGGCTGCTGCTGACCGGGAGGACCGGGGGGATATGGACCCTGCTGTTGTGGAAAGCCTTGTCCAGGTGGAGGATAGAAGCCAGGCCCGCCAGGTCCGCCTGGATATGGGGGTCCATTGTACCCTGGAAAGGGACCAGGCGGGGGTCCGCCGAAGCCCATGGGTGGTGGAGGAGGTCCATTGAATCGTTGGTTATAGGGAGGTTGTTGGTAAGGGTATGGTCCCTGCTGTTGATACGGCCCAGATTGTCGAGGGCCTAAGGGTGCTTGAGGATGCTGTGGGGGTTGCGGAGGTCGAGCACTCTGTGGGTTGACTTTGTTAGTTTTGCGCCATTCTCTTGGGTATTGATTCTGTAGAGGGGGACTGCTGATCTCAGAAGGAAGGCAACGGAAAATATCCACACGGTTTTGCGCTCTTGGACAATGACAATATGATTTACATCCGAAATTTTTCATCATAGGAATGCATGGCTGGCAGGTAGGAGGATGAGTGGACTTACACCAAGAATGGCTGGGTCATTGGGAACTTGAGATGGTGGTGGGGGCTTGTTCTCCTTTGGTGGTTCTTCAATGCGCAGGTCCTTCACATCGCTTCCTCGAAACACAATGTACTCGTAGATAGCGTCGGATCCTGGTATCTCCTCTTCGGGCTTCTCGCGACGTCCTTCGGTGCCGTGAGACTTGACGTTCTCTAGGGCAACGGTAGAGGTTTCAGAGTTGATCTCGTGCAAGGTGCCGACGTATCTTTTAAACTGTCAGTACGGAAACAAAGAATTGCAATTGCAGGCATCTACTCACCGAACATCGCGCTTCGAGATGAGGGAAATGCGCGAGCTGTAAAGTGATAGTTAGCATGTGTCTAGCTCAATGAGAGCTCTAGGGCCATACCCGATGAATTCAGACATGTTGGAAGGTGCGAGCGACGCACTTTGAGGCGCCGAGATAAGTTATGGGAGATGAGGAATGCTTCAAGGGAAGAGAGATGGTAGAGTCTGTGGTAGAAGAGTGGTGGGTTGGGGACGAGCCGCGTGTTTGGTGAATGATGATTTCCACCTGCAGCTCTCAGCGTGGCTGGTCGGACAATAGTTTGACCGATGGCAACCTCACCTGGCCCTCAGCAGTCATACTCGGCGTCCCCTTGCAGCCTCATGATCGTCTTTGGCCAGATCTGATCTCAGACTAGCTTACAGACACGGCATACGTATCTTGAAGCAATTATTACCGCATTTGGGCGCGTCTCGTGAAGCACAATGGCAGCGGAACCCGCCACCTCGTCGCAAGACTCTTTCCAAAAGCTCGAGGACTATCCATGGAGCAGCGATCAGGAGTTTCAAGCTGGCCTGAAAGCAATTCTGGGGCCCGAACCCGACAAGATGAATCCCGAGCAGCTAGATGACTTGTCGCTTCGTGCTCGTTGCTTCTATTTCTCGCGGTGAGCACGTCTTGTAGGGCTAGCTCATCACCAGCTAACCAGTGACCAGCAAGCATAATATCAGCACTGACTTTGATGCGTACAAACAGTGGCGTAAGACTCGCCGGCAAGGCACATCAGCAAGTCCTGCAGCCT
Organism: Taxillus chinensis; assembly: GCA_023512835.1. Taxonomy (NCBI): domain Eukaryota; kingdom Viridiplantae; phylum Streptophyta; class Magnoliopsida; order Santalales; family Loranthaceae; genus Taxillus; species Taxillus chinensis. The sequence continues at coordinate 105,178 of JAKCVP010000166.1, forward strand.
ATGCCGGAGCTGTAGAGTCGGCCGGCTCAGAGACACGACAACCCGCTGTGCCTGCTGTGGAGCCAGCAGCCTCGCTATCTTTCGCCGAAGTCATGGATCTTGTTCAAAACAGCAAGCCCGTTCCAGGTGTACAGGATGTTCCAGACACGGTACTCGAAGGCCAAGCCACCCAGGCCACCAAAGCAGAGCGGAAGAAGCCTTGGGAACAAGCGAGAACAAATGAACAGGCTGCTGGAAGTGGCTTGTTCGCTGCACCCAGCAGCTGATTCCACGCTGAGTAGATACGAATTATGAAAAACAGCTCAAGCTCCTGCTTCCATTCGTATGTTTCCTAGACTCAGCTCATGATGCTGTAATCTAGGACCAAGATAGGCTATTTAATGGCTTAAATACTATCATGGTACGTCGCAAGCTCCACTCAAGCAATGCCGCTGCGGACATTCACAATATTGCCTTCTGTATCCCATTAATCCACCCAGCAACTCGACATTACCACCCCTGTAAATGAGTCTATCACTACTCGGTAAGAATCGACCGCATTTGCAATGATCATCAACAAGAATAACTAGCTGGCTTGCGAGATGGCTTGCAGGAGGCAGCCAGGTCTGTCAACATGGCAACGATCCACCAATGGACAGATGATCTTCATATGGTAACTCAAGACTAGCCGGTGCGAGGATCCTAGCGATATCCACCGGAAGTGCCGTGACGAGACATACCCATGCTGCCCATGCTTGGATTGGGAGAGCTGCTGGGGAAGAAACGCGAGTTGGCTGACATCGACATGGGAGGACCAGGACGGGTCGCAAAGGCTGGGTTGCTACAGAGCATCGCAACACGAGACCCAAATTTGGAACCGCGGAGTGAGACCATATGTTTACTGTAGATTCTCAAGGGTCAGCGATCTGTCGTAAGCTGGAATACCTTTCAGAAGCGTGATTTACCGGATGTGTTGCGCAACAAGCTCGCGTTGCTGAGGCTCGGCATTCGTGAGGATGTATTGGATGAGATAGTTGCCATACTGGTCGCCTGCGACTGTGAAAAAGAATCAGCGTCGACTGACCAAAATACGGGAAACTTTTGACCAGCACTTACTATCAATGAGCGGCATGCGAGGACGGTCGGGATGACCTTCGCAGACGCGGTTCAGGTAGCGGTCCAAAAAGTCGGATCTATTGACTTTGAGGCACTTCTCGACTACCTTTGAGGCAAACTGGTCAGTGCTGTATTCGGTGGCGTAGCGGAGAACGTGCTCGATTGCACGGCTTTTGTCCGCAGGCGCGCCGTGCTCGCAAATGTGCTGAATGCACCAATTACCGAATTGTCCATGGGAGACAATGTCGATATTGGCAATGACTTCTTCTATGCAAGGACGCTGAGAAGTTAGCCCGAGTCTAAGGTACAGTCATGCCAAGAGACACTGGAAACATACCTTGTCTTCCTCCAGACAATTTTCGAAGATGTTCTGAACCACAAGGCTACCAGTTTCACCCAACGCGACATCGTGCCACATGCCAGCCAAAGCTTCATTGACGAACTTCATGATCTGAGGTGGCGAGTCGCTCCAGCGCAGCTCGAACAGTTTCTGCCAGACGTGGCAAGCATAGCGATGGATTACCGTTTCAGGGATGTTGCGTAGCAGCTCGTGAACCATCACAGCCTTGTAATCCTCCGGGACAGCATCGAAAGCTTTCTGCACAACGTGACAACCGAACGGGTCCATGGAGAGTGCAAGCGTGTTGCCCCGAATGGCATTCGCGATTGCTACAATTTGCTCAGGAGTGCCATGCTCGAAGCAGCGCTGGACCAGAAAATTGCCGAAACGGTTCACCATGAGAGCGTACGCTTGTGCAATAATGGCCTCGATCAGCTCAAACTTTTGCTCTGGAGTTGCAATCTTGAGCTTCTGTTGCAGGAAAATCGAAGCCTGTTGATCGTTACTGCACACAATCTTGTCGACAATGTACTTCCAGTTGCAAGTAACGTTCTTGTCAAGCATGCGGCGATAGTTGAGTGGCTCTACTGGGGAGATGTATGAATCCGTGTTCTGGCCTTCGTTAGGCTGGGTGCTCCAGGCTGGGACTCCATAAGGCGTATTAGAAGACATCTGAGTAGCCTGAAACTCGAGTGCAGTTGGAGACAAGCCTGCTCCTATTGGGCGGGGCTGATACGGAGTAGACGCGTTGTTGAAGGAAGATAAGAACGGCACATTCTCCATGGCAGCATTCAGATTCGAACTCCCAGAAGCGTTTGGAGAGTAGGGATTCCAGTGACTGACAGGGGCAAAATAGTTTCCGTTGTCGGAATCGGGACGTCCTGTGTTGAACGCATTGCGACGGAGAGTTGCATCAGGAGGAAACCCGTTTGAATGGGGTAGGAGCTGAGTTCCCCAGTCCATTGAGTCAAAGCTAGCGGTACCCGAGCGCTGTGAGACGGCTCCATCTGCTTGAATGCGACCGAGATTGTTTGTGACAGGTCGGGCTACAGCCTGATTACTCCAAGCACCCATCACATTATCGAACCGCGAGTTTGAATGAACGGTGGTTGCCGATTGTTCGGATCTTGAAATGTCCTGCCAAGGGCTGACAGGAGCGTTGAAAGCGCTAGTTGGGTTCATGCTTACATGTGTAGCTGTCTGGTGGGACTCAAACGGGCTCAGAGAGTTGGCAGCCTGGGTCTGGAAGCTGTCTAACGACTGCACATGGCGCGCAACAGCGTTATCAATTGAGGATGTCAAGCGTTGATCGGCATTCTGCTGCTTGAAACGGCTGGTAGACATCTCCTGATCCATACGAGCCAGTCGAGCTTCGGCTTCTGCCAACCGCTTGCGCAAAAGGACGATCTTATCGTTGCTGTAGTCTGACTTGGGAGAGGCACGAAGGGCATTACCAGACGCGTCGCTCTGCGTAGCCGTGGAGTTGCTGGTGCGTCGCTGAATCTTCCTAGAAGATGGAGCAGATTCAAGTCCAACATTGGCTAGCTGATTCGCCAGAGAGTCGGAGGCGGCCTTGAGATCAGCATTGGAAGCCTGATATGTCAGCATTAGCGAAGATTCTGGAGCGTAAACACATGCGAATACATACCTTTGACTTAAAGGGCGCGACTTGAGATGGAACCAGACGATTGCTGTATTTTGAGCTAGACAGTGGGTGGACTCTGGCAGCTTTGAGTGCGTCTGAGTCTTGGGAGATCGGCGTGGCTGGCTGCATCAGATCATTAGGCATTGGCAAACATTTGCGAGGGCCCATTGGAAAACTAACCGTGCCAATGGTCATGAGCTTTGTGGGACCATTTGGCGGCATCTCGATGGGAATGTTCTCTATTTTAGACTGCAAAAGTTTGGCATGGAAGGAAGGGTTGTTGGTATTCTTTCCCGACATGATGGCGTTGGTACAAGGTTGATGTACCGAGTTGGAGTACGTTGTAAAGTTGGCAAATGAGTCTGCTACACCAAGCTGACGCCCGCGAAGCACGAGAAACCAGAACAGAATGTTACAAGTTGCCAGATCCGCGTGCCGACGGAAGCCTAGGTCGTGGGTGATTGCGGCGGATTGTGGCGAGAAGAGAAGGAAGAGAAGGAGGAGGAGGAGGAGGGAGAAGAGGAGGTGGCAGCGAGAGCGAGAGCGGAACGCCGACGTGCAGTCTTTCGAGGCAGGAGCGCCCTATTCACGTAGGGAGGTAAACAGCTGCGCCGACACACCTCACGTCAATTCGACGCGTCGCTGCGTAGACCGCGCTCTTCGAATTCTTGGACATGCCTTTGAACAGGGCGAGCCCTTCTGCTAATTGGATCCCCGGTCTGGGCAGGATACGCGGGTATCGAATTGCATTGCGTTTTGACAGCTGCGGTCTAGATTTCTTTGGCAAAGTCGACGCACGATCCCTTATCACCCGGGCTTGATTGATATCTTGAGCGCTGTCCAAGTGCTTGCCAAATTCTCAGACGTACGAATGTGCACTAATTTGCCAGTCAGAGTCAAAGGAACCCATTGCAAGAGCACCCTGAACACCTGACACTGCACTTTCCTGGTTGACAATAACGAAGTCTGGTACGCCTGCTCCTGTGAATGTAGGCGCCAGTCTGGCTGCTCTTTCCAGACCAGCAAGACTCGAGCCCCATATAATGAGATCCAACCCACCGTTCTCGTGAGGAGTCAGGAAAGCAGCGCCCAGGTCGCCGTGCTCGCTTGCTGTGAAGACTGTGTGGCGGCCCGTATATGTCACGATAGTCACTGTGTTCCCCTTAATCTGGATGGGGAATTCAGCCTCCAGCTCGATACCATGATTCTTGCCAATGCCCATCAATATCCAGTTGTTACCTTGTTTGGTCCGAGGGACTTCATCACTCTTGTGCAATATCATCACGTCAGCAGCGTAGTATTGATAGAGGTTTCGGGCAATGGAGCCGGCTACAGCATGCGTGCTTGGGTCCGTAGCCATTATCGCAAAGCAACCCTCTGTATTTAAAAATGCATTCAACCCTGAGCCCAGCTTGGAGCTGCTGATTCTTCGAAAATCTTCCTTTTCTTGTGATGACCATTTCCAAGTGTTTCCATCATGTAAATGCAGACGCAGCGCAGCGTTGGGTGATGATGTGTCCTGTCCGTCGATGATGACAGAGATCGTCCGTGTTTGCCATTCTCCAGGTACCGTGAGTGTCTGTATGTTACGAGTGCGAACATATACGGCGCCGGGCTCATGTCTGACATTGACACTACCTATGCTTCCAGTTCTGATCAAGCTGTCGACCTTCAGACCAAATTTCGGTCCGCTCTCAGCCGGAGTGATGACTTGCAGCGACCACTTCCGGGGCTCTGCCTTTTCTCGACCCTGAATACTCGCGTTGTAAAATCTCTTCAATTCTTCCGTCGTCATTATACCATCGAACCAATGTCCTTTGCCTTGGATCTCCGTATAGTTAAATGATGAGTGGCCGCTGGAGACTGCTTGTACCATTCTCCGAGAATGATAGGTGGGCACATTATCATCTGCTGAACCATGTTGAATATGCAGAGGCGTTGTGGCAAAGTTGGACGCCAGCAATTCATTGCGAAAGTTACTGAGGACAGCTTGCACCACTGCCGTCTTCTCTGGATCTGCTTCAGTCCAGAAGCTATAGGGGACGTATTTCTGTATGGATAGGTATCCGGCAACGGCCGCGACGCTTCGACACATATCAGGCCAATGACTGGCAACATCTACGATGATCAGCGACTGCAATCGATACTGAAATTGGGCTGAGCCCATTTGACTGGATATTGTGGGCATGGTCCAACTCACAATAAGCGCCTTGACCGCCGTTGCTATGTCCAGCAAGCATCACGCCGCCGCTGAGATCAACTCGCGAACTCCATTCATTGCGCTCTATGTGCCGTTGCAAGGACTTCAGACTGGAGATGACGTCCATCCAAGCCCAGTGATGCCAGTCGTCGCCGCCCCAAGAAGTTGTGCCACTGGGGATGAGGAACCTACGCAGTTCTTAGAATCGGGTTAGACGTGGTCTGCAGTGTGCTCACATACCAATACGGAAGGTCGATCACACCATCGAGCGAGTGTAGAAGCTCTTCGGCGTCAACTTCCAGGCCAGCGCCATGGAGCTTTAGGAAAACCGGGAGGCCTGCATGTGGATGCTCAAGGGCCTTTCCGGATGGGCGACGAAGCATAGAGCAAGACACTATGTCCCCTGGTCGTAGATAAGTAATCTTCATGAATTCGTCCTCCTTCCCGTGCAGAACCCTGATCTTGTGCGATAGATGCGCCACTGAGCTGCCATACGTCTGGTACGCAAGGAAAATTGGGAGCAGCTGTACATGAGAAGCAAGAGGTTCCGTTTGGGAGATTGTGAAGGCAATTGGGCGGGTTTGCCCCGGCTTCAAAGTGACGCCACGAGTGAGCATCTCTATTGAAATGCCCGCCTGCGAGTATCCGGATTAGCAATCTTTCCACGGAATCATGTGTTACATCTCAACGTACGCCGCTGGTGCTAATATCAGATATCACTATATCCTCACTTCGCAGATTCGTAACGGAAATCGAGGCATGCTCACTAACGAACAGTCCGTTCACGATATATGAGATGAGCGTGTGTGAGTCGTCGACAGCGAGATGGCGTGCGTCTACGAGAGTCATCTTCAGCAGCACCTCAACACTTGGGTTTGATTGCGTTGCGCCCATTGCTCGCACATCTCGTATAAGGCGGCATTCAAAGGTATGGCGGCCAGGACCGAGATGCAAAACGACGGGTGCCCTTGCAAAGCTGAACAGATCGCCTCCAAAGTAATGGTCACCATCAATCCAGTACTCAATAGCGCCGTTAACTTTCAGAAGAATAGGCGAGCTCTGTGCATTCGAGACAGTAAATTCCCCTCTGACCCAAGCCTGATACTGGAGAGCGGCCCAACCATAAACTTCCTGCAAAGTCTTCCAGTCTACTGCCTTGGGATGATAGTCGATGAGCAGCTCGAGAGCGCTCCCATCGCTTTGCCTTTCGACGGAACTAATAGCTTCCCAGGTGACTGAAGCATCCGGTGCGAGTGAAGATGGGTAGGTGGCGTTGTCAACCTTCAGACTGTGAAAGCCAGCAGCGTAGGCCTCGAGAGGATCAGCACCCCACGGTGCCTCTATGCAATGTCAGTCTGGAAGCCTTTGTGCATGGAATGAGCCATAATCACCTCGCGTGCCAATCTGAAAGGGTCCAAGGACATGGAAGGGCTGATTAACATTGATGCAGGGAGCCTCGGAGGCCGGAGTAAGCAGTACCTGGGCAGCGGCAGCCATGATGTTCACTGTGTGGTTGTGGAACTTCATCCGACTTGGAAGGGGGTCTGAGCGGTATTTATATATAGGCAGATATGAATCGCATTGTCTGGCTAGCTGGCCTGCTTATTTGCTTGCTTACCAATGCGTGTCACCGGTGTGTGCTTGCTGATTACGATGTATATCTAGATCAGCACGTGACTGGGTGTGCTTGGGGTGTGCTTGGGCCAGGATGGGAATAAGGAGCCACCCGAGCTGGGCGGCTGGTGGCACTCGCTGCCCCCGGTGCCCGGCGTGCCTTAGCGTTGCTTGATGTAAGGTTCACCATCGTCGGAGCCTCCAGCTTGCCCGTTTGGGTCAAGGCCGCCTCGGTCCACCAGTACAAACAGTACAGTGCGGTTGGGGCCCATTGAGCATCCCATAGCGGGAGACTACGAACTCCTCCGCAACTTTCTACTGCTCTCCCCGTCCACTATCGTCGTTACCCACCAGAGCGATAGCACTCCTGTTCACCTCTCTCCAGCCTCGCCCGCCCTCCATTCAAGCCGCCCCGGACTAGCCACAGCCACGTTGCCGACGGCGCCTCATTCCCTCCCTAGCATTGCTCATCGCTGCTAGCACCACTCCATCTGGCCGCTCGCGCTACACGGCCTGCCCACCTCAGGAACATCGATTGCTGCGCCCAATGGACTCGTAACGAGCGTCGTAATACATAAGATTATTCTGCAGATATGCAGACTGCACACCGTACCTCTTCGCCTGCAAATGGTCCCGCCGCCGCCAACAACAACTCGTACAAATTTCCTAATCTCCCTGATGACAGTTCGCGGCGCTACTCAGAGGATGCGCTGACTGACAGCGACCACCCACTACCTGCTCTAAACCAGCAGCGAACGAGTTCCCTGAACAGGAAGGACGATAGCTGGCATCCACGACGGACATGGGGCAATGCCACGCTCACAAACGGCACACGAAGGCCTCGCCAGAAGAGCCTGAGCGAGGCTCTGCGCACGATACACAATAGACGTGCAAGTATGTCAGAGAATGCCCACGAGATTGCGGAGGCCCTGAAGGCTCCCATTTCCCCTACGTTGATTGTAAGTGATGCGCGACGCGGCGTAGAGGGAACATTTACTGACGTCCTGGGCAGGCGCTTTGTGGTCTCTGGTACATGACTTCAATCTGCTCCAACGCGACCTCGAAAGCCATCCTGACGGCCTTCAAGTTCCCCGTCACCCTGACAGTCGTGCAGTTTGCATTCGTCTCCTCTCTATGCGTCATCTCCTCCTGGCTTGCTCACCTATTCCCCACTCTACAAACCATGATTCCAGCTTTGAGATACAAGATCCAGAGACCAAGTCGAGATTTGATCATGACAACACTGCCCTTGACGGCCTTTCAAATTGGTGGGCATATTCTCAACTCCGATGCCATGTCCCGCATACCCGTGTCGCTGGTCCACACCATCAAGGGTCTGTCACCACTATTTACCGTTCTGGCCTACCGCTTGTTCTTTCATATCCACTACCCTGTTCCGACCTACCTATCACTCGTCCCGTTGACCCTGGGTGTGATTATGGCGTGCTCGGCAAACTTGTCGGGTGATTTCCTAGGCTTGGTATACGCTCTTGGATCGGCTCTTCTATTCGTGACGCAAAACATCGTCTCGAAGAAGTTGTTCAACGAGGCAGCTAGGGCTGAGAATGAGGGCATTGCGCCTACCATCAACCGCAAGAAGCCCGACAAGCTGAATCTGCTCTGCTACTCGTCCGCCCTAGCCTTATTCTTCACTTTACCTATTTGGCTCCTCTCTGAGGCGATGCCACTACTTCGCGATTTGTACGAGGACGGTACCATCGAGCTGGCTCGCAAACCAGGCGCGCTCGATCATACTCAACTGATTGCGGAATTTGTCTTTAACGGGATCTTCCACTTTGCTCAGAGCTTGGTGGCCTTTGTCCTGCTCTCAATGGTATCACCAGTCACATACAGCGTGGCCTCGTTGATCAAGCGGGTTTTCGTCATTAGCTTCGCTGTGGTTTGGTTTGGTAATCCGTTGACTAACGTGCAAGGCGCTGGCATCTTGATGACTTTTGTGGGTCTATATCTGTATGATCGCACCAAAGATGAGTCGAGGGCAGACCGACGTGCCAAGATGCTGCACCCACGAGGTGAACAGCCTCTACTTCCTATCATATCCGAAGACAGGAAGCCAGACGCGGCGGTTGGCTTTGTGGCAGCCGGTGCAAATGGCGTCGCTACAGTAGGAGGCGTTTCAGCTCCTCCTCACGCTGGATCTGGCCCAGCATGGCTAGCACCCGGGACCAAAGCGGAGCAGACGTGGAAACCGCACGATGCATCCAAATCGAATGGCGTCACCGTGTGAATATGTAATATAGACTGCGGGCATTTTCATGAAAGGGAGGCTGTCTACCCATGACACGGCGTTTGGTGAGTCGGGCTATGTATGACCACACTTATAGACACGCATAAATTGAGATTTTCAGAAGAGGTTCCATTTTATTGTGCATTGGATTGCAGACGTGTTGTCTTTGGCAATTAAATCAGCAGCACATTGTTGGTAATAGCAATCGTGCAGGATAGCTCGTTGCTTCACATGTAGAGAAGACTTTTCACAAGCTGGTCATGCCTAAAAATGTTCCACCGTTGGTAAGGAGAACGTATCAATGACCAGAGGCCTCTGCATGCTCCAGCTACGATGGTAAAGTCTTTCTTGGACACATGGTAGAGGAAGACAAGACCGAAGTAAAGCTTGACACCCTATAACAAGAAGTGGCCGAAATGAGTGCAGAAGAAGAAGAAGAAGAAGTGCTTGTGCCAAAATTGAAAAGCAATCGGATCGATTGGCTACAGACCGGAGCCGGCAGGTGCAAACCGTCAGCGGTATTGACGCTTTGCCCAATCCGTCCAAGGACCTCACCCGGCTGTCGTCGATGTCGACTTCATCGCAGAAGGCATTGTTACAGCCGCCACTCTCTTCTATCCCCCCTCTCCCCCACCATCACAATGTTTCGTCGCCAAGCTCTGCGGTCAATTAGGGCCTCGCAGCCCGTGCAGAGGCCTTCTGCGGCGCGGAGCTTTGCCTCTACGACACGGCGCCCGGCTGAAGTCGAACTGACGATAGGTACGCACACAAGCTGAGCTTCCACCCGAACTCAACACCTGCTAAGCAGACAACAGATGGCCGCAAGGTCTCCGTCGAGGCCGGCTCCTCCTTGATCCAGGCTTGCGAGAAAGCTGGTGTCACCATTCCCCGATACTGCTACCACGAAAAGCTCATGATTGCTGGAAATTGCCGTATGTGCCTGGTTGAGGTTGAACGCGCACCAAAGCCTGTCGCCTCCTGTGCCTGGCCCGTTCAGCCCGGCATGGTCGTCAAAACCGACTCCCCTCTAGCACATAAAGCTCGCGAAGGCGTTATGGAATTCTTGTTGGCAAATCACCCCCTAGACTGCCCCATTTGCGATCAGGGTGGTGAATGCGATCTTCAAGATCAGTCCATGCGATATGGTGCAGACCGTGGCCGTTTCCATGAAATCGGTGGCAAGCGAGCAGTCGAGGACAAGAATATTGGACCTCTTATCAAGGTACGTCGCACTTTCGCGACAAATGATTGGAAAAGATTTTACTGGGCATTGACTAACACCTTGCAGACTTCCATGAACCGTTGCATTCACTGCACCCGTTGCATTCGTTTCGCAAACGATATCGCCGGTGCTCCTGAGCTCGGCTCCACTGGACGTGGCAACGATATCCAGATTGGCACATACCTTGAGAAGAACCTCGACAGCGAAATGTCGGGCAACGTCATTGATCTTTGTCCCGTCGGTGCGTTGACTTCCAAGCCATATGCCTTCCGCGCACGGCCTTGGGAGCTCAAGCACTCCGAGTCCGTTGATGTGCTGGACGGCCTGGGATCTGCAATTCGAGTAGACTCGCGTGGCCTTGAGGTCATGCGCATCATCCCTCGTCTGAACGACGACGTCAACGAGGAGTGGATCAACGACAAGACCCGCTTTGCTTGTGACGGTCTCAAGACGCAGCGCCTGACAACACCTCTGATACGTCGCGATAATCAGTTCCAGCCCGCTACCTGGGAACAGGCCCTTGTTGAGATTGGCAACGCGCACCAGCGCCTCAACCCTCGAGGTGACGAGTTCAAGGTCATTGCCGGTCACCTTACTGACTCTGAGACGCTGGTGGCAATGAAGGACCTTGCCAACAGCCTCAACTCCGACAACCTGGCGTTGGATCAGCCCAATGGCAATGCTGCATCTCCCCATGGAATCGACTTACGTTCCAACTATGCCTTCAATTCGCTCATCACTGGCGTGGAAGAGGCCGATGCAATCCTCTTGGTCGGAACCAATCCCCGCCACGAGGCTGCAGTCCTAAACTCTCGAATCCGCAAACAATGGCTTCGTTCGGATCTGCAAGTTGGCCTTGTCGGAGAGACCTTTGACTCCACCTTCGACGTTGAGCACCTTGGTGACACTCATTCATCGCTCGAAAAGGCTCTCTCCGGTCAATGGGGCGAGATTCTCAGCAAGGCTCAAAGACCCATGATCATTGTGGGTAGTGGTGTCGCAGAGCACACCGATGCCGGTGCGATCTTCTCCACTGTTGGCAAATTCATTGGCAAGAACAAGCAGACTTTCCAAAACGAAGAGTGGAACGGCTACAACGTGCTTCAAAGAACCGCGTCACGTGCGGGTGCATATGAGGTCGGCTTCAGTGTTCCTTCTCCTGCCGTTGAGCAGACGAAGCCTAAGGTCGTTTATCTTCTCGGTGCCGACGAGATCACCGGGGCAGACGTGCCCAAGGATGCCTTTGTGATCTACCAAGGCCACCACGGTGACCGGGGCGCGGCTCTTGCAGATGTTGTGCTGCCCGCGGCTGCATACACCGAGAAGAGCGCTACGTATGTCAACACTGAAGGACGAGTGCAGATGACTCGTGCCGCAACAAGCATGCCTGGCGCAGCACGCGACGACTGGAAGATCATCCGTGCTGTCAGCGAGTACCTTGGCGCTCCTCTGCCGTACGACGACATTGAGAGCCTGAGAGACCGCATGGCAGAGATTAGTCCTGCGCTGCGACGATACGATGTTGTGGAGCCTGCCAGCAAGGATGCGGCTTCCCTGTCGCAAGTTCAGCTTGTACAACAAAACGCCAGCAAGAAGGCGAGCGATGCGCCTCTGAAGCGTGTTATTGAAGACTTTTATTTCACAGACGCCATCTCTAGGTCGTCGCCGACAATGGCCAGATGCTCGGCAGCAAAGGCTACCGGCAACCCCAAGACGAATTTCATGGCACCCGGGTACGAGGGAGGTGGACCGACACCTTACTATGGGCCTGAGGCATTGCAGGCGAGCGGGTGAAGAGGATTAGATGGTAAAAGACATTTGGGATTTGCTGATAGCGGGCATCACACCGGCGCGGGGCGTTTCAGCTGTGTGTACTGTAGATACACTTGAGCCACTACTACTGTATTCTGAGACGGAAGCACTGATTTTCCATATGTCTGAATGAAGCATCAATGCGATACCTAGGATTTAATGTTGTGCGCTATGTATGCCAGAGGCGACTACCAATGATGACAAGACCCAGCGCCAGCCCGGGCACAGCAGCCCCAAGGGTTTAGTACCTGGTCGTGGTGGTGAGAGAGGGACAGGCGCCAAATCTCCTGGACCGAGGCTTCACTAGCCCTCGCATCAATAGCGCCGACGGATATCATCAACCTCCATTTGCGCTACACGTCCTGGCTTTTGTTATCGCTGTGCACGAGCTCAGACTTCCATGGCCGCCTCTCTGCTGTCTTGCTAAAGGATCGCCATGAAGTTTGACTGGCTGTTCGTTCCACAACCATGGCCGACTCGGTTGGTACGTCGCTTGGGCGTTTGCCCGTTCCTGAGCTGAGCAGGATCCACACCTACCTACCTGCTACTTCCGCACCTTTGACTGAGTCCTGGCACTGACAAGCTTGTCCGTTTGCAGATCGCGTCTTCGTCCATGCCCTCAACACAGTCAAGAAGATCCCGCGCATGGGCAGCGCCCGCCCGCCCCCCAGCGATCGACTGAGACTCTATGGGCTATACAAGCAGAGCATGGGTGAGGCTTGACCCAGGGCAGACTGGCCAGAAGACGGTACTAATGCGCTTGACTCGCAGAGGGTGATGTGGACGGGGTCATGGATCGTCCCAGGGGAGACGACGATGAGATTAGGTCGGATCAAGAGAAATGGTATTGCACAGCAATCGGTCATTGGCCTCGTGGCACGCCACTAACATCGCGGTCTAGGGACGCCTGGTACGCACAGAAAGGGCTCTCTCGCACAGAGGCAAAGCGTCAATGTACGGCGTCATCAAGCTTACCACCTAGAGACCGGACGTGAATGCTAACAAGCTCCAGACATTGCAACACTAATAGGAACCATGCATCGCTACGCATCAAACACTCCGTAAGCAGACAGCCATGCTACGGGTGACGGCCGATGCTGACCAGACTGCAGTGACGCTCGTGAACTCGTCTCGGAACTCGAATTCGTATGGGACCAAATCAAGTCGAATCCACCGTCATCCTCGTCCTCGCATTCATATCCCATGCTGCAGCCCTCCAACACCTCTCCTAGCTCCTCCAATAATCGTGTAATCTACCCAGTCATGTCCGATAGAGGGGCGCGGCATCCTTCGCGGGGCACAGAGCAAGCAATGCGTGTAGTCAGTCCGGTATCGGAGTCCCGCGCAGATGAAATGATACCAGAGACAGAAGACGAGCGGGACGAGGATGGGCGGGAGGAATTTGTCGACGCACAGGACTCGCAGATGGCCGAGAATGAGCGCCAGGCGCCAGACGATCTCGAATCCGTCACCGAAAGCCGGTCACAATCACGGTCACGCGACAGATCAGCGCCTCTATCCAAGTACTTGGCAGGCTCGAGCACGTCGGCGAAGAAGTCAGGCAGTAGAGACGACAAGTGGCAGCGGCGAATCGAAAGCGCACTGATTAAGATGAATGCTGAAATGGCGGCGCTTCGAGAGCAACTCGAGATGAACCAAGAAGCAGTGGCCAGCTCCTCCATCTTACCCTTTGGGTCTACGCGGAACCGGGGCTGGTTTGCATGGACAGCATCGCTCCTGACATCAGTCTCGTCTACGCTGTTCAGACACGTCCTCATCAACATGGCGCTGCTGGCGGTCGTCTCATTGTACATGCACTACCGAGGCATCCCGCTGGAACACATGGAGAATGCAGCGCTCTCGTGGATCAGAAAGGTGCAATCGTGGGCTCTGGTCAGACGCATCGGCAAGATGACCGAGAGTCGCAACGCCATGCAAATCTCGCGATCGCTTGGTTTCCGTTCGACCAGAAGTGGCAAGCCAGGCCTCGAGCGACCGACATGAGGACAGCAACGGATAAGTTGATCTAGACGTACAGGGAGTCTAGCGCATCTGTCCAGCGAGAAGTGATTTGCTGAGGCACTGTGCGATTAGCGGCCAGGACAGCGACAGCAGCTGCTCAGAGGCAGTCCAGGTTCGCGCCATGCGAATGGATGACGGCGCGGTAAGTCTCGCAGTCTGAGATACCATCTTCCTAGAGCATCAAGCTTCCCGATGGGGAGAAATTGAAGCTTGATTGCTGCAGTCTAGAGGTGTCCCTCGCGCGACATCCGCCGGCCTGTCGTTTCGAAGACGAGCGAATGGATGGACGCAGGTCTGGTGTTTGTAGGAGGATGTCACCAGCGGCAGGCCGGGAGTGTCAAGTCAGCTGGATCGACATATGATTTACGAAGCCATGACCATAGCGGAGGCTCGTTCGCCCAATGAAGGCGATGCTTCCATGCATATCTGTTCAGGCTCTCTCTCAGCACAGCCTGTCTGTCAATTGGGATGCAAACTTGGGGAGGTCGGGGATGCATCTCCCCCACCGCTTGCATTTAGAAATAATTCATTCTTTCAACTACACATCAGCTGCCGACATCTTCATGCAAAGAGCTTGTCAGAATTAGAGGATTGTTCGCGAGGTAGGCCTTGATACTTGTCTCAGCCTGCTGGGTGTAGCTACCAATTTCTCGAAGCTCAGACGGTCAAGGCAGGCACTCAACAGCTAACCCTGAACAGTCGAAATTGAAGAGCAGGACTTTACCTCTTCATTTTTCCCCAACCGCCTTCCATAGTCGGCTCAGACTTCGAAGATTGTCTTTTATGTCCTTGTGTATGTCGTGAGTATTGATTTGCATTGTGCAAGGAGATCTTAGCAGTAGGCAACCCCCGGGGGTGGCATGCCGGAGACCTACTACTTCACCACCACAACCACCCACAGATCTGGCTCGCCTTGTACCTACCGTCATTATTTCCAACATGGGGGCTACCAGCAGACGTCAGCCGACCAAAAAGGAGAAGCAAGATGACTCGATCATGAATGTAAGATTTTGAGCGGCCCAGAAGACCTGCTGTCGCTCATCCTTGTAGACAAACAGCTCTTGCATCGTCTCGAAGCGATGCGTCGAAAAGATCTACTTCAACAAGAACAATGGCTTCTTACGCCATTTCGTCCCCAAATTCCAGCGCCGCTCGCCTCTGATAAGCAGAGGCTACTGGCTGCGTATGAAGGCCATTCAGCGCACAATCCAGACCTTCCTCGAGACTCGGCCCGGTCAGCTCGTAGCCATCGTCAACCTAGGATGCGGCTTGTACGTTTTGACCCTGTCCTTGCTCTGTGCCGCTCCCTGACCACTCTAAAGCGACACCATGCCCTTTGACTTCTTGGCCGATTGTGCCTCGCTATGTGCTGACGCTACCTTTGTCGATGTCGACTATCCGACCCTCATGGGCAAAAAGGCCCAAGTTATCCAAAAGACCGAGGCCCTGAGGTCGGTTCTGGAGAAGCATAATGTGCCAGTCTTGATCAATGCTGGAGGTCCTGTGCTAGTCCGCAGTGAGCAGTATCTGGCTGTCGCTTGTGACTTGGAGAAGACCAATGCGTTGGATGCGGTGCTCCGCGAGCATGTGCCGCCCGAGACGCATGCCTACCTTTTCATTGCCGAAGTCTCCATGACTTATATGCCCAAGGACGCCGCTGATCGCATGATCAAGTGGACTTCCGAATTCGCAGACAGTGAGTGAAGATAGTCTTCTAAACAAACATGACAGCTCCTCATCCCATTTCTCAGGCACCTTTTGTCTTCTTGAGCAATTTTTGCCAGAAGGTCCCAATCATCCGTTTGCAAAGACGATGCTGAGCCATTTCGACAAGCTCAATAGCCCACTGAAGTCGGCTCGCGAGTATGAATCGCTGTATGATCAGCGGTCCCGCTTCCACAAGTACCAAACTTGGAGCGATGTCAGAGCTGCCAGCCTCTGGAAATTTTGGTGTAATGTTGCTGCCGAAGGATTTTCACTGGACAAGATCGAGCCCTTTGATGAGTGGGAAGAGTTCATTTCCTACGCTTCGCATTATTTTCTGCTCATCGCGAGCAATCGTTCCACCAACGTCATGTCTCAGCTTGGTGTCGATACGACAGAGCCTGTTGTCGATGAGAAGGCGTCACTCGATGCGTTGCAAGACAGCCAGAACACGCCATATAAAACGTTGCCCATCTCCATCAGTCGAAGATTTGGATCCTCAGCTTTGATATCTCCAGGTCTGGTCGTTTATCATGGTGGCCATGGGCTCCAAGGCCGACTAAATGGCGCCGATGTCTTGTATCGCGACCCTTCCGATCAGCATGTCAGTATATCTACGCCTGACCCTCCCATCGCTTGCCATACATTGACCGCACTCAACGATGGCACGGCGCTGCTGGTCGGCGGCAGGAGCTCCCCAGATCGTGGAAGCGCCGTCTGCTTCGTGGTAGGGCCTGGGCGTACCTCTCCAGTTGCATCTCTCCCCTATCCACTATACCGGCACAGCGCTGTGCTCATCAGAACTGCATTTGACGGCGGCAAGCCCTATGTTCTGGTCTATGGCGGTAAACGCGATTCCAGGACGATTTCCAGTTCTTGGCTTCTTTGGGATTGGACAGACTGGCGCGAGCTGCCCGTCGAGCCCAGAGAGCCGGGAGAGAGCAATCCGGGGCCTCGGGCAAGATTTGGCGCTTCAATGTGCGTGGACTCGGAAAAGGGCGCATGTGGCAATCTGCTTGGAGGCTTGACCTCGGACGGACTAATAGCGAAAGATTCGTGGCACTGGACCCTAAGTTTCGATGAAGACCGCGAGCCGAAATCGATCATCTGTACCAAGTCTTCAATTCAGGCAGAGCCTGATGTGGAGGCTTATGAGCTGTACAGGTTCGGAGCCTCACTGTTGGCAAGCAAAGACAGCTACTACCTCATTGGCGGCGTCAGTGGCAACGGCACGATCTCGCGAAAGAACGAGATCGTAGAGATGGGGCCAACGTTTTCGAGGTGCAGAAAACGTCTTATCCTGCGGTTGGAGACTCTACCCATGCTTGTCGGCATGGGAGCAATCTGTCAGTCTGACGAGCTGCTCATCTTCGGAGGAGGTGCAGTGTGCTTCTCCTTCGGAGCGCATTGGAATAACGCAGTCTACCAGATTGGACTCGAATCTAAAGTTGAGCAGAGCGGCTGGAGAAAGTGCGTACAAGAGTTGCCAAAAGCATCCCCCCCACTTCGAGTGCAAGGAGGTCCTGCCAAAGCTGCACCAGTCAGGGATGGAGCAAGAAACCTGCTGAAAAAGCGCAAGAAGCCGGTGACTGTCGTGAGGAGGAGTGTAGCCTCACCCAAAGATTTTGAGGACATCTTGACAGCGTCAAAACCAATCATCCTCGAAGGAACTCAGATGGGGAATTGTGAGGAGAGATGGAGTCTGGACTACCTACGACAACGGGCGCCAGCTGGTCTGAACGTCGTAGTCCACGATTCGCCAGCAGCGCACATGGACTTCCTGTCGAAAAACTTCACCTACGAAACGGTGCCCTTCTTGAAGATGTTGGATCTCATTGAGTCTGGAGCACATGTGTACATGCGATCTGTGTCTCAGGAGAAGGCGTCGGAGAAGCCAACAAGTCTCGAGCAAGACTGGCCGTGGTTAGCTGCAGACTTTAAGCTGAGCCCAAGCCTATCGTTTGTGGCAGAAAACGCGCATAGCTCTGTGCTGCGACTCTCTGGACCAGTGACCATGTGGTTGCACTACGACGTAATGGCTAACGTCTTGTGCCAGGTGCGAGGGGAGAAGACGCTGATACTCTATCCACCTCGCGCAGTGTCGTCGCTCGGCTTTCCGCACGGAGCATCAAGCTCGCATCTGAATCCGTTTGTAAAGGGTCAGGAACCTTGGGGCAATATTGAGAGGTTTGAAGCGAAACTCAAGCCAGGTGATGTGTTGTTTATCCCTCCCCTCTGGGCACACGCGGCAGCACCTACCGAAGGCCTGAGCGTGGCCGTCAATGTCTTCTTCCGAGACCTTGACCATAGTCGGTATGCGGCGGGGAAAGATGTGTACGGCAATCGGGATCTTGCTGCGTACGAACATGGGCGAGGTGCGGTACAGCGTCTGGTTGGCAGCTTCAAGGGACTGCCAGAGGGAGCACGCGCATTCTACATGCAACGACTAGCCGACGAATTGCGCGAAGCGGCGCTGAGATGAGGTGACACTGGGGACCGACTTGGGGCGCAGTGCAGGCTGTCCTAGCAGTCTCGGGCAAAAAGGTGTAAGCGCTTGGTGGCCACATACGATGGATCTGCGAAGATTGACAGAGCCGGCGAAGCATGCTTGGACGACAGAGCACGAGGACTTTGATGTTTCCATGGGGACAGACTACTTGATCTTCATGCCTTGGAGAAATAGGTCAGCAATGGCTGGACCAGCATCACCAGACGAGCGCAGGCCCTCTGCTACATCGCCAAGACCCTGGACCTCCTGGATGCCAGACGACGCAGGAGTGGCGGCCAGAGTAAGCGATTGAAGGGGCACATGATCGGTTACACGCTCTTGGATTGCCTGCCACCGCATGGACTTGAGGACTTCGACGAAGGCGGCGACGGCATCAGCCCTGCCCTCGACGTAGACGGCGCCTGGGTAGCCGGGCTTGGAGAAGCCGGCCAAATGCAGCTCCTTGGACAGCTGGACAATGGCCTTGCGCTTGCCAGTAGCCAGCAAGTGATGCATCCATAAGACAACACGCAGACCCTGGATATCGGCGCTCCCGGCTGACGAAGGTTCTTGGGGCTGCTGCTGCTGCTGCTGCTGCTGCTCGTCTGCGGGAGAGACAAACGCGTCGAGCTCGGCCCTGAAATCGGCGACGATGAGATCAATGCACTCGGTGTCAGGGGGCTGGCGATCAACAATGGCAGCCAAGATGCGTCGCAGGGCCTTCCGGTCGGCATTGGGAACGTGGTTGGCGCAGTCGAGGAAGACGTGTGGCGGTGCAGCGGAAGGGTAGGAGCTAGCAAGGGTGAATGACAGCGAGCGGTGGGCGTCAATGCGAACGTCAACGTCGGCCTCAGCGTCAGCGGCAGAGGGCGGGCGGTTGATGTCGACGTCGCCCGGGTACATGGACTCCAGCAGGGCGAGCTCATTGCGCTGGCGGTCGAGGTTGTCGGCCATGTCAGGCTGAGGTGGACGAGCACAGTCAGGAGCCAACGCTGGTCTCTGACAGGGACGTTACGCAAGACGCTGCTGAGACTTTCACCTGCTCCAGCCGACGATCGTCAAGCAAACTGGCGGCTATGCTATTCTTAGCGGCGCCACTTGTGTCGGTGGGAGCCAGTGGGCGCCAGTCTGGGGCTAACACGAACGCCGGCTGCTGCGCCCAGGGACGGTGGTGGTGGATGAGGAGGACGAGGAGGAGGACGAGTGAGCGCAGAGCCAGTCAACCGTTCAGTCGAGCAGCACTGCCGCTGCCAATCTCCTCTTTCCAGCACCGACGACGCTGCTGCTGACTCTATTCCCATCTCGTCTCGTCTCCTCCTATCCTGCCTACTTGCGCTAGACACAGCATCAACCACAACATCTCGTGACGCGGCACTAGTACAGAAGTGACGCTTGCCAACTCCTTGAATCCCTCCATCCTCTCTTTGTCGCTCTCCAGCTCTTGCTCTCCTCCTCTGTCACACCTTTCCTGCCCTTCTCCTCTTTGTTTTGTCCTGCGCCGCATAATCAGGCCTTGCATCTCTTCCTCCTCTCCTCCACCACCACCCGCTCCTCTTCATTGCTCCCCTCACCACTCTACGCTCGCTTGCTTACTGCCTCACACCTTAATACACTTCTGAAGAGAACCATGGCCTACCCAGGCGGCGGCGGCAGCGGCGGAGCCAATACTGGCTATCCCCACCATGATTATCCACTGAACGATCTGCCCACAAACACTGTAAGCTGCGCCTTGACTCTCCTGCCAATCAACCCCACACCGCATCTGACCCTGTGGCTAGGCATACGGCGGCGCCCATCACGGCGACGACGAAGAGACACAAGCTTCGCTGCTTCATACCGGTCCCTTTGACGACCATCACCGCAGTCACACTCCCCCCGCTCGCCCTTTGACCGGCTACAGTCTGTCAGAGTCCTACGTCAACGACCATGACATTACTTCAGCTGCGCCACCATACAATGGCTTTCCCGGCCAGACCAGCCTACAAGACCCCTCACAAACATTTGGCGCCGCACCAGGCCGTGTTCCATCGCCTTATTCGCGGTCAGAGACAGACTCCACAGAGGCTTGGAAGCAGCGTCAAGATCCCACTGCCGGTCCTGGCATTCGCAGATTCCAGACCCGCAAGGTCAAGCTGAACCAGGGCTCCGTCCTGAGCATCGAGTATCCAGTTCCCAGTGCAATTCAAAATTCCATCCAGGCCAAGTACCGCAACGATGTCGAGAGCGGCAGCGAGGAGTTCACCCACATGCGCTGTAAGTCTTACCTTGCCGTTCTCGCCCAGGTCGAGCTTCTCCGCAGCTGGCTAACAGCTCTACATAGACACTGCTGCGACGTGCGATCCCGATGACTTCACCCTCAAGAACGGCTACAACCTGCGGCCGACCATGTACAACAGGCATACCGAGCTTCTTATTGCCATAACATACTATAACGAAGACAAGGTGCTCACGGCGCGTACGCTACACGGTGTCATGCAGAATATTCGTGATATCGTCAACCTGAAGAAGTCAGAGTTCTGGAGCAAGGGCGGCCCTGCCTGGCAGAAGATCGTCGTGTGTCTGGTCTTTGACGGCATCGATCCTTGCGACAAGGGTACCCTGGACATTTTGGCAACCATTGGCATCTACCAGGACGGTGTCATGAAGAAGGATGTCGACGGAAAAGAGACTGTCGCCCACATCTTTGAGTACACAACCCAGCTGTCAGTCACCAGCAACCAACAGCTGTGCCGCCCACACGAGGAGGGCAACGCCGGCACCAACTTTCCTCCCACGCAGTTCATCTTCTGCCTCAAGCAAAAGAACAGCAAGAAGATCAACTCCCACCGATGGCTCTTCACCGGTTTTGGCCGCATCCTGCAACCCGAGGTCTGCATTCTCATCGATGCAGGTACAAAGCCTGGTCCCAAGTCTCTGCTTGCTCTGTGGGAAGGCTTCTACAACGACAAGGACCTGGGCGGTGCCTGCGGTGAGATTCACGCCATGTTGGGCAAGGGCTGGCGCAAAGTCCTCAACCCTCTGGTTGCCACGCAGAACTTTGAGTACAAAATCTCAAACATTCTCGACAAGCCTCTGGAGAGTGCCTTTGGCTATGTCAGTGTCCTGCCCGGTGCCTTTTCGGCGTATCGCTTCCGCGCCATCATGGGCCGTCCGCTGGAGCAGTACTTTCACGGAGATCACACGCTGGCAAAGAAGCTTGGCAAGAAGGGTATCGAGGGTATGAATATCTTCAAGAAGAACATGTTCTTGGCCGAAGATCGTATTCTCTGCTTCGAACTTGTTGCCAAGGCCGGCTCCAAGTGGCACTTGAAGTACATCAAGTCGTCCAAGGGCGAGACTGACGTGCCTGAAGGCGCTCCAGAGCTGATCGGTCAGCGTCGTCGTTGGAACAATGGTTCCTTTGCGGCTGGTATCTACGCCATGTGGCATTTCCCTCGCATCTACCGGTCTGGCCACAACCCGATCCGCATGTTCTTCTTCCACATCCAGTCCATCTACCAGCTCCTCACTACTCTGCTCGCCTGGTTCCAGCTTTCGGCATACTGGCTGACCACGTCTGTCATCATGGATCTCTGTGCGGGTGAAAAATACGAATGGCCGTTTGGCAGGACTGGAACTGCCGTCTTCAACACTGTGCTAAAGTACCTCTACCTTGGATTCCTCTTGCTTCAGTTCATCCTGGCTCTGGGTAACCGACCAAAGGGATCTCGATGGAGTTATCTAATGTCGTTTGTCATGTTTGGAATCATCCAAGTCTACCTGATTACGCTTACCTTTTACCTGGTCGCGAGAGCTCTGGGCGGAACGGGTGCAAGCGAACTGGAAAAGGGCTTTGCAACTCAAGGCGCGGCGTATCTCTTCTCGAGCGCTGGAGTGGGTGTTATTCTCATCGCTCTTTGCGCGACCTTTGGACTCTACTTTATCGCGTCGTTCCTCTACCTGGATCCCTGGCACATGTTCACCTCGTTCCCGGCCTACCTCGTTCTCATGTCGAGTTACGTCAACATCATTGGTGTCTATGCCTTCAGCAACTGGCACGACGTGTCGTGGGGTACCAAGGGATCGGACAAGGCTGACGCACTGCCCTCTGCGACCACTAAGAAGGGTGCCGACGGAAAGGGCGCGGTGATTGAAGAAATCGACAAGCCGCAGGCAGACATTGACAGCCAGTTCCAGGCGACTGTGGAGCGCGCACTGCAGCCATATGTTGAGCCAAAGGAGGACACGAGCAAATCTCTGGAGGATTCGTACAAGAGTTTCCGTACCCGACTGGTGTGCGCGTGGATCTTCTCGAATGCGCTCTTGGCCCTGGGCATCACCAGCGAGAGTCTGGAGAGTGTTGGCATTGGCGTAAGTTTTCCTTTCCCTTTTCCCCCTTGCACGTTTGTGAGGATAGAAACTAACAATACCACAGTCTAAGAACCCCGACGGCACCACGGATCGCACCACGTACTTTTTCCAAGCACTGCTGTGGTTCACGGCGATTCTGTCGCTGTTCCGCTTTTCGGGAGCAATGTATTTCCTTGCGACGACGGGCATGTTCAACTGCTTTAAGCGTCGTTGAGCGCCTCTCTGCACCGGGGTATGCTCTGGCAGACTCACGAGTTGCTGTACAGTAGGGCGAGGCAAGGCGTTTGGAGGCATGTCTCAGCGTTGATGAAGTGACGAGACGGCATAACCCTCTGGAGGATGAGGTATCTACCTCTACGCAGACACCTTCTCATCTAGCCCACGAGGGTGCCGACCTAGCTAACGACAAATTTTGTTACCCAAAAAAGAAGCTTGACAGGAGAGAATGAGGAGACGAGCACGAGCAAGAGGAGCGGTGCATCAGGTACCTAGCGAGCTGTTCTATCAGTGGTCTGATGCCCATGGCTTCCGCTTGCCTCCTTTGGAGACTCCTTTATTGATGACCCCCATTTTAATGATGACCAATCTTAGAGATAATTGTTTTCCTGACATTTTTCTCTTCTTCTCTTGTGTCTTGCTCGTGCACCTCGAGGTATGGACATGATCACGTGGGTCTAGATATCTGTGCTGTCTGTTCGAGAATTCAGCACGTGACCCACAGCCAAATCGGACTTGCATGTCCGGCGCAATGCCTGGCCTGGCAACTCTGGGCTCGACTGCACCTCGGCTACCGCTGATGAAGTAGCTACCCGATTGCGTACGTATAGTCTGCTTGGGAGCTGCTGTGTTCACATCATCTTTCCGGCCCGCACTGCACTGCGTAGATACTTGCTGTACAAGTCCTCTACTTCCTTTACCAGTCTTGTCTGCCTGCCTTCTCTCGTACTGTACAAGCTCGAGTCCTGCGAAGCGTCGAGTACGGAGTATTACTTTACATTTTAGGAGACTTTGATCACTCCCCGCGTTGCAAGGGTATACTGTACTTTGTGCCGACATCCCAATCCTCGTACCTTTTTGACAAGGCCGATACCTGGGGCATTTCCACTTTGAGCCCCTTGATCTCCAAGGACCGGGGTAACATCAATATCGATATCGATATCTACATACCTCGTACGCACGGTTGCACCCCTCATTCTAGACTGCACTGCGTATCTTGACGGCGGTGACGGCGATAGCAATAGCAAGGCAACGGGAAGAGTACAAGTACAAGTACAAATACTAGGCAAAGGGAACAACAAAAGGGAGAACGAAAGTAAAGCCGAAGCAAGAAGCAGAAGCCAGAACAGGATATACTTGCAATTCCGAGCACAGTAGACAAGCACACGTACATCACAAAGTCAAGCAACAACTCACAATGCCGCAAGACTACACCAACTTCCCCGAATTCCGCATCTCCTTCCCGCACGAGTATGTCGCGCACGTTGAGATCAATCGGCCCAAGAAGCTGAATTCTTTTGCGCCAGAGTATGTTCGCCTTCTTCTTTCTTGCCTTGGCTTGCTCTGCCCGGCCTTTTCTTCTTTTAGATTGTTGCTCTCTGCTCTCAAAGCGGATAAAACTAACAGACACCAATAATAGTATGTGGGATACTCTACGTCGCATCTTTGTCCAGTTATCCACCGACCCTGACGTGCGTGTCGTTGTGCTCAGTGGAGCAGGAGAAAAAGCATTCACTGCCGGATTGGATGTATGCTGCCCCTCCTTCTTTATTTTCTGAGCTCGCTCCGCTCGGTGGGCATGTAAATAATTTACATTTTATCGAGCGGAGCGAGCTACAGAAAGAAAAGGAAACAAAGTCTAACAAAAGCCCAGGTCCAATCCGCCTCAACATCAGGCCCCCTCGCCCCTTCCTCCTCCTCATCAGAAGGAGAAACAGACCCAGCACGCAAAGCCTTCGCCCTCTACTCCTTCATCGGCGCCATCCAATCTAGCGTGACGGCAATAGAAAAATGCACCAAGCCAGTGATATCGCTCATGCACGGGTACGCCTACGGTGCAGCAATAGACATCAGCAGCGCAACGGACATTCGGCTCGCGGCGCGCGACACGCGCTTCAGCGTCAAGGAAGTAGATATAGGTCTTGCCGCGGATGTAGGCACTCTATCGCGCCTGCCGAAACTCGGCGTGAATCTAAGCTGGGTCAAGGAAGTGAGTTATACTGCGCGCGTGTTTGACGCGAATGAGGCGCTGGCCGTGGGTCTTGTGTCGGAGGTGCTGGGGAGCAAGGAAGAAGGGATTAAGCGGGCGATGGGGATTGCGCTTGACATTGCGGGGAAGAGTCCTGTTGCTGTGCAGGGGACGAAGAGATTGATTGATTATAGTCGGGATCATGCGATTTCTGATGGGCTGGATTATACTGCTGTGTGGAATGCGGGCATGTTGCAGACTGTTGATGTGCAGAAGGCGTTGCTTAGTGGGTTGCGCAAGGATAAAGGTGGGAACAAGGTGCGCTATGAGAAGCTGTAGATTTGCTCCTTCATCTTCTCTTTTTGTTCGTTTCGACTGAACATTTGCGCAATTGTGTACTGGAATGACGAGAAAAGCAGTTGCAAATCAAAGACGACTAGACATGAAGAGAAATCATAAAAAAGTTACCTATCATGAGTTTCTCATTGATTGACGTTACCCTATTCGGTGCGCTCGCTCGTTCAATCATAATGCAACCTAAAGCGTAACAAGCACAACTGGTACGCCCTCCCGACCCTTTCACGTCATGCTGCGCTGCAAGAAGCTTCAGTTTTGGGCTTTTTCTTGGACTAGGTCCTTTCGTCGAAAGTGCTTGTCCATCACATGCACTCTCGCAAGGATGAGACGCCCTCGCCAAGCCTCCTTCTTCCTAGACTCAAGTTGCTGTGCATGCATATATTTTTTTTTTTTGGTCTGGGCTTTGGTGTCACGCCCATTGCTCTCTTGCTCCGTTTTGTCGCGCCGTCGCTCGCTCCGTTCGTTCGTTTGAGCGCACAGACATACGCACACTAGCGACTTTTCTCCCCTTCGCCCCACTTCAGCTCACATATCCTTGGGGGGAAAAAGGGCAGATTTAAGCCCGGGACATGACGCTCCATACGCGGATGATGTTGTCAGTGTAGCCGGCGAACAGCGTCTGGCCGTCAGCAGACCAGCAGAGCGAAATAGGCTCGGGCTCGCGGCCGCCCTTGCCAGAGACGTGGTCGTTGAGTTCGGGCTTGAGCTCGTCGACCTTGCTCTTCTTCTCGAGGTCGAAGATGATGATGCTGGAGGCGGTGGCGGCGCAGAGCCAGTAGCGGTTAGGCGAGAAGACGAGCGCGTGGATTTCGTCGCCGGCGGTCAGCGAGTAGAGGTGCTTTGACTCGTTGAGGTCCCAGAGCATGGTGGTGCCGTCCTTGCCGCCGGAGGCGCAGAGGGAGCCATCGGGGGAGATGGTCACGGTGTTGATGTAGCCGGTGTGGCCAATGTGGTCGGTTTGGATCTTGCAGGTGGCGAGTTCCCAGACCTGTGGCGCTCGTGGGTTAGCCATTGACTCTTCTTTTCGACGCTAGTCGCAAGGGGGGATGCCGCAGTGCGGGTAGGGTAAGTTTTCAGTGAATAAATGGTAATGTATGTAATCTCATGGCCCTGATGGACTCTGAAGTAGCAAACACTTTTTATAACAATTGTGATCATCATAAGACGGAAAGGGCACAAGTCCAAGAAAAGGGTCACAGAGGAGAAGACTGCGAGAGACATACCTTGACGTACTTGTCCCAACCAGCAGAGACAATGACGGGGTTCTGGGGGTTAGGAGAGAAGCGCACGCAGGAGACCCACTCGGTGTGGCCCTTGTCGGTGATGGTGTACTTGCAGTCTCCCAGGGTGTTCCACAGCTTGATTGTGCGGTCGCGGGATCCAGAGACGATCTGACGGTTGTCTGCCGAGAAGGAGACGGACAGAATGTCGTTGGTGTGGCCGACGAAGCGGCGGGTGGTGACACCGGTCGAGAGCTCCCACAGGCGGAGAGTCTTGTCCCATGACGACGAAAGAGCGTAGGCACCGTCGGACGAAATTACCTATGGCATGTGTCAGCTGCTGCTGCTGGTCTTGTTCTTTCTCCTGTTCAACGATCTGCTTCTTCGCGCTGTCCTCCTCAGAATGGTGGAAACATACACAGTCGGACACGATGTGGTTGTGGCCGTGGAGAGAGCGCTTGGGGTAACCGTAGTTTCCGCCATCCTCGCGGGTCAGGTTCCAGATGATGAGAGACTTGTCGCGAGAACCGGAGAGGAGCATGTTGGGGCTAGAGAGAGAGAGAGGCATGTCAGTATGCCTTGCTATTGCTCTGCCCTGCACACGCTTCGAGCGCGCCAAGTTTGGAGCCAGTCGAGCGACTTACTTCTCCATCGAGGTTGCGAGCGAGGTGACCCAGCCGTTGTGGCCGTGAAGCTCGCCTCTCATGATCAATTGCTCCGCCATTTTGGATTACTTCTGTATTTCGAAGGGTACAGAGGCGGAAGGGTCGTGAGGTGGGGATGTAGAGATTTTGAATCTTGTTCTGGTCAAGATGTGTGAGGAAAGCGGAACCCTTAGAGAAGATCTACGCTAGGCCGCAATTACGTAAAAGTACTGACCTGACTCTTCTGATATTGCTCATCCTGTCATCTGGCTTTCCTCGAGGTCAATCTCTCGAGCGCCTGTCCAGGCTATTATTTGCTACAGGTATACTTGGACTCCGTATTCCGCCATAAACAAACTTAGATCCACGCTATGCTAATACAGACAGATCGTCAATCCCCAATATATCGCAAGCCCAACCTCAACGACAAACACTATTACGCCGCTGCACTGATCATTCCCGGCATCCTTGAGCATTCCTCCTCAAAGTATGTTGGCACCTTTGAAAAGTCATTGTCATCCAGATCCAACAGCTTGACCACCCGCATAGCACCGGTACCAATGGTCATGCTTTGACCCATGATGATACACTCACTCACCCCTTCAATCTTGTCGGCCTTGCTTCCGATAGCTGCGTCGAACAGATGGTCTGGCGTCTTTTCGAAGCTGGCCAGCTGGAGCACGCTGTCTCGCATCTTCGCCAGTCCGAACCGTGTAATGCCAAGAACCTCGCCCTTAAAGGTCATGACGTCTGCAAGCAACTGCATGTGTCGAGGGTCGATGCCCATGGACGAGCCCAGCGTGTCGTTGATTTCCTTGATGATGCACTGTCGCGCAGCCTCAATGCCCAGACAAGAGAAACACTCCATGATGTTGTTGGGCTCCACGGTCCTGTACTCCACGTAAGGACACGTCAAGCAGTCTTTGAGACCGTATCCTTCCACGTACAGCTTGTACGTCTCCAACTTGTTTCCGTCGGCGTCCGTAGGGATCGGGCGAGGCTCGACCTTGGAGAGAGGCTTCCTTTTACCACGCCACTTGTCTTCACTACCCTTGCCTATGAGCACCTTGGAGACTCCACTGTAGCCCTTGATGACGACCTTTGGAAGGAGGCGCTTCAGGTTCTGCAGGCGCAAGTAGTAGTCGTCCTCTTGCTCCTTGCTTTTAGATCGGGCCTTTGCGGATAGATCGGGCATCGTGATCACGATGCGACCGCGGTGATCGTTGACTCTGATGCAGTTGTCGCTCAGCCCGAGTCCTTTTGTTCGAGCAATGGCATTTCTGATATCATAGAGTTTGATGTTCAGCCCGAGCTTTTGCACAGTATCCTCGTTGATCTTAATCTCGAGGAACACACGGTCGGTTAGCCAGACCTCATCCATATGATCTGCCACATCATGAATGTAGGACTTTTCAATTTCGGCCACGGCCATTCTGGCGAAGCGAATGTCATCCCAAGCATGTATATCACACTTGATGATGGGTGTGCTAATAACCTTGGAGGCGTTGATGATCTCCTTAATACGGGGCACACCCTGCGTCAAGCTCATACCGGCGACACCAGCAAAATGGAAGGTCTTCAATGTCATCTGCGTTCCAGGTTCACCGATTGACTGCGCGCCAACGGCACCAACAGCATGCCCAGGCTGTACTCTGGCACGCTCGTACTTTGTCAAACAGATGCTCAGAAATTCGTCGAGAGACCGCTTCGAGACCTTGCCAAGCTGATCTGACACATTGCCGTAAGCCTTTTGGAGTTTGAGTCGCTGAAGCTTGTTGCTTGACGTCCCGAGTTTTCGTTGCTCATCGCGCTCTGCCACGTTCTCGGGGGCAGTCCAGCAAGGATCGAGTCCAACAAATTTCCTCGAGCGTGCGACCTGATCAGCAAGCTCTCGAGCATGCTCCTCAATCTCATCCAAAAATCTTCGATGAAATTCCTTGTCGTCAGCATGTTTCGGATCCTCAGTGTGATAGGCTAATGGTTCATTCTTGATTGACACGCGCTGACTCTTGGCTCGCTCCCTGTCGGTGACGGCCTTTACATGTTCCACTATGCACCACGGAAGCATGCCAGCATCGTTATTGTTCCAAGTGCTTGTCTGTGCGTGCAGCCAGACGCGAACATAGTCCACTGGTTTTCCTTTGCCTTCCATGTCCACGGGATCGAGGCCGTCTTCGCCGTACAAGAATTGCACGACGTTGTTGGCTGCAGTCCGCACAGTCAAGTCATATTGAGCGCCCAGGTCCTCTAGAGACTTCATCAAACGTCGGGACATGTAACCGGTCTCGGCCGTCTTCACGGCTGTATCGACAAGGCCCTCACGGCCAGACATGGCGTGGAAGATGAACTCGCTCGGTATTAGGCCAGAGTAGAAACTGTTTGCAACGAATCCTCGCGACGGAGGCTGTGGAGCACCTTTGGGGAAATGTGGAAGAGATCGGTCCTGGAAGCCATCCTGGATACGTTTACCACCGATAATCTGCTGTCCTACGGAAGCAATCATCTGAGAAACGTTCATGTTTGAGCCTTTTGATCCAGACAGGGCCATGATGACCGGGGAGCTCCAACTTGACATCTCTTCGAAGCAAATCTTGGCAGCGTTGTTGCGAACCTCTGAGAGTTCGCCAGACAGTTTCGTTTCCATGGTCTCCTCGAGTGTGCTTCCGGGATTGGCTTCAAGAGTTCCCGCTTTGTATTGTTGAATGACATCGTCGCATTTGGTGTATGCGTCCGCTATAAGTTTCGACTTCCTCTGCACAAGCTTGGAGCCTGGCCACACATCGGTGATACCGATGGAGAACCCTTCGTTGCTTAGCCATCGGGCGGACAATCTCGCGATCCGGTTCATACACCTGACTGCTGCATCTGGGCCGTAGTCTCTCATGAGAATATAAAATATTGATTCCTTCTTGCCGCCACCGGCAGTATTCTTGTCAACAAGACCACACATGAGCTCCGAGTTGCGGATGATGAGCCAAGAGTCGTCCTCGGCAAGGTCATTGGCTTTTGATTGCGGCTTGAATTTCTTGCATGGCGCATCCAGGTTGATGAGAATCCTTGAGGCTCGATTGGGTCTGAGAAGGACATTGAAGACTTGCTTACCGGTCCACAATGCCTTTGGCTTCCAGATGGTAGGCTCGGGCAGCTCGACGTTGATATTACCACCGTTTTTAGCATGCTCTGCCTCGGCAGACTCCTGACGGAGTTCGTCTTGCGCAGCCTCGCCACGGAACATGTAGTTGCATATTTGAACGAACGCAGCGCGATCATAGAACCTGTCCTTGGAACTGAGGAGATAGGAGGCGGTGATGAAATCTTGTGTAGATGCAATGATGGGAGTTCCGTCTTTTGGAGTCGCTAAATTGTACTTGACGCCCATCAGTTCTAGCGCTTCCGTACGGGCTTCCTCGGTTTGAGGAACGTGCAAGTTCATCTCATCGCCATCAAAATCGGCATTGTAGGGGCTGCAAACGCATTCGTTGAGCCTAAAGGTACGCCACTGTCGAACTTTGACACGATGGCACATGATTGACAACTTGTGAAGCGAGGGCTGACGGTTGAAGAGGACGATGTCCCCATCCTCGAGATGTCGCAAAACAACATCGCCACATTCCAGATTCTGGGCTGCCGACTTGCGAATCTTCTCACCAGTGGGTCCGGCGATGGAGAGGTTGGTTTTTCGACCGTCCCTGTTCTTTTCAATAAAATTGGCGCCTGGATGCTTCAGACCACCCTTAAGAATGAGCCCTCGCAGCTTCTCGATATTCGTCGAGTTACATCGCTCAGGGTAGGTGAGATTCTTGGCAACTCTCTCAGGGACGGCCACTTCTTCGATACTAAGGTTTGGGTCTGGAGAGATGACGGTACGGCCAGAAAAGTCGACGCGCTTGCCGGAAAGGTTGCCACGGAAGCGACCGCCCTTGCCCTTTAGGCGTTGGCAGAAGCTTCGAATCGTCTTCCCAAAACCAGGCTGCTGCAAGCTGGGCTGATCGCTGTTGATAAGCATGGCGACTTGAATTTGAAGGTGTTCCCATTGTTCCATGATCTGCGTTAGCAAAGCACCCTTCTCGAGCTCCGCACGAAGCATTGAGCTCATCTGGATAATATCACCGAGCTTATTGGTGATGTCGTCTTCATTGCTGGCCGTGTCTTGCTGCACACTTGGGCGAATGGGTATCGGAGGAGCGGGCAGGTACTGCCATATGAGCATCTCAGGTCGGGCCTCGGCTGGGTCCATGCCCAGTAGCTCGCAGTCGTCGCTCTCAATCTGGCGGAACAAGTTGAGAGCGCGGAGAGGATTTAAGTCGTCAACAGCTCTCTTCACGTGCTTCTCCATCTCCCAATTGCCCTTCATCGCCTCTTCGAAGCTCTTGTCAAACAGCTTCTTTGACGGCGGTGTTACTTTTCCCTTGGCCGTAGAGGCATTGTACTTGCGATACTTGTCGTGTATGATCTTCAGGGCATGGCCTGCTACCTTCTTCACAGAACCGTTAGTGCCACCACAATGGGGACAGTATGTGACCTTGCGCGCTTCTGTGTTGACCTTCTTCGCCAAGGCCTTCTTCTCAACGTTGTCGATGCCCGGTCGACGAAGACGTTCGAGGAAGATGCGGCATTCCTTATCAGTGAGCAGCACTCTAGAGCAATCCTTACAGATACACTGGAGAATCTCAACGATTTTCTTCATGAAGCCGATGTGGAAGGCTGGAAGTGCAAGCCTGACATGGCCAAAGTGACCGTTGCATTCCTTGTCAGGCCGGCCACAAGTGTCGCAACGAGTATTCCTTAGCGAGACGCCCATGCGCTTGTCAAGCGGGCCGTTCTGCGTAGTTTGCCGCTCACCAGCAGCCATGGTAAGATCGTAGACATTGCGATCGGAGACCTCGACGACAGATTGCTTGGCAATGTCGCGCGCAGAAAGCACGCCGAAGCGAAGCTCCTTGATGCGTTTTGGGACAAAATCGCGGACTTGTTGTTTCGTGATTCCCTTGGTCTCGGGCTCCAGTTCCAAAGAAGAAGACATTTCGACAGGCCTGAGGGTAGTGTGGCGGGCCGCCCTGGCCTCGCAGCTTGGGATGGACGTATCCTATGCGGGGTTCGATGGCAACGGCCACGGCAGGCGAATTGTGCAAGACCAGCGTCCGATGAGGTCCAAGATCTATTCCTGGGCGTCTGCGAGAATGGGCTTTGGGGGGAAAGCGGCTAGATGTGTCTGTGCAAAGGTCGAACATCATCGAAGGAAAATCCGACGGTCCGACCTCAGAGGCTCAGTACCTAGTCATGCCCACCTAAGGTACGAAGAAAAACTGGATAGGGCTAGCGTGTTGCTCCATCCAGGGTATTCTGATGTGACGAGGAGTGGAATCTGCAAGTATTTGGCTCCGAATACTCTGCCATGTGGATCTGCCACTCACGCGCTCACACGCTATCGATGCTTTTCATTATGCATTACGGGATCGCGATGATGTCGGCTCAATATATGCATAAGATATTGACCGTATAAAGCCTTAGGTGCATACTATGGTGAATAATTCGAGTACCTACTCGTGCTACTGCGACATGCGCCTAGAGACAACATCTATAAACACACTCGAGAGAGGAAGCACAACATCAGCGAGACACCAGGACGTGGATGTGCACACATGAACACAGCTGAGCGAGAATGTACGAGATACATTAGATATAGAAAAGCCAACGTCACCCTCCACCATGCCAGTCATCCCATCATCAAAGATACCATGATCAGTCGTCTCCTCATCGAACCATCTCTGGGTATTAGATGCGCGAGGATGGCTGCTATACAATCGTCGTTTTGAAAGGGGTATTAAGCTCTTGAAATTAAGAGGTTCGTCAAAGCCTCGTCACTACGTCCAACAACCTTGACCAGTGTTGCAACTAGTCAAGGGAATGCTGCCTACTCGAACCACCGTTCTCGGGTGGAATTCGCAAATCAAGGCGAGAAGTCTTCCTAGACAGCGCCTGTGGTGGAGGAAAGACCAGATGTCAGATTGACGTTCGTCATGCAAGGTAGGGGTTTCGTGGGAAGGGATGGGAGAACAACACCCGACACCGCCCACCGCGGGCATCCCAGGACATCAGTTGGCGAGCAAGCGACGGTGGAGAAGCCGCGGCGGATCAAAGTGCGCGGGTCGATGATGGGTAGCGGTGTTTAGACTTTGGACATGGACGGACCTCCTTTGCGGACACCGCCGGGGCGAGTGCTGACGCTACCGCGGCTGGAAAGAGCAGAGAGCACGAGAGAGGCAACGAATGCGGCCCAGCCGAACCACAAGAAGGCATCGACAGCCTGGCCCTCGCGGCAGTGCTTCTCGCTCTGAGGAACATATTTCGATCGTCGCCATTCCTGAGACTCGTTAGATTGATTTGTGATGCAGGGACAAGAAGATGATTCATACGTCGTCGCTGCAGCTGTGGGGAGGAATGTAGGCGGCAAGCGCAACGGCAGCGCAAAACCAGAAGAGAGTGATGATACCGTCGAGCGCGAGGGGAATGATGGGGCTGAAGGCCAAGCTCTCAACGAAGGCGGCAGGAATGAGGTAGAGGAGAGCAAGCATGGCGAGGACGGCGCAGAACATGACCTGGGTGGGCAAGTTAGTAAGCGCAAGTTCCGAGCAGGTCAGACTCGGAGAACATACATAGTTGACGATGGGAGTGCCGTATTCCTGGATAGCAATCATGTTACCAGTGAGGGCCAGGACCAGCAGAGTGAAGAGGAACTGAGAGGGGCAGAGTCAGCGTGATGCGACTGGACTCGGCGTCGCAGTCAACAAACCTGCAGGGCCCGGAGGCCGATTTGGATAATCTGCATTTTGAATGGGATTTGTGGGGTTGAAGGTAGGAGATGCTGATTAGACGAGGCTGGCTCAATGAGAAAACAGCTGGTCGCAGACCGCGTTGACAGAAGGACAAAGAGTAGTTGGGGTGCTGGAAGGGCAAGGAAGGAGAAGGGCGTGGAGGTTGCAGGTGAGGCCCCGACGTATTAAACGCAAAGTCTCTCGAGAGCTTGGGCCCCGGACATAGACGTCATGCCTGCTGAGCCGGGGCAGGAGCGCTCCTGGCTCGCGCCTGCCAACTTCGCCTGAGGTCTCTGAGCTCCTCCTTCTGCCTCTTGCTGCCTTGGAGCAGAACGCGCCGGTCGACTGGCCGCCATCTCGTTGCTACACGCCCGCCATCAATGGCCGCCCGCAGAGGCATGCATCTCCTTCTGAGCTCATGCTACAGCTCCAGTGCTTTGCGGGACAACAAATTTGCTATATGCGTAGCCTCCTCCAATCAGTAGCGCCACTCGCGCCGATCGCAACGCCCGCTTGGGGACGAAATCTCCAGCAGCAATCTACGATCATCCCGGACTCCATCAGAGAACTCTTCCTGCATGCGGCCATGAGGTAATCAATCCCTCTGCTGCTTCTTGCGCATCCCATCCAGACTGCGCATCTAAGACGTACTCGTGTCCCGTGCAGCATCCGCACAGCATCCTCACTTCTTTGCGCTTGCTGCAATCCTCCATGCTCAACACCTGCTCCAAGTCTTTACCTTGAATCCGCGCTTGTCAACGTTCTGTCTTCATTGCTACCCAGGAAGCCGACATTCCCGAGAAAGCCTAGAACCATTGCGGACTCTAGCCTGAGCGCTGAAACTACAAGCTGTACAAACAGTATTGTCATCGGCTTTCTCATAAGCTCCGACACAACGCGTGCGTGATGAGAACTGTGGCGCAATTCTACCATTTACGCGGCGCTGTCAGCAAGTACCCGTTCCTGCGCATTTGGGAATCATAGCCCGTAGCCCCATGATCCTCTCTGCCCACTGCTGACATACTCTACTTTGTATGTAGGTCAAGCCTCTACCTTCACCTTGCTCTTGAATATACCTTTACGGCAACACTGGTGCAAAGTGACAGCTCTATGCGCTCTTTGTTTCGTCTGTGCGACACAAAGGCATTGATGTAGATGGGTTGCTTGTTTGCTGATTGTATGACTCTATTTGCGCGGCTCTGCGCAACGTGGATGCGCCCACACTCCTTCGCCCCAAGACCCCTGCATGGTGGCTGGACTCGTTGTATCACGAACAGACTCCGAAGCGCATACGCATATGCCTCAGAACGAGCCTGAGGCCCAGACACATCTTCTCATCATCAATATCATCACTCATCATGCCCACACGCGCCCATCGAGATCATCGCTCTTTGGCATCCGAGTCCTCCGATGAAGCTAATGTGAGACTAAACAAAGTTTAAAGGCACAGCTCGGAAACGGGTGACGTCGTTGGGCGCTTCTTTACAATTCGACTTCTAAGATGAGACAATCCCATCTGACGGTGTAGAAACAGGATTGCAACCTGTTCAGCGCGGTCGCCTCCCCAAGCACTTCCCTCACACCTCCCGGTCAGCTTTCAAACGGCCTCTGAACCTTAATATATCTGATACGGACAATGACACTCGGCTTCTACTACCACTGAGATTTGGCCCTTCTCCGCCATGGCGAAGTCTCCGACCAACCCATCCGAGCCTGCTGCTGTACCACGAGACTCTGGTGTGTCAGTAATGCCGGAACGAAGCCATACAGAGCCTCTGAATGCCCCTAGAAGGAGCTCCACGCTTCAAAGGCTTACGCAAATCACTACCGGCTCATCCCTGCACACCAAACAAAACCCCTCTCCAAAAGGCCCTGTCGATGACAGCTCTTCCGACTCGGAAGGAGAAGAAGACGACTCGGCGAGGCGTGCCGCCCCGCACCCTGGACTGAACTTTCCTGCAACGACGACGCGACTGAATTCTTCCTCTCGTTTCGACGTTATCAACAAGGATCTCAACGTCCGTGGGAAACCCTCGAAGCGCGATGGTCGACTGAAGCTGTCCATCAGACATGCTGCGAACCGGGGCTACATGGGCAAAGCGATCGATGCTGGCTTTAGACACCACATGGGCCAGAAGGAGGATCATGGCCAAGATGCAGCTGCAGCAAATACCACC
Source organism: Taxillus chinensis (assembly GCA_023512835.1). Lineage (NCBI taxonomy): Eukaryota > Viridiplantae > Streptophyta > Magnoliopsida > Santalales > Loranthaceae > Taxillus > Taxillus chinensis. The sequence goes on from JAKCVP010000166.1 coordinate 141,316, forward strand.
GCCCCGCTCAGTAAGCGGGAATCGCCGCACAAGAGCAACCCATATCCCAAGCTGAACATTGTCATCATGGTGATTGGCTCAAGAGGCGACATTCAGCCCTTCATCAAGATTGGCCGCATCCTCAAGTCAGAGTACGGCCATCGCGTCCGCATTGCGACCCATCCGTCATTTCGAAAGTTTGTCAAGGATGATTGTGGTCTTGAGCATTTCAACGTGGGAGGTGATCCCTCAGAGTTGATGGCCTTCATGGTGAAGAACCCAGGTCTCATCCCTGGCCTTGACTCCATTCGACACGGCGAGATTGGCAAGCGACGCGCTGCCATGGCGGAAATGTTTGAGGGATTCTGGAGGGCCTGTGTCAACTCGTCAGACGATGCCTTAGACGACCCTTCGGCGGAGCCGTTTGTGGCGGATGCAATTATTGCTAATCCACCAAGTTTTGCTCACGTCCACTGCGCCGAGCGCCTGGGATGTCCATTGCATATCATGTTCACCTTCCCCTATACGCCAACCCATTCCTTCCCCCACCCTTTGGCGAACATCAAGCCCGGGACGACCGATACCAGCTATGCCAACTTCCTGAGCTACCCTCTGGTCGAAATGATGACCTGGCAGGGTCTCGGTGACCTAGTGAACGACTTCCGGGAGAAGACGCTAGGCCTTGATCCAGTCTCGACTTTGTGGGCGCCAGGCCAGCTATATCGCATGCATGTGCCATACACCTACCTATGGAGCCCTGGACTAGTACCGAAGCCCTCTGACTGGGGCCCGGAGATCTCAATAGCAGGTTTCTGTTTTCTTGACCTGGCATCCGATTTCAAACCACCCAAAGATCTTGCCGACTTCTTAGATGCAGGCGAAGCACCAATTTACATTGGCTTTGGCAGTATTGTCCTTGATGATCCCGAAGAGTTCACCAAGATGATTTTCGAGGCCATCAGACAAACCGGTGTCAGAGCCGTCATCAACAAAGGCTGGGGCGGGTTTGGTGGCCAGGGCGACGCTCCCGAAGGCGTTTTCATGCTTGAGAATACACCCCACGACTGGCTGTTTCCCAAGTGCAAGGCAGTGGTTCATCATGGCGGAGCCGGGACCACTGCGATCGGACTCAAATGCGCGAAGCCGACAATGATCGTTCCGTTCTTTGGCGACCAAGCCTTCTGGGGCTCCATGGTGAGCGAAGCCAAGGCTGGAGCTCATGAGTGCATAAACCACAAGCAACTGACAGTCGAGAACTTTGTGAAGGGCATCAGGGAGTGTCTGTCCGAGGAGGCGCAGCAGAATGTTCAAAAGATCGCAGACAGCATTGCGGCAGAGGGGGATGGCGCAGAGAATGCTGTGCGATCCTTTCACGACAGCTTACCTCTGTCTGGCGAAGGCAGTATGCGCTGTTCCGTCATCCAGGACCGCGTTGCGGTCTGGCAATTGAGGCGATCCAAACTTCGCCTGTCATCATTGGCAGCAGAACTTTTAGTATCTCAGGGCAAGACGACCTACTCAGAGATGCGTCTCCGCCGACAATACCAATGGAACGACTTTCAGGGCTTCGGTGGGCCAATTACCGGCGGAAGCGCCGCGGTTTACGACATGGTGACCGGGTTCACGCGAAGTGTCGGTGAAGGCCCGCTCATCCTGGGAAAGGACATTCACGAACGCGCGGTACACGAGCATAAGAGGCTACGCCACATCCACCGCCGGCGCCAGAAGAAGAAGCAGGCCGAGGCAAATGGAGCATCGAAAGCTTCGGCGACGAAGCAGGCGGAACAGGGAGATGAGCCCGAGGCACAGCACAAGGCGGAGGAAGTTCCTGCTGGCGCAAAGACATCTGCACATGATCACATGCCTCAGAGACCCCATCTACAACGCAACCAGAGCGCGTTCCCTGCTGGCTCGACGCAGAACTTTGGTGCGATTGCCCACCAGTTGCGTCGTTCTCAAACAGAAGACGAAGAGGATACATCGCCCTCGTCAGCTGCCAGTACCCTTTCGGCGGGACCCGCCAATGGGGTCATGATAACGCTTGCCAAGGATACGGCTGTCGGTGTTGGCAAGCCGATTCTGAAGATTGTAAAGTTCCCGATGGATCTACTCGTTGGAGTAGCTGATGGGTTTCACAACCTGCCTCGCCTGTATGGAGATCCTACCGTTCGCCGTCCAATCCGCATCTCTGGGTACAAGTCGGGGTTCAAGGCTGCTGGGCGAGAGCTGTTTCTCGGGCCCTACGATGCCGCTACTGGTCTGATTGTGCTCCCTTACAAGGACATTCAGGAGCGTGGACCACTGGGGCTTGTCACAGGTGTTGGCAAGGGTGTAGGCGGTGTTGTATGCAAGACGTGCGCTGCCGTAATCGGGCCTTTGGGCTACTCGATGAAGGGCATCCACCGAGAGCTGGTAAAGTCACAGACACCAACGGCAGAAGTTCGACTGAGGCGCATGGCACAAGGTCGATCCGACGTCAGAGGACTGGGTGAGAAAGAGCGGAAAGCAGCATTGGACGCCGCCAAAGAGGGCTGGAAGACGATGGCTCAGATCTGGGCAGAAGGCGATAAAGTCAAGACGGGTGAATGGAATCCTGATACGAACACGGTGCGAGATGCGCAGGGTCGGTGGGTCGGTGGACGGCTCGTGGCTGGAGTTGTAGGACGTTTCAGACACGAGAGGGAGATGCGCAACATGGAGCGGCATGGCGCGTTTGAGAGCGTGCAGGATACTGCGCGGGCGGTGGAGGCGCGACGGCGAGGCAAGTCGCTGGACGAGGCTTGCGGGGCTGCAACTGCTGCGGCTTGAAGGTGGAGGTAACGTGCAATGATGAGATATACGGTCTGCTGCATCTAAGCTTAGATTCTTCTGAGAGATACCTTTGTATGGCGCTGGTTGGTGTTGCATTTACGTGGAGTTGGGCTGAGCCATCTCTCATACTGTTCTCATACTGTAATAATAGCCATGGAATATGATTTTCTACGAGCGCTCCAGAATTCAAGTTTCAATTGTTTGCACTTGATAGGACTGCGCACCCTACAAGGTTGATTCATACTCTGCTCCTAGCGACAGTCTGTGTCAGTCTGGAGAATAGGTAACCTCTCAACTACCCCGGTAAGTAGTATAACTCCACGGACTAAGCAATAGCGGAATATGCCAGTGCGCCCGCTCCCCACTGCGCTCAGTGACGAAGCGTACATCAATCTCGGACCAAAAAGCCTCGCCGCCAAAGTACTCCTCGACATCAAACGTCAGGACCCATTTTGCCTTTTCCCCTGCTTCTGCGTTTTCTTCTGCGAACACGTCGCGGATGGAACCGTCGTTGCCGGGTTGCCAGGTGGTGATGCGCCCGTCTGCGTCTGTGCGCGCGGTGCCGACTTCACGGGAGAGAGGGGTGGCGTCGGTGCGGATGTGGGTTAGTTTGACGGGGATGTTGGGTGCTGGGGTGCCTTTTACTGTGTCGAGGATGTGGCAGGTTATTGGGTCGCGGGGGGATGCCATGTTGATTTTTGCTTTTTGCTGTTGCTGTAGCTGATAAAGTTGTTGATGCTGCTGCTTGGGGCTCCTCTCCGCTCTTGGCCAGGGGAGTGTTGGTGGGTGCTACGGGTGTAGCTGTCTGGGTCGAATCTTCCAGAGTACCTGAAGGAGAATGAGCTAGGAGAGAGGTACGGTATCTACCTGCAGGTGCTAGAGGGGCATCACTTCAGGCACCGTATACTATTTTCTGCAGCAAGTTTCCTTGACAATATATGAAGAATTCAAGCGTGATTTATATACCTAGCTAGCTCTAGCATGGAAAAGAATGCTAGAGACCTACCGAGCGCAGGAGATATGGTGCCCTTAGGTACATACCTAAGGTAACAAGAAACGATTCGCCGCGCAAGTCCGCTCTTCCTGCTCTGGAACGGCTGACTCCGCTGGCCGGTGCTTATCTTTGCAAGGCCCATTCAAAGGAGAGAGAGAGAGACGGCGAGCACCGCTTGTATATATTACGCATCAATTGTGCATACTTTTGCGACGTTCCCTCACGACAACGCACTAGCCGGAATGTGTGTGATATTCATATGGGCCGTGTCGGATGTGTGTCTTGACCGAGCGAAGCAAGACAACGGTCTCCCGTTTCCGTTTCCGTTCGCGTTGCAGGGACGCGAGATGCGCATCGGTCGTGCTTACAAACACAGGGCTTCACAGATTCGCGCTTGCAACGTCGAGAGGGAAAGTTGGGCTCGTGCATCGTCGATTGGCTGAATCAGTCGCGCAGGTCTATAGAGGGCAATGTCCCATGGGATGCGAGGTGTCGCGCCATGTGTGTGTTTGTTTTGCTCCCTTTTCTTCTTCTTTTTCTTCGACTTGACTTCTTTTCTTGGCTAGAATTGGCGAAGCGAAAGAGTACAGACGAGCTGGAGGACCGAGGATAGGACTACTCGCAACCTTGAGATGGTGCAGCGATCGAGTGCGGGATCGATCTGGCAAGGTGGCAGGTGGGCGTTGGCGCTAGCAGTCGGAGCCGGCAAAGTGCAAAAGCGGGGACGGCGAGGACGGACAGGGCAAGCACCGGAGCGCCGCCCTATTCTCTTCTCCTTTATCATCGCCCTCCCAAAACCTGTGCGTCATTTCTTCTCTTCAGAAGCGAAGACGTCACTTGCCCTCGCACTCTCCAGGCATACTCTGCAGGACACATCCATCTGACCACCATTGCCTATTTCGGCCTCTAGGAGACTCGCGCATCCTCTGTTTGCCCTGACTGCGCCCTGAGCCCCCGCCTGCCGCTCCCACTCCGCCCGCCTACCACTGAAGCCACGACTGATTTCCACGTCAACAACTCTCCCGACCGCGTCGCAAGGGTGTGACTCGCGTCAGTCCCGGTTACTCAACAGCTGAGTTCGTCTGATCCTGTCTCTTCCTGCTCCTCAACACCCACCATGCCCCAAACTCCCGCCATCGCGGCCATGTGGCGAAACGTCCTGCCCTCTGATCCAGCTTGCTTGCAAATCAAGCCGGGCAGATGGCGCGACGCGGCTGCCAAAGGGGGGTCCACTCGCTGCCATGCCTGCCTCCTGCGACCCCAGCCCATGGGCGCAGTGCGACGCGCACAGTAACTCCTCTTCTGTCGCTGAGCCAGCAGCAACCAGCCAGAGAAAAAAAAAATAGAAAACAAAAATAAAAAATAGAGCGTGCTAATAAATTGACAGGACAGACAATTTCTAGGCTGCGCTGAGGGAAGGAGAAATCAGCCCTTGCCCGTTCCACAAGATCACAGCGCGCCAAGCCTGACATCACTACCTTCATCCCTCCTGCTCGTTCCTGCCTCGACCAATCTCCACCATGGCCGTCAGCACTCGCAACGCTTCTGAGAATAGTAAGCCTCTCTCCCATTCCCCCGCGACACTCCATCTCTCATTGTCGCACCGCCCTGCTACTGTGTCCGCCGTCGAGTCGCTGCACGCGCGCGCGTCCTCCGCTCGGCGACATCCCACTGAGGTCGTGACAGCATACTGACGTAGCTGCTAGACGAACCAAAGGACACCAAATCCACCCAAGCCACTGGTAAGTTGATCACTGCAGATTTCCCTCCTCATCCTCCTCATTCATACTGATGCTGCCCTGCAGAGTCGGCAAATCCTACTACGTCTGCCGAGGAATCCAAGCCGGCGACGTCCAATGCGCCTCTCGCTCCTCCTCCCAAGCCAAACACATCGGGCGATACCCCAGACTACTTCACCGGAGCTCACAACAACTCTCACTTCTCTCTAGAGCCAAACCCCTTTGAGCAGTCCTTTGGTAACCCTGCTGCCGAGACCCCAGGAAAATTCGGTGGTCTTCCTTCGGTCGCCAGCCTTACATCTCCTGCTCCTCTTGGTCCTGGCGGTACTCCCAACTGGCAGAACTCGCTGCGCTCCGGCCCTCTTAGTCCAGCCATGCTTCCCGGCCCAACTGGAGGTAGTGATTATTTTAACCAAGAATTCCGCGGCTCCTTTCCCACCCCGAATGAATCTTCATTAAGGACTGGTCTTACACCTGGCGGAGGTGGATCCATGTTCCCTGCCCCCTCTCCCAACTCTCAAGCAATCTTCAACTCGATGCAGTCTGGTGGTGCTACCCCTGGCACCCTCGAATTCCATCGCACAGCCATGAATGCCGCCGCCAGAGGCAAGGACGGACAGCCCAACGGCGCGTCATCTACTAGCAACGGCCAATCTGGTATCAAATCCGAGTATCAGCCTGCGCAACAAGCACAAACATCCACCGACCCCTTCAACAACCAGCCTGCTGAGAGCGACGCCGTCAACAGCCTATACATGCTTGCCAACACTGGCACGCGCAACGCAAACCAGTTTGCGGTGCCGAACCAGCCCCCAGGCGCCGTCGGCAACCAGCAGCAGCAGCAGCAGCAACAGCAACAACGCCCTGATATCGGCCACACGCGGAACGGCAAGCAGTCGATTGGTAGTATCGGGTCGGGCACTGGTGACGACTACGATAATTCGGACGAACAGGATAAGTCGACACGATCCAAGGGCAAAAAGGGCGGCGCGGCCGCCAACGGCAGAAGAAAGGCCGACGAAACTCCTAGCAAGACGCCCGCGAATAAGCGTGCCAAGAGCAACAACGGTAAAGCGCTCGAGATGGAAGACGACTCTGATGAAGACATGGGCGACATGGATGTCGGCGGCGGCAATGGCAGTGGCGGCAAGTCTAAGATGACTGATGAAGAAAAGCGGAAAAACTTTTTGGAGCGAAATCGGTACGTGCCCTTCTTTTACTTTGCTGATATCTGTAATGGTCCGAGTACTAACGCGACGCAGTGTTGCTGCTCTGAAATGCCGACAGCGTAAAAAGCAATGGCTTGCCGGCTTACAGACCAAGGTCGAGATTCTGACGAGTGAGAACGATGCGCTCTCTGTGCAGTGCACGCAGCTCAGAGAGGAGATGGTCAACCTCAAGGCGCTGCTGCTCGCTCACAAGGACTGTCCAGTCAGCCATTCGCAGGGACTCAGTGGCAGTGCGATGGCGCAGGTGATTGGACAGGATTATAACCCTCACCATGCCTATGGACACCTAGGGATGAACAACCAGCAACCTGTCATGATGCCCGGACAGGGCATGCAGAGACGATGAGACGCCTACTTTGCTTCTCCTAATACGGTCCCCTCTGCGTCGACACGACAGCAGGGGGTGAGGCTATTTTAACTGGCACAAACGAAGAGACGAGAAACACGCCCTGAATGACGGTTCCATTCTACAGTACCTGACACAGTCACGGACAAGGACAAGGGGCTTATTTTTCAAGTAGGGTCATCTTTGGAGGGCAGGGACGGCGAACGACTTATTTTCCTTTTTCATTTCGCGCTCTGATTGAGTTAACCATGTACATACGGACAAGCTACACTGACGGAGTCTGGAGTCAGCTGAACGGAACGGGATTGCTGCCGCGTAATGCTTATTGATGGAATGGTAAATTGGCCGGCATGGGCTGAAAGGGTTGGCATGTAGGGCGTCGCGCGACGGACGATGTGCGGCGGAGGATGGGAGGGAGAGAGAGAGGTGGTAGTGGAGCGCAGAAGAGAACCCGTCATATTCCAATGCATTGCCAGAGTTATTCAATTGCCTTGAGCCTACTGTATGCTGTGAAAGATCCACAAGGTCAAGGTAGGTATGTAGGTAGGTAGGTACTAGGTAGGTACCTAGGTATGGCAGGTGGGTTCGGAATGGGTGAGTCGTGGAAAGTCGCGTATCCCGAGCCAGGTAGTTAGAACCCCTTCTCAATGTACGTTGTATCTTTATCTTCTCCAGAACTTCTCAGCAATGCAGTGCGAACAGTCGAAGAGGACGTGGAGCCATGTCTTGATGTCGTGGATGTTGGGAGAATCACGTGATATGAGATCCGATGCCATTTGAGCCTCAACTGCGAGTCTGACATCACCATCTGAGTCTGAGTCTGACTCGTCACTGCTGGACGCTCGTATCTGCCCCAAGTCTTGTCTGTCTTAGCTAAGCGATTTTCGATACTTTTTAACTACTTATCCATTGTCGATGTGACTGCTTTTACGTATTGTTGATTATAACAACGCCGCGCGTCTTGTACATCCTTTTTCTATTGAAGCTTGAAGCTTAAAGCTTGACGTACCTCTCGTAGATACCTCCCTCAGTGTCGGGCAAGGAAGGAGATTGGGGCACCCCACGGACAAATCAAGACGAGCGACGCGTCGAGGGAAGCGACCAGAAAAGAAAGGGACGAGAAAAGCAACTAGACAAGAAAAGACGAGACGAGCCTCCCTCTCACTCGCACACGACGATAAAAGTACCGTAAGAGCCAGAGCCGGAATCCATGATCATGCCTTGCCTCTCACTTTCTCGCTCGCTTGCGGCCACGTCCACTGCTGCCTCGGCGCTACCCGCGAGAACGGTGACATTGACTGGGTCATGTACACGCACAGCAGCTCGATCAAAAACAAGCATTCGAGAGATGACTGGATCAAGTACAAGTCCACTATGTCTCGCAGGAGCAGGAGTAGGAGCAGCAGCTACTAGGACTAGACCTGGATTCGCAATAGGAAGTAGCTGGAGCCCGAGACCCTGGGCGAATGCAAGTGCGAACAAAAGCTGCGAGGCGAGAGGACGGAGGAGTGTGAGCACACTGCGGTGCAATCCGCGCATTGTATGTCTTCCAATGCCCCCCCTTTCTCTTTTTCGTCTCTTTTCTCTCTTTCCGGCTTTCGCTTTTCAAATCTGTCTCCTTCCTGGCGCGGAGATCAAAAGGCTGGACTGGATGGAGCAGCAGACTCGAAACAAAGACTAACATGACAATTCAATAGTACATACACGAAACACCCTCCTCCTCCTCCTCGTCCAAACCTCTCTACACCTTCTCTCTAACCCCTACATCTCCGCCAAACCCCCATTTCGCCCTCGGCACAGGCCCACAGCAAGATCCAACCGCCGACCCAGCATCCTTTGTGCCGAACCCAGCCTTCATCCCGCTCCTAAATCACATCCTGTCCCAACACGCTGTCCACGATCCAGATCTACAAGCTCAAGCCGCGGCGTTCGCAAGCACAGCCGGCTCAACACTCGGCACCGGAGGCGCGTTTTTCCCCGGCGCCAGCGCAGCAGGAAGAGACAAGCGGAAGCGAACAGCATCAACAGCAGCGCACAAACAATCCGGCGCACCGCCCAGCGCAACTCAAGCAGGCACAGGCGCAGCGCAGACAGCAGGCTGGCTGCATCTGTCTGATAGCCGTAATCCGCCGGACTGGGGCCGCATAGCGTGGCCGGAAGATATCCTGGGTTCGCTGCAGGTCGATGGGTCCGGTCACTTTCTGGGACAAGGGGGGAGCTGGCAGGAGAGTGGGACGTATCGTCTTGTTACGCGCCAGGGGGTTCTGGGGCTCAGTGCGTTTTTAGGGGAGAAGTTGAGGGAAGGGGTGGAGAGGCTGGAGGGAGGTGGGGGGTTGTAATGGATTGGCTGAGGATCCTGCGTAGAATATAAAGGGAGAAGGGAGCAGGTAATGGGCATGAGCATAAAACGGCAAAGGCTAGAGTTGTAAAATCAGACCACAGCAAAATTTGCAAAATTGTAAAGTAGAATGCCTAGAAGGAAAACAAATGACCCACAAAGGACAAGACGCAACGTGAGAAATACAAGCACGACAAGAGCATTAGCACAAGATCCATAGGGCCTTAACAAGGCCAAACAGAGCCTGGGATAAGTGACCTCGGATATAACAAGGTCACAACCAAGGACTTGCAAAAGAAGAAGAAGAAGAAGAAGAAGAAGAAGAAGAAGAAGAAGAAGAAGAGAAAAGAAAGGCTTCGATTCGACGACGGCGGCATGTTTAACCTTGGCCAGACCCCTCTGATGCGGCCAAGCCTCATACACTCTAGGTAGGCTCTCCATTTCACCCATCTGGTTGCGGTCGCTGTGCTTTTCGTCCCCTTTTCTCTCTCACTCACTCTCTCTCTCTCTCTCTCTCTCACACACACACACACGCCCTCTCTCTTCTCTTGTGTCTTGCGAGCCTCGAGAGTCCACAGCTCATGTCGGGAAAACAAGTCTTGCAGATTTTCGTCTCTGCTCTAAAGTTGGGAGCAGGGATTATATCACAAACTCTGGTCTCTCTCTCTCTCTGTCTCTGTCTTTCTCACACACACATATCCAATAGAGAACTTACAGTATCCTCGCTTCGGTTCTCACATCTTCGCCCACACTCACACTCGTACCACACAAACACACACGCGTGCTCCCGTCCGCCAGCTAATCCCGACAGTGCTCGCCCTGTCGTTCAAGGCGGCGAAAAATCCAACATCAGCAGCAAGGCCCCCGGCAGGCCTTCAGCGGTATCCTCCAGCGTCCAAGCCACCTTGTAACTCGCCCTCGAGACCAGCCATGCCGCCACTAGTCTCTTCTGGCCTTGGATTCTCGTAGCCTCGGCTGTCGTAGCCCTGAGGCGGCATGGGAACGCCGCCTTGTTGACCACCCTGTACCGCACCAGCTGGTGCAGCCAGTTGCGGTACTGGGGCATTGGGTGAACTCCGGACGTGCGCCCGGAATCTCCGCACCTCGTCGAGGATCATTTTCCGCATCTCTCCGACGTCGTCGACAACCTCAAAGGTAAAGTCGAACTTCTCGGGGCAGACGGGCTCGTCAGTGGCATCGTGCCAAATGGACAGATATTTGTGCTCAAGGGCCTCCTCGACGCTGACTCTCCGTGAAGGGTCAAACGCAAGCATGCGGTCCAAGAGGTCCAGTGCGTCGGGGTTGGCGTTGCGGAAGAGAGACGCAAAGTCTTTCTTGGGCATGTAGGGTAGGTTGCGCACATAGTCCTGAGCGCGCGGCGAGCCAATGCGCGACAGAGTCTGCTCGTCTGGCGTGCCGAGATAGTGGAGGATCTGGTTCAGCTGATCAACGTAGTCGCGCCCCTTGAAGAATGGACGCCCGCCGAGCAGCTCAGCCAGAATGCAGCCTACAGACCATACATCGACTGGGTAGACGATTAGCAAGTGCGCTAGCCAGCCGGCTGGTTCGACTTACTAGCTTTGGTGTAGGATTGGAAAGACAACATGATTTCGGGAGCACGGTACCAGCGAGTGGCTACGTACTCCGTCATGTAGCCAGCATTCTCCTCTGGGTCGACAGAGAAGCCTCTGGCCAGACCAAAATCGCAAATCTTGAGCTCGCAGTCGGCGTTGACGAGCAAGTTCCCGGGCTTCAGATCGCGATGCAGGACATTGGCGGAGTGGATGTATTTCAGACCGCAGAGGATCTGGTAGACAAAGGACTGGAAGTGGGCGTCGGTCAAGGGTTGACCAGAGCGAATGATAGCGGCAAGATCGCACTCCATGAGCTCTGGGCATGGGTTTAGTCTTGAATTATATTAGACAGACAGTGTCGCAGTGTTCGTACCTTCATACAGGTATGTCTCGTTGAAGCCGTCGGGACGGGGAATGTCCATGTCGAAGAGGCATGTTATCTGACGAGTATGAGACGAGACGAGGCAGGAGAATGAGGATGAGGGGGCGGGGCACGAACATTACGGTGACCTGCAGAAAAGGCAAGAATGTAAGCATATAGAAACTCGCGGGTGGGGAAAAGAGGCAGAGGCATACCTCTAAAGTGCTGTAGTAGCTTGATCTCGCGAAGGGCGCGCTTTGCGAGGATCTTCTTGCTAAAGACATTGGTGACCTTCTTGATGGCGACGCCTTCATTGGTCTGGACATTGGTTGCGGCGCTTTTGTGCAAAAAGTTAGAGAGGGGCCGGAGACGGAGGGGGGCAGGTTGTACCAGACAATACCGTATGCGCCCTGGCCAAGTTCCTTGGTGACATTGTAGCGCTCGTCGACAATAAACTCCTGGTTGAAGACCTTGAAGGTCTTGCGGCCGGCGAGATCAGCCATGGCAGGGGGAGGGGAGGGGCCGGGAGATGGCGGCGCAGCAGAGAGGGGAGGGCGGGGAGGGGAATCAGGAAAAAAGGAAGAAGAAGAAGAGGAGGAGGAGGAGGAGAAGTCAAGCTTCGAACAAGGACAGCAAGGGCAGTGGTGCAATGGGAGGGAATAAGTGTTGGGAGGGAAAGGTGGTGGTGGTGGTGGTGGAGAGGGAAGGGAGTGCGGGCTGGTGGGGCAGCGGAAGGCAGCGTGGGCAGACGCAGGTGCAATTGGGAAGGAGCGAAGGAGGGGACGATCAGCAGCAACAACCTTGTTCCTTATGGAAGGGCGAGGAAGGAAGGAGCTCCCCGTATTCTGTAACAGCCTGACCGGCGGCGTTTAATACGTCTACCTCACCTTGGTACGCAGCGCCTTGACCGAACGTCTGTCGCCCATTCGCCCACCCCACCGTGCAGAAGAGACGGTGACAGCAATCACCTCTTCTCCCCCTTGCCCTCACCTGCACGCCGGCCCTGGACGCTGCTGCCCTTGTTCCTCTCGCGCTCGCCCCCTGTCGCCGTCGCCGTCGCCGTCGCCGTCACCGTCGCTCCCGCCGGACGCCTAGCCCGCCGGATCGACTTGTACGCGTTGTTGAAGTTGATCATGATGCCCAGGAATCGCATGTCCTGGTCTGGCTGGTAGGCCAGGTCGCCCAGCAGCACGCTGACCTTTGCGCGGAACTCATGCGACAGCGTCGTCAGCCGCTGTCGGAGTCCTGCCAACACGCTGCCATCCACGCCTGCACTCCCCTCTGCACCACCTATCACCAGCAGCGGCGCCGCCAGTCCCTCGTCCGCATCGCCAGATCGCCGTCGTCGCCCTTTGCGCCCCTCGAGCTCCTCTTCTTCTTCCTTCTCCGTCATTCCCCACTTGCCTTGTCGCGTCCGGCTGTCGATGCGTGCACTCTTCTCCTGTCGCTTGCTATACTCCGTCACCGAGTACGCGTACAGTCCGTCCACAGCCTCGCGGTACTGCAGCATCATCTTCAGCAGCTCATGCAGCTGACTGCGGAAGTGGTAGATGGACTCGCCGAGCAGGCCCTTGTTGGTGATGGCCATCAGATACTGCCGGTGTGCCTCGATCAGGTCGTCCAGCGTCGTCTCGCTCTGCTCGCACATTCTCTGTAGCTCCGTCCATGCCTTTTCAATCACTTCAAACAATAGGTACCACTGCAGCTGCGTGATGAAATGCGTCATTTCTGCAAGCGCGCAGTGCGCCTTCTTCCAGTCTTCCCCAACCTTGTCAGACACGGTTCGCAGCACCCCGCGTGCTCCAGTCATGCATCTGCGCCAAGTCGTCCCCAGCGCGTACTCTACTCGCTTGATGCGCCAAAGCATGTTGAACACTGCCAAGTACCTTCGCGCATTGCTCGCTGTGACAATCACATCCACTGGTGCATCAATCTTGTACTCGAGCGTAAATACGTCCCACCCAATGTCGCCGTGCGAAAGCTCTAGCATGCGCGCGTCAAGTCGCCGTAGTACATCTGCATCGTCATACTGCGCGTTGGAATTGCGGATTGCATGCTCCAGCTGCGCCGTCAGCGTATGTCTGTACTGACTGTTGGCCGGCCGGTCAAGGTTTGTCGCCAGCGACTCCATCAGCAGTCCAATGAAGTCTCCCTGGCCCAGCAAGAGGTACTTCTTGAGCGCTGCCAGGTGCGCCTGCAGCTTGAATTTGTTGTTCATCAGGTGTATCAGCCGCGCCATGGTCGTCTTGTACGCCTCGTCAATCGAACTTTCCAGCGTCGCCGTGTCACCGTACCGCAGCTCTCGTGACGCCTGCTTTGAGTACTCTTCCACCCACGCCGAGTCACCACAGCCATGCCGGATAAAGTTCAAACTCTTGCCGATCAGGTAAACTTTGCCTGCAAAGTCCTCGGTCATGATGGAGGGTATCATCTCTCTGACGAGGCTGTACTTGTCCTCCCAGACACTCGTCGCCCGTCCCTTCGTGTCATCATCATCTGCATCATGTCGTTCCAGAACGAAAAATTCCCCATAGGGATCCGAAAGTTCGCCGTCGTAAATCCAAGATCGTAACATGTCGTAAAAGGGTTGCGTGACGTGAGAGAGCAGCCTCTCGGCAAAGTCCCCCACAAAGGGGTCGCCGTGCGAGGATGCCAGTGTGTGAATGAGAGATATCAACTGGCCCCCTACTCGAGGGCTCGACTTTTCCGCAGGTTTGTTGTTGCTACTGCTGTTTCGGTCACTCTTGACCAGAGACTGGCCTCTGGTCTCCTCCACAATCAGGCTGAGAAGGCGTAAGCCCATGGTGGCATCTCTGGTCCAGATGACCATGCGCTTCAGCGACACGCCGGCCTGCCCCAGACTTCTTCGCGTCGGTTCATCGCCCATGGACGCCAGCGCTCTCCGGATCTGCACCTCCAAAGTGGCAACAAGCTTCAAGTAAGATCTCAGCTCATTCGCCAGCGCCGAACGCAGACTCTGCGTAACGAGCCCACCATCGTTCGCTTCAACAAAGCCTGCAAGCCGCTTGTACAGCAACGACGGCTCAGCCAGTGCATGCAAGAGCGCAACAATCGGCGCTGGTAAATTCGTAGGCATTTTCAGAATCTGATTGTCATTACCCGCAAAGGGTAGATGATCCGACGAGACGCCTTGCAATGTAAATGGGAGATCGCGTAGCAGTGTAGCCTCCGTAGCTTGAGCGGGCGCAGGTGAATCGCTGTACGAGGGCGTCTGCTCCTCATTCCCAATCCCATTCGATGGAGGCGGACCTGGACCTGAAGCCGCACCTGTATCTACTGGTCTCCTCGGTCTTTGTGCGGGCCGGGCATTGCTCTGCTCAGTCGAATGCAGTCTGTGCGTCTGTCGAAGTTTCTCCGGGCTCTGCTGTGCAGGTAAACCCTGTCGCGCAAACGCTTGATCAAAGACCTGCTGGTCCTGCCGCTCATTGCGCGGACTCTGCGACGCATGCCGTGCATTACGCAAATGTTCCAACTTTTCCTGAAACGACGCGCCCGTTCGTCGTGCCGGCGGCGGCGGAGCAGCAGCAGAAGCAGAAGCAGAAGCAGCAGGAGATCCCTCAGATAAATTATACAGCAGCTGCAGAATAGCAGACTTTTTATTCAAGACAGGCTGCGACAAGAGTCGCTCGAACAAGTTGCCAAACTGCAGCGCCAAGTCAGGTGTAGGGTGATCGCGCACGAGTTTTCTCTTGATTACATCCCCGATATGATTCACATCCGCGACGACCTCATTGTCTTGATTCTGTGCAAGGACGTCGCGCGCAAAGTCAAAGGCGCGGTAGAAGCGGTCGTCGGCATCGGCGTCGTCTTGGGAGGAGGCGGGGAGGTGGCGGTCGAGCAGCTGACTTAGCGCGTCTTCGATGCGCTGCTCCTTTGTTTTCGGCATGGGGACATCGCTCTGAGGAGATGGTCGTGTGCTAGGTAGGTGGACGAGGAGAGGGCGGTGGGGTGGAACGGAAGTTGGCGGGGGATGTTTACGCTTGGGACGTCGTTGGGCGCGCGCAGGTACAAACTTGAGGGTCCCGTCGACAACGCGTCGGGCACAGCGCCGGACCGCGACCTCCAGCCTTCCACCAGATGCTTCCATCCATCACGCACAGCACAAGATTGCAATTGAAAATCTAGTCATGCAAAATCGGTCTTGCTTAGGGAAATAAAGGGCCGAGCTGGCCTGAGGGTATCTACAATACAAAGTCCCGCCCTGGTGCTAAAGATGCCCACATCTCCAAACGCTGGTCATCAATCGTCCACAATAAAAACAAAAACTGCAAATGCAAATAGCTAATGCAACACTTCAGACACCGCGGAAGACCCTGATAACGAGGAACCAGAAACTGCCAATGAAGCGGAACGCTGCTAGCACCGCCACGCTCCATAGCACTACCGTCATGTAGATGACCTGATTGTTGTTCTGCTTGATCGACGCAGCAGTGGTGTTGCTGTCTTCGAGACGGTCAAATCCGCCCGTGTTCAACACCACCGCGCACAGTGCAAGGTTGCAAAACATCCACACCAGCACGACAGCAGACCGGAAGCCCTTGTAGTAGTCTTCCTGCTTCTCCGCTGGACCTGCCACCTTCTTCGGCGGCTCGTACTTGCGGTTGAATGCCAAAAGTTCGGCTTCGTACTGAGTGTTAAGATCGTGCTCCGTGTCTGGGATGGCAACGTCAACACCACCCCCTGGCTTGATGTTTGCCGACCCCAGCTTGGGGGGCTTGTCATCTCCCTTGGTGCCCCATGTCACGTCGTGTGTGTTGCAAAAGGCGTAGACATTGAGAATGTTGGTGTAGGTTGGCGTTAGAAGCATGTACTGAATAAAAGATGTGAACATGTGCCAAGGGTCGAAGAAGAGGATGCTCATGACCAGATACAAGACGTACGTAGCGCACAGCGATACGACGAGCGAGAAGAAGTACTGGTTGGTGAAGAGCAGTGAAACCGAGAACGTCTGTTTCTCAAGCTGCTTCTGCACCGACTTGACAATGACAAAGACAGCCGCGAACATGAGATAGACCATGAGAATGACCCAAAAGTAGACCATTGTCATGTAGAACTTGTTCGATCCTTGGGGTCGGTTACCAAGGGCAAGCACAAAGCAAGTGACCAGGGTGACCAGGTAAAGCCACTCGAAAACGACGGCAAGGATCCGCCCGACCGCGCCCAGCATGTCATCCGACGCAAGCGAGGTTGTCAGGATCCGGAAAACCAGGAAAAAGTTACCAATTGCGAACCATGCAAAGATCTGGTTGATCGTTTGGTATAGGAACTCGACCAGGAAGAACATCTTGCGTATGCACGAGTGCTTGCTTCTGAAGATCTGGTAAAAGTGGACCAGGGCATAGACGGCAGCGAAAAAACTGCCGTTGAGCCATCGTCGTCTTTGCATGATGAAGTCCGCCATTTCCGTGGGCACATCGGTTTCGCCTTCAGCAGACTTGACATACTGCAGGATCCAGTGGCAGTTGCGCTTCGCGACGAGCTCGAAGCAGAGGATACGGTCTTCAGCAAGGTACATGTTCGCGGTAAAGATACCGGCATCAGCACCATGCATCTTCTCACCCTTGAAGTACTTTTCCAGCGGACCTTGGCCAGTCTTGTCGTTCTGTAACGCGACGTAGCGATAGGCGGAGAAGGCACCTGGCAGGACGGAAATGAAGCCAAACACTGACTCGAGCGGCTTGTCTAGGATGTTGCTGATCTTGTACTCAAAGTTCTGAGCCGCGACGAGGGGGTTGAGTAACTTTTTGCCGTGTTCAAGCATAGCCTTGATTTCACCACAGGCGCCAGCGCACATGGGTTCGACATCAAACGCCTTCCACAGCTGATAAATAGAATGCTTCCCCGGCTTCGTTCCCGCGTCGATGAGTACACAAATATTTGGGTCCAGCACGGATCCAAAGGCCTGGAAAAACCACCTGTGCGAATTGATCTTCTTCTGGTTCTTTTCCTTAAGACAGAACAAGAGTTGGATTGGGGTATTTCCCTTTCTCACTTGCACGACGTTCTTTTTGATCTCAAGAGCCATCTGCGTGGTATACTCGTAGATGTGAGCAGTGACATCCTTACCATTGACTTGCTGCTTGGCGATGCCTTCCTGGTAGCAGCCGAGGGCAGCAATGACGGCTCTAGTTCGCGGGTTGATCTTTGCACGGCCATCGCTCACGATACACACGACAATCTTCTTCCAGGCCTCCTTGCCCCAGGTCTTGCTATTGGTGCGAGAGTTCATATACTCAATGTTCTGGATGACACCAACCATTGTCCTCGCAAAGAGCTCTTCCTCTTCGTTGTACATTGTGACGACGATGAAGAGTTCGGTGTGTCTGGGCTTGGCGAATAGCTTCTGGCGCAGTGTAAAGCCTTCGGTGTAGAAATCATTGGGGTCGCATGTGGCGGCAGAGTATCGCATGTGAGTAAACTCGTCGCGCTCAGGGGGCTGCACGTGAGGGACCTGATTCAACAGACGAGGAGGAATAGGACAGTCGAGGACGAGATTACCGCGAAAGAGCTGAATTTCCTTGACAGTCTTCCATCGCTTTACTGGTGCAGGACTTGGAGTTGGCGCTGGCTTGCCATCCGCAGTCATGTATTCACCATTGCCCATTGGCTTCTCCTGGACTGGACTCGGGGCCGACTGATAAGGATCCGGACCGTATGAGGTGTCTGGCTGGAGCATAGGCCGAGTGTCTTGCTCGTCCTGCCAGTAGTGTGTGGGCTGCTCATTTGGAGGGTAGTGAGGATGACTTTCAGAGCCAGGGGTATGCGCATCGTAATGCTGGTCGTAGTATTGGTCATGATGTGAGTGGGGATCATTATGATAGCCATCGTTGTGAGCATTGTAAGGGTCATTGTATGGGTTGGCGGGGTGGTGGCCATAGGGATCTGAGACGTTCTCAACCGAGTACTGAAAGGAAGGGTTAGCTGGAGGACGAGCAGCATCAAAGACAACTGGAGCACCAACACTAGGCTGCGCAAGCAAAGGCGAATGCCTCCCACCATTAGGACCAGGACCGGTGGGTATCTCGAGGGGTCTGTTGAGGGGTTGCATCTGGTAGGACTGAGGACTGAGAGGCTGATGCGGAGAGGGACTGCGAGGTTGCTGATGTTGAGGGAGGGGAGTCATCCTGGGCAGAGTAGGAGAGGGCGAGCGGTGCTGCCTGTGTGGGTCGTCGTATGGGTTTGCGAATGGGTTGCGGTGCTCGTCACTGGGCGAGTTGCCGCCGGGGGCATGAGGAGCTGTTTGGCGCGCGTCAGATGGATTGACAAGGGTAAGTGGACAAGGGGCAGAGGAATGCAGCGACTTACCGCCCAGGTTATGATAGCCACTCATTGTTCTCCAGGCTGCAGCTCAAACACAGACAGTGGGTGCAGGACGTCTGAGGAGAGAATAAGGAGATGTCGAGGATCGCCGTTTCAGCAGCGTGTGGAACTCGGCGAGCCGAATGTTTACTGGCGTCGCACGGCGCAACGATCTAAGTTAGCAGGGCAGCTAGCCGGCCAATTGCCCGATGACGATGGTATAGTGGGCAGCGGAGGCAGATGAAGATGAGGATGGAGCAGAAGAGCATTGTCTGATGTTTGCTGAGCTGCACCTGCACCTGCAACTGCAACTGCAACTGCGCCTGCACCGCTGGGCAGAGGCGTCACAGGGCAGTCGTGCGTCCCCTCGGCCGCTCCTGCCAAGTCAGCGCAGATCTGACTACTGGCAGGTGCGACTGCCCTCCCACGCCTCCTCCTGCCTGCTCCGCCCACCCGCTGCTGCCATTGGCTCCAGCACGCGACTCCGCCTTAAAATTAGAAGCCACACTGCTCCTGCTCCTCGACCACAGCCACACTGTCGCCTCATTCCCCGTCCATTCTCATCCACTGCACTTCCGCTCGCAGCCTTCCCACCACTCATCGTCCTACGAAGCCTCGTCGTCGCAGCTACCTACCCTCTGTACGCCGACTGCGCGCCCTCCCACCATGCCTACGCCCACGCTCAAACGCGTATCCTTCGCCCTCGGCCCCCACGCTCATCCATCATCTGCTGTGCCCCTGTCACTCTTCCGACCTTGACCTTCTGCTTGCTGATGCGACATGCATTTCTACCCATTCCAGCTGCAGGAGGAGGGGTTCCATCAGGTCCAAGCACTGCCCCATGCACCAGCCACCAAACCGGATGGCCGCTGCCGCCGCCTATCACCGCCCGCACATTGTCCTCCTCCCGGGAGCCGGCTTCCAGCCTGCCCACTACGAGAAATTGTCCGTCTTTCTCAACGCCCGCGCGTTCCAAGTTACTCGCGTTGCCCTCCCCACGAGCGACGGCTCACGCCCGCCCACCGGCACCTATCAGCATGACGTCGATGCTGTACGGCGCGTTGTTGAGCCGCTGGTCGAGCGAGGCTGCCATGTGTTTGTGCTTATGCATGGCTGGTCCGCGCTGCCTGGCTGCGACGCTCTGCGCGGTCTGACCTCTTCGCAGCGCCGCCGTGAAGGACTTCCTGGCGGTGTTGTGCGCTTGTTCCTGATGAGTGCCTTTATCATCGAGGCTGGAGTCAGTCTTTGGGAGGGCATCTCAGAGAGGGCAAGGACCACTGACATGATGCGAGATCACTGCATCTTTCACGAAGATGGTGCATGGGAGTTCAAGGATCCTGCCTTTGCCATGTTCCTGGATCTGGACGAAGCCGAACAAAAGGAGCAGACTAGGCTCTTGCGCACGTTCAACCTGCAGGCATGGCACACAAAGACCAGCTATTGCGCATGGAAAGATGTGCCGTCTACCTATTTCGCTACACAAGACGACCTTGCCTGCCCGCCCTTTGTTCAGCGCATGATGATTGAGGGCATGAGGCGCGCGGGAGCCCGCGTCTCCGTCGTCAATGCTGCCTCTGCCCATGCCATGCACGTCAAATGCCCCACAGACATCAGCCGCGAGATTGCGCATCAATGTGATAGACTGCAGGTGTTTCTCTCGGCACAGGTTGCAAGGCAAAGTTCCGAGGGAGGTGGTGGAGATGGAGAGCATCCTCCTGCGCGGACCCGAGAAGACTATGGAAAATCGTGATACCCACTCAAAAGTATCAAATATCAGAAATCAAAAATTCAAAGTCAACGCTCACTCGGCACCTGTACGATCAATCTTCGCACCCACGTAAATAGTTATCCAGTCTACTACTTTAAAATTCAGTGCAAGTTCCAACAGACAAAAGACCTAAACAGCTGCACATCTGCACATCCGTACATGAATCAGCCCATGCTCATTCCCAATCAAACATTCGTCCAAAAAGTTTGATGTAATTAAGTATTCATCTGACATTGAAGTTTGATATTAATCTAGTCTAACCCAGTCCTAAGCCCTTGTATGCGCCTTGATCAGTTATATGAAGCTGGAAAAAGAAAAAGCACCCAGATACCCGACTGCATCCAATCATCGTGGACCCCCACGCACCACCGGAAAAAAAGGGAATAAATTTTCTGATCTCTTTAGAAAGCTCAGGCGCAGACCTAACTCAGTTCGAGAACGACAGACTCTTTCGAGTAGCTGCTAGGGAACCCCCATGGCGCAAAACATCACAATAGTCATGGGTAGATACCTGGTACGTTGGCTGCCCCAGAGAAGCTTACCACGTCTGCGCCAGTATCTAGGTAGTCCGGTAGGCGAGCTTCCATTGACTACTGCGGGAGCGCCTGCGCAATGAGGCCGAGATCACATCAAAGTGTCGTTCGACGGGCAGTCGCCCCTATGTAACCGAGTGTTTCGTCGCGGGACGGCCAGGCAGCAAGGTCATGGCTATTGATCTCATTCTAGGCAGCGGCGGTCCATGTGTTGTCTGAAGGTGGATCGTCGCAAAACGGGCCTTGGTGCATGGGGGGCTCTGAGCCCCAGAAGAGCCCTGTGTCCGCGTGCCAAAGTAGGAAATCTTCGAGATCGATCATCCTTGAAGTGTTTTGAAGGAGTCCATATTTGCAATGCGCCTTGCGATATCCTCGAGGATAAGCCGCACACTCTGGGGGGGCAGGTAGTGTTAGCCGTGGAGCAAAGGGGGTAGCAAGACATCTCTGACGTGTCTGTCATGCCATTGACAGGTCCGTATCCAGATCTTCCGAGACGACTGTGATATCGTGCGTTGCATGGGATGCATGTCTTAAAGTTTGTTTTGGCCTCCTCTTATACAGTCTACAGATATCGCTCATGTGTTTGATTGTGGTCTGGATATTCGTGCATGGCTTGTTTCGTCGGGGACGTATTGAGCTTTGTGTGACAGGCGTCGAGCCATTTTGAATCAAACAATTCTAGCTTTCAGTAGTAATTCACCACCATGCCACCATCTGTATGTGCGTCAGTCAAGAGCCTGCGTGATGTACAACTCCAGTCTCGGTAGACACTCACCTCCAGTCTTGGAGAGCAGAGCTTCAGGATGCTCTACCAAATCGATTGAGAAACACAGAATATACCGCTTGCCAGACACCTCCAATGGGAACATTGTGACGAAATTGACAAACGGTTGGCCGCCACGCCTATAATTTACGATGCTGACCTGGCAAGGTTGGAAAGCGCTCACTTGTGCCTTCATGTGATGAATCACAGCGCCATCAGCGAACGTGCGCCGCCGGCTTCCCGAGGTCATCTCCCCACTTGGACATTGCAGGAATCTACAGTTGCGCCCGACACACTCCAGATCCGGGTAGCCGGTCAACTTGACGAAGCCAGGAGAGCAATAGACCAAAGGGCAATCAGGTAGATCCGGGTCTGCGAGCACAAAGGAAGAGGCAGGGTGGAAACTTCCGATGGTTACGTATTTGATGATGTCTGGCGACTGCTGTGCTGTTTGTAGGATGCCAATTAGATCCGTCGCAACTATTCTCTGAGCAGGCTGGACAAAAGTCCCCGCGAGATACTGAAGTGAGGTGGGTGGGAAAGGTGTAGATTCGTAGATGGAGATTCGCGGCGTCGGGCGGCCTGTTTCGACGCCTGTCCTTGTAATCGCAGACACAAAACGTCTTTCCGATATGGCCCAGATGTCGTTCGACACACGCACTCGTCCGTTGTGATCAGAGTCTTGAGTGAGATGCTGTGTGGACACCCACAGGCCAGAGGGGCCGTGGTCGTGTGCTCTCTTTGTTGCTGGTTTGAGTGTACCGTATGATGTGCCTAGACTAGAGGCAGCGTTTGAAAGTGGCTCAAGAATCTCGTAGTAAACGTCGACGTGATTGTGTAGTGCTGGAGGGGGTTGGGTTCTCTGGCTGCTCGCGAGAGCGGAGGGCGGGTCGCGGCGCGAACGACTCATGAAAACAGAGAGCGCAAAGAATGCAGCCGTACCTCAGGTTGCTGCAGGTTGGGATGAATGAAAGGACTATAGCGAACGTATTTCAAATGCAAACCTATTCTTCCGGTAGCTGATCGTTCCTAGTTTCGAGCAAGCACACATGCCATTGAACTGTCCAAGTACATCTTCAGGGCGGAAATAGCTCAATGTGATTGCGGCACAGGAAGTAACGTGGCGTTCATGTTGGACGGGTGCTGGCGTCAAGCAGCGACAAGCAGCATCTGAACTTGCTCATCATGGGCATGTTGCATCACTGCAAGGGTGATAACGTCACGGTTCGCAGACGCATGGCCGTGACGTGGCAACGGGGATTGCAAGATGGTGATGGCCGGAATCTCAAATTGTACCTTGGAAGGGGGGGTTGGACCGAAGAAGCGACGAGCAGCGGCATTGTCGATAGGCATCGTGGCACGCTACAATTGAGCTGAGGACGCTTAGTCAAATTTGTCAGTGCTGCGCTTTGTAGGTACTGATTGTAGATCAGCATGCATAATGCTCCTGATCCAGCAGGCCGTTGACGGTAGGAGTAGTGCTGCTCTGACGGCAAGCCTTTGCACAGGCCATCCAGATATGGCATTCGACATTTGGGTCACATGCAACGATAGAATTGTTATGGGCATCCATCAAAGAGTACGTGTATTGTGTTGACAAAGCAGGGTGCAAAGTGCCGAAGCGACCCGACTTATTGGGCATGGAGGCCACAGGCGCGTCTAGGCCGACGACTGCGTTATCAGGGGCCCGTCACTCTGACATGTAAGAGCGTTCGGTCGTTATGAGTCTGTGGAAGGAATATAGGACGGGGAGCGATGAGGTCTCTACAGGTGTGAGACGAGGTGAGAACGTGGAGAGAATCGCAAAGTGAGGTGGGCCTCAGGGTCCAGAGTGCGGTGTCATGACAGCTGACCCTGGCAAGGGTGTGAGTTGCTGCATCGAGTGACAGCGGGCAGCCATCTGCCCGACAGCGAGGGCAATCAAGGTAGCGTTGTCTTGGCCGTGTCTGGCAGAAGCCAGTGGCCCTGCATCCGCCCCGGGGTCAGCTCCGGCCGTTCGAGTACGATCACCAGGGTCCAATGACCCTGCGGAGTTGAGTCGTTCGGTGCAGGTGGGTACGAATAACTTTATGCGGTATATTGCGTCAGTTGCGTCATTCCACCTGGTGTCTCAATCTTGCCGTCGGTTTCTGGTCATGAAATCGTCGATGAAGTTCGATGAGGAGTTGGGGCTTCAGATGTGTCGATTTGTTCGTACGTAGGTAGGCAGCGAGACATTGACAAATTGACGCACCGTGCTTGGGCAAGTTAGGTGGACAGATGCTGAACAGGGAAGGCTGTTGTGAGAAAGCTCGACTTCAGACGAGCTGAGAGCGATCAGCTCATACCGAAGTCACGGGCCAGGCCATCATGTGGGTTGTTGCCTTGGTCATTCACTGCTTGTGACAGTTCCCAAAGCTGTTCTTCGGAGTAGCGTCAAAAGACGACTCTCTCGAAGAGCTGCGGAGCCACCAGTCGTTACCTCAGGTTGGCCAGTGAGTAGACCTGCGACTACTGTCCGTCGAGTGTTGCATATATGCTCCTCCTTTTGCATCAGCTCCGATCTTCGGTCCCGCACTTCAAGCTCCAGCAACCAAACGATGGCTGACATGAAGCTGATCACTTGCTTCCTGTACACGAGAGCAACAGCAGATAGCTACGACCTACTCGCAGTTCATGCGGAGGTGCAGATCTAGACGATTGTGAAGCAAGACAAAAAGAGCTGAGATCAAGTCGCAGGGCCTCCCACTAGGGCAATCAGTATTGCCATTTATATATATGTAATAAGCTCCAGCTCCGACATCGCAACTCATACAAATCTGCAGCTTTAGCTCAGTTGGGAGAGCGCCAGACTGAAGTTCACTTCGGTTACAGACAGTACATCTGTGCAATCTGGAGGCCGCCCGTTCAAGTATGTTTACCACTGCCTGCTCTTTCATCAAGGAAGAGATCAGCTTGCTAACAAGTTGACAGTCCGGGCAAGCTGCAATGACAATGTTCATTCCCCGCTCAGCGGGGTTTCTTTTTCGATATGTTTTTGCTCAGCATTGCTAAGGTCGAAGTGTACTCTGATGCTTGGTCTTTGCTCCGTTGGAGACTCACAGACCCCTGTCACTATTAAGCCGAAAGCACTTCGCTTATATCGGTAGATTTTTCAAGAAGTCACTTTCGATACTAAGGAAAACTCCATGAGAAACGTCGTTCTTAATACATAGCCATATTTTAAAGGGAAAAATCCTTCTCAATAGAAGACAAGGCTGGAGGATTTAATGCTCACGTTCTAAGAAGTAATAGCGATTCTAGCAACATGCTTTATAAAAGAATAAGATGAAGCTCGTAGATCTTACATGATGCCTTGCATCCGCAGTTCTCCTACAACACCTCACGGGACATGTCTAGTGCAACTCATCTCTGTTTAAGATTCTTCTTCCCTTTTTTGTTCCATGTCTTTCTAAACTAGGTAGAGGGCCCATGTCAGCTCTCCGAGGACAACTTCTCCTGCACCCACGTCCCCCAGACCCCAATATCCTCCGCAATCCCCAGCGCCCGTACCAAGCCCGCGGCCAACTCCTCTCGCTGCACAGAATATCCGCTGCACGCCAATTCACCATTGAGTCCCACGTCAACCTGCAAACTGACTAATCCTTCTTTCTTCGTTGGGACGCTGAGTGTTAGCGCAGGCCCTCCACTGCTCGATCCGTCCATGCGCAACCCCAGATTAATCTTCTTCGTTGTTGGCGGCGGCGAGGGAGATGAAGGAGGAACAGTGTCAGTAACAAATGTACCTAGCCACTCGTCGATGCTGGACCCATGACCTAGCGATCGGATAGAGTTGCTGAATGGTGAAAAGGGGCTCTCATGTATGTCCGACGTCTTGCTCTCCTTGTCAATTTGTGTCAAGGGACATCCAATGCCAAGTGAAGCACGTGTCAAACTCGCAAGAAGCGCATACTGTCGTAGAATTGGCAAGACAGCAACAAACTGCTTTGGATGGGAGAAGGGTAGGGTCGTTAGCTCGACTACGGCAAGGGCCTCTATGGAACTATGCGGAGTGATGGTGAACTCGATTTCGCAAGTTTCTCTGCCCGTCGCTTCATCCGAAACGTCGGTCGGTTTGCGGGGGAGGCGCCGCGTAACGGATATCTTATAGTCCCCTGGCGAACCTGGCACCGGCGCGAGAACCTCGGGTCTATCGAGGACAGTCTTGTGCCACCACGGCATGGTTTCATTGCCGGATAAGGTCGCGCCGACACTTTGTAGCAAGGTCGTGGCCACGCGAATGGGTATAGGTATTGGAGGATCTAGCCGTGCGACAAATCGAGCTTGCGGCTGTTGGGCGGAGAGATTCCCATTCTCGTCTGTCCCACCGGCTGCGGGCGGGTCCTGCCATTCTATTCGATCGTTCTGAGCGAGGAAGACGTCAATGGCATTATTTCCGTCGTCTGGAGGGCGCTCTACTCGCTCGCTCACCCACTCTGACGAGGAGCGTATCGGCGGGTACAGCGCGGGTAGAGAGTGTTCCGCCTCAATGACGAGCGAATACACAGAAGGATCAGGTGCAGTCGATGAAGGCCTGGAGGGTTGATCATCCAGATCCATCGCGTCGTCAACTTTTTTGTCAGCTAGTGAAGCGACCTTTGAAGATGCAGGGACCAGGCGGCGCTTCCTCCAATAATCCAGCTGAAGACCGACTTTTGATCGCACATGCATCTTGGGAGAGCCCGAGCGCTTGCACATGACCTCTGCTTCCAACAGGTGCTCAGCAGCATCTTCGCCGAGGAGTGTGGCAGCAGCCTTTCGTTCATGATCATAGATGCGTCTCAAAGATCGGTATACACCGTCAATCGCCTCGAAACAGCTCGAGCCTGGTACGCTCAACTTGTCCATTCGCGAGATGCGCTCGAGATTTGCAGCAAAGCGATCAAGAGTCATGTTAATTGGCGCGACGCCCTCGGATGGCACCAAGTCGTCGTGCATTATCGACGCTGCAGCATCCGCTAGCTCCGTCACAGATGGAGATTGCCCGTGATACTGCAAGGCTACTCGACATGGTGTATCCGGCCGTCTTAACAAAAACTCGACGTCTACAACCATCGAGTTGCCAGCGAAGGAGAGCAGCTTGCCATCCCCGACCTTATCGCCAATGTCCCAGGCGGGCTCCAGCCCTAGGCGCTTTGCCAGGCGCTCAAGGCTTTCTTGACAGACGCGACCAGTGCGCGTGCCGAGCTTGTAGAGGAGCTGTTCCAGACGATGCCGACGTTCCTCCTCGTCGACTTTGCCAGCGTGGCTCAGACCACCGGTGCTTCCCAAGCCGAGTGTCGAAGCGGTCAGACCCATTTGCGAGGAGGACAGCCCCATATTGCTCATGCTTATGTTCATGCCTAGGGCATCCATCGCGGGGCTCTGATAGCCAGCTTGAATATTGAGAGGCGTGCCTGTCGCGGGAGCCGGGGAGCCCTGACTGGGAGCGGCGCTGCCGATGCCGACTGCGACAGTTTTACTCGCAGCGGTACTGCTCAAAGGGGTGCCGGCAAAGGATGTGCCAGACTTGTTTGGTGTGCCGCCTGGCGGTTTGGGGCTCTTCCCAAAGGCGGCGGCATTTGCGGCGATCGTGCGTGACGCGACGGGACTGAGGAAGCCTTGGCTTGCGATCTGAGACTGAGCCTGTTGGCTGTTGGAAGGAGTGGCATGGGATCGGGGAGTAGCACCGCTATTTGCGCCAGAAGCGGAGGGAGTAGAGGGATTGTTTGCCTGAGAGGCTTTGGCGCGCTGAGAAGGATCAGTGCTGGGTGTTGACATGTTGCCTGGGCGCGTGGTGGAGGAGGGCAGTGATGGAGTAGCGCATCGCCGTCACAGGCAGAGTGCATGCGACAAGGAGATGTCTGACAGCTGCAAGTGCAGCACTCAACGGCGAACGGTCGGCATGGATCACAGGCGCTGGCTGTTGACTTTTCGCCGTCACTCGAGGCATGGGAGGTCAAGGTGGAGTGCGGATGAGTTCCGCTCTGGCAGGCTGTCGCGCGTGCGAGGCCGTGGGAGCTCCTGCCCAAAGCTGGGGAAAGCTCAGCTTCCAACTCTCACACCGAACCTCAACTTCATACAAGCACATTCACAGCATGGAGTAGATGAAGCCGACCAAGCTCGACACGGTAGAGAAGAATCGTCAGCCATGGTCTCATTGAGAAAACAGCCCAGTCGCCAATAGTACGGGGTATTGCAATCAACCGGTCTCTCCTCCCAGCCACTCCGCCATCCTGCTTCCAGCACTACCTGCCTACATCCAACCCTCAACGCAGCCACTTCTACGGCTTAGAGATGCTGATGATGGTCTCGGTAGGTTGCACGTCGGCGCCCTTGGCAGCTGCGAACACATCGGCTCCAGAGACCTTGCCGCAAAGCTGTCACATGTTAGCTATACTGCTGCAACAAAGCATTCGAGCTCAGTCGGGCACTTACAGTCTCGACAATAATGCCAGTGATCTGGTAAGGGTCCGCATTTGAGGCCGGACGACGGTCCTCAAAGTAGCCCTTACCCGTGTCTGCAACCTCGCGGTTGACTCTGCACGAGGCGCCACGGTTGGCCACACCCCATGAGAACTTGTCATACGAGGCAGTCTCGTGCTTGCCAGTCATACGAGCCTCGTTGCCCTCACCGTATACGATCATGTGTTCCTTGTGACGAGCCTCCAAGTTCTTCATAGCTTCCTCAATGGCCTTGATACCGCCATCCTCGCGCATAGCCTTGCTGGAGACGTTGGTGTGGAGACCCGCGCCGTTCCAGTCACCAGGAATGGGCTTGGGGTGGAAGGTGATCTTGACACCGAACATCTCGGCGACACGGTGGAGGAGGAAACGAGAGATCCAGAGCTGGTCGCCCACTGCGCGCAGGAATGGTCAGTCACGTGCTAGCCTAAAAAAAGTTTCGGCGACGCGGATAGCTGGCCGTTGGAGCGGGGGTGCCGCTAGGCGAGCCCCTCTCAGAAACGAGCAATAACAAATTCGACAGTAACTTACTGGCAATGCCCTCGGTGGGACCGACCTGGTACTCCCACTGAGCAGGCATGACTTCAGCGTTGGTGCCGGAGATGTTGATGCCAGCGTACAGGCAGGCCTTGTAGTGAGCATCTACAATGTCACGGCCAAAGACCTTGCCGGCACCGTTCCCACAATAGTAGGGGCCCTGAGGAGCAGGGAACCCCCCAGACGGCCAACCGTAGGGCCATCCATTCTCGTCCAGCATTGTGTACTCTTGCTCTAGACCGAACCAGAATTCTTGGTCCTTGTAAGCTTCCATGAGCTTGGCGGCGTCGGCGCGGAAGTTGTAGGCGTTTGGTGAGCCATCCGACATGTACGTCTCGCACATGACGAGGATGTTGTCACCGCCGCGGAAGGGATCGGGGTAGTAGGCAACGGGGCGCAGGTAGACATCAGAATTGTCGCCGGGCGCTTGGTCGGTGGAAGAGCCATCAAAGTTCCACTCGGGCAGATCCTTGACGCTGGTAACTTTTTGTTTCAGAGTCTATAGCAAGCAGGTGATGGTATTAGCCACAATTCACGCGTGCAGAAGGATCGCGCGCCACAGATCTGGTTGCGATGTGTAATAGCGCGGGCCTTGTCGCGAATGAACGACGGGCTGAGCCAAGGTATAACCACGTCAGGCCGTGAATTGCGGGCCGCGCATGGACCTTGCATCCGATCTGGACGGTAGCGAATGAGCGTGCTCATCCTTATCTCCAGGCAAACAAATGATGCTGAGAGTCAAGGCAAGCGGCGCGCGCTGCTTCGCTGCCGAGCAGAGGGGAGGAAGGATGGTGAGGGAAGAGCGCGGACAAAGAGTGCACCCACCTTGCACTTGGAGCGGGTGCCGTTGGAGCTGTCAATCCAGACGTATTCGGCAATGACGGAGCCCTTTTGGTCAAGGTTGGCGAATTTGGCCAGCTAATCGGGAAGAATCGCGGTCAGCTCTGAAAGGGCAGAATGGGGGAGTCATTGTGAGTGACCTACGCCAGTGGCATTGGAGGCAGATTTGGACTGCGAGGGTTTTGCATGTGAGCATGAGCTGAGCGGAGCTAGTGACCAGACGGTAGTGGATGCTCACCATGATGGGTGCTGGTGTTTTGTGTGTATGCGACACAGACGCAGAGAGACGAGCAGAGCAAGAAGGGGAGAGGGGGGGAGGAAGCAGTTGAGAGAAGAAAGAAGAGGAGGGGAGAGGGAGGGGAGAGAAGACGCGGTGGTTGAGTGCTTTTTAAGAAGAAAGACTCAGCCTACTTGCACAGAGGCCGAGGGACACGGGCTGAGCTTTGACTGTTTCCGCATCGACGTAGGAAGGCTAAGAGGATGAGACCGTCCAGCCAGGGTGTGTGTGTTAGCAAGCAGGCCTGAATTTAATGAGGGCTTACAGGGCTGTCCGTCGTCGCCGAGGTGAGTGGTGTGTGTTTATTTAACTCTGACCGCCGGTCGACCAGGTCGCTCCTTCCGTCTCTGCGTCGAGTCCTGCCCTTGTCTTCGCTCTCCTCCTCCTCTTCCTCCTCCTCCTTCCTCCCTCACTCTCCACCTCCGCCACGCGCACGCAGCGCAGATCCCAAAACAGCTGCGATGGCAGTGACGAATGCGGGTGCTTATCGCTGGGGAAAGCCCTGGCACGGACCCATTGGACGCCCGCTGCATTGTGCCGCGCGCTTCTGTCCGTGTCGGCGGATTCCTCGACGCCTCGACCTGCTTTCTGCCGGCTGTCCTATCGACCAATCACCCTGCGCCTTGCCCCGGCCGCGCCCGTTAACTTAGGCATTCGCGCCTTCCCATCCATGCCACTCTCCATGCTCCAACAAAGAGCCTCGAACCTCCAGCCCGTCCGAGCCGTTCAAGGTGCCGACTCCTCCGCGGGGTTGCCAGCATCTCTGCCACCTCCACGGCCTTATACAGCTTTGACAGCCCCTTTCCCGTGAGCATCAAACTCCGTCTCATCTCCCGGGACCGCCTAGCCAGCTCGCACTCTGCAGCTTGTGCTGCCGTACAGTGCTGTGTTGTGTGTACCTACCGTTGCGAAGGTTGCTCCACTGACTGTCATCGCATGCGCTTGCCGTCACACCACATGCGCCTCTGTTCGACATAGCCGCTATCTACAAGCTACAGCTGCACCGCACTACGTACACATGTACTTCTACAAACACTATCGATAGTGCGGCTCTGCGTCATGATCGACCGCGTCCTCCAATGATTAGAAACTGCCGTGATTGCCCCTTCGGTTCACAAAGAGACCGCGTGCCGTCATGTCTTCACCTAGACCTCGCCAGCCAGAGGACCAGACAGATTCTCTTATCAAACTGCAGCAAGCGAAATGCTTTCGGTATTTGCCCTGCTGACCATCGCTGTCCGCGCGACTATTCTTGATGTCCCTGACTCGGCCTTCACGTCATGGGAATTACCAACCGCTGGATCGGGCCCCTGTGATGTACGTATCCACCTCGCCAGGTGCGCGGTCTTGCCTACCTACCTGACACATGCGCTTTCATAGGTTGCAACAGGTCCAGATGACTTGATCTATGTTCAAGAGTTTCTTGCCAACAAGATCGTCAGATTCAACCAGTCCAACCACCAGTTCGAGGAGTTCGATATCCCCTTCAGCCTGCCCGCGCTGCCGAATGTATCGCTGCCTCTCGAAGGAGACGCCAAGGCCTTTCTCTTCTCCTGCGCCATCCGCACAGGTTACGATGGCTCCATGTACTTTTCAAACGGTGCGCACAATCAGCTTGTGAGGTTTGACGTTCACACGAACGATATCAAAGTGTTCTCGCCTCCAGGTCTTCTCCACCAAGTTCTGGGCAACCTGCAGCCGCTGAACGATGTCACTACCACGCCTCACGGCGTCTACTTCAGTCAAACTACCGGCAATATCCTGACCAGATTCGATTACGAGACGCACAGGTTCACTAATTACCCCGTCCCAACTCCACTGGCTGTACCTCTGGGGATGTATTATGCCAAAGACGGCGGTGTCTGGTTTCTGGAACTGGTAGGGAACAAAGTCGGTCGCTTCAACATCGAAGAGGAGACTTTTGAAGAGTTTCCATTACCAATAGGCGCCTCACAGCCGGTTGTTATGCGCGCCGAAACGGAGAATGGCGACGGAAGCACTACGCTCTGGTTTGCGTGTGCCTCCAGCTCAAGCATCGTAGGCATCAACACCAAGACGAAGCAATTCCAAGTCTTCCCAGAGCCCAACGGTCCCACCTTGACTGTCGAGGTAGCACAAGACCAAGAAGGAAACGTGTGGGCCACGCACATACTGCAGAACAGTCTTGGAGTTCTAAATCCGAAGACTGGCATTGTCAGCACGGTCGTTGATCCAGAGACGCTCAATTTACCTCTTGTCAGCCTACCCGTCACTGGTGGTAGCGGTATCTTCGGCAAAGGCGTAGGACTTCCGCCGGGACAAGGTAGTCAGACTGCAGCAGGGAATAACATCTGGTACACACGATTTCTTGCAAACAAGCTCATTCGACTCGACCTCTCGCAGGTCGAGGTTCCTTGAAGGAATATCTATGTGATCTATTAGATGTACTCTAATTCTGGAATAGATTCGCCTCCCATTCCCTTCCCACCAATGCGATTCTCAATCTGAACTAGCACAAGACTCAGAACATTTTCAACACAATATGATCATGTTGTGTAGTCGCGCCCATTGTAAATCCGTGAACACCAACCTTTTCAAACCCATGTCGCGCATAGAATCTTTGCGCCTTCAAATTCTCCTCCCAGACACCAAGCCACACGCCCCGTGCCCTGTCGCCGTCCACGCTCTGTTCCTTGGCCCACTCCAGACCACGAAGCATCAATTTACCCCCTGCGCCGCCGCCAAAACTCGTGTTGGACACGTAGATCCTGTGCAGCTCGACCAGAGGCACATTCGCCGGCAGACACGGCTCAGAGGTGTCCCGCCTCATCTGCACAAAGCCCACTATCTGATCTTGGGCGCCTTCGACGTGCGCGACGAAGAAGGTGTTTTTCGCCGTGTCGTGCAGCTCGGCGAGGATGGCGGCGGTCGAGTACGTTGTGGACAGATAGGTGTTTACATCATCTTCTGGCATAGAGTAGGCGAAGCAAGAGTGGAATGTTGATGCGCCTAGGGACGCGATTGACGCTGCGTCTGCTGGGGTTGCTGGCCTGACGCTGATTTGGGTTTTGGATTGAGAGGGAGGCTGAGAGTGAGATTGAGGCTGAGGGGGAGGCTGTGATACCGTTGGTGCTGACATGTTGGCGGTAATGATGCTGTTCGTGGTTTGGTACGTCGTCTCTGGTGTACCTGCTCTATACCCTGACGCTCTGTGCGTGTTTGGACGTCCTCTGAGGTGTCAATGATGTATTTAGGTAGGCAGTGAGTGCCTTGCTACCTGGTGCGTTGTGTGTCTGGAGCAATGCACTTGGATAATAGGCGATGAGTCAATGCAAGTCAGGTACCTTTACTCCCAATCGGGCTAGAGTGCAACAGACAATCTATGCACGCAGAAACCAGACCGACCTTCAATAGAAACGGATATCAAAGCCGCCCTCCTGAGAAAGAGAAGACGATGAGGTCGGTCAGACTCCCTATATAATGGAGGAAAGCCCATCGGGAGGTTCAGATCCTGCCACTACGACGTGCCGTCGGCTGTCTAGCCCTTAGAGGACATGCCCATACTGCTAGAATCTTCTTGCCTGTTCCTTTACGACAGTGGTTGCGGCAGCCCGTCGACAGCACCGCACAGTATGGCCAATGGGTAGGGTCTGCTTTGCGGTAGAGTGCAAATGGGATGAAAGGTACGGCGAACCCAGCTGAGCACCTGGAAAGTCTGGAGATTTCGGGCTGGAAAGCATGGTCACGTGATGGGATTCTCCGACTAGGTACTTCGTACCTACCTACGTACTTTACCTTACACAAGCACGGTGAGGTGCTCTGCCTACCTCTCAGGTGTAAGTCTCTCTCGCCTCTTTGGAGGGAGCCAAGCCGACAATTTCCTGGTCCGCGCGTACTAGTATTATGGGTATCGGGTGTGTATCTTCCTACAAAGGTCCATGTCGATACCCTATCGAACAGGCCTATTTGATAGGGCCATTTGATAGGGTCTGTCAGCAAGGCCATCTAGTAGGAGTAGGAGGAGAAAGTCGGGCCATTTCCACGCTTCCGTTGATGGTCGAATAGATGCATAGCTTGTTGACCCCGACTTTACCAGAAATACGATTCTCACTGTGAAGGAAACGAATGCTCTTGCCCTACGCTTCAAGCTGTACTATTTCAATGTTTCTACAGCGAAGGAGTGTTTAAAGTGACGATCCAGAGTCCCTGTGTCATTAGAGACCGAAATGGTTTGGAGCTTGACATGAGGAGCAAGACATTTCTTGAAGCGATCAGGGCAGCTGTGGAGCATCATGTAGTTGAACAGCCCTATCGACGAGGCATATTTAGTGGAGCCATTCAGTAGAACTAGAAGGGAATCCGAGTACCTCTGTACGCTACGAGCAATAGTCGAATATTTTGTCGCAATAGGTGAAGAGTATCGTAAGAGCCAACATGCTCAAATCGTTCAGCGCGCTTTCTGAGGGCATCAAGATCGAAGCCCATCTCGTGTATCTGTACAAACAGGTGTGCTAGTCGAAAGGCGGAATGCACAGGTCAGATGATGAAAGAAGAGGGATCTAAGCCGGTCAGCACAAGTCAGGTTCGCTCATTGATCATGCTGCTCCGAACGAAAATGGATCCTTGGACCAAGTCATTTCGAATCGGATCAGGATCAGTGCACATTGTATCTTGCCGGCGCGAGGCCAATCCGAGCCAGAGCGACTCAAGGCAAGCGACAACGAGTCAGATTAGCCTGCGAGGAGAGCAATCCTCAGCATGCGTGTCTAGCACGTGCACATAGTGCTCATGTTGGAAATGGACCCTTGGCTGGTTCTGCGAATGACGCCCCGGTTCAGGGTCTTGAACGTGACAACAACATTGCGAACAAGCTGAAGTCCAAAACGTAGAAGGACCAAAAGACTCGGAGTGAGCAAGCAAGCCACGCCAGGCGCCAGTGGACGACCATAGTCTTGGTAAGAAAGAGTACACATTAATCCATTCGGCTCCTCAACGCAAGCACGCAATACGCACTACGTACCCATTGCATCGCACTACCCACATTGAATAATGAGGTTCAACCCTCTAGTGTGAGGCGGCTGCACCGTAGCGCCCATTAGTAGCCTCCACCGTTTCATTAGCAACAGAGCCTGCAATACTGCATAAATGGTACGACGGTCAGAAACAGAGAGGCTGCAGGGCGCGAGCGGTAACAGCAGTACAAGCTTGTAGGAGGGGGTCATTTGAGCAGCTTGCGAAATGCGTTGCGCTTATTGGCGACGGCTGCATGCTTGCTTTCACGCCCGTTGTCGATCTCTCTGCGGGTGTGTCTGGCTTGACCAGCACGACCAGCTCCGCGTTGACAACAGTCGCGTACTGTTTGCACAGCTCGCTGTGCGGATTGCGGCAGCTCAAGTATTACTCCAAAGGAACGTGAGGGAAAAGGCCTGGAGGGTTAGATGAGGGCGTTGAAGCTGGTCCAGGCATGCCAAAAGGCGCGAGCGCGGGTATTGCTTTATCCCAGCCTCACCTCCTGCCACCTCGACTCCCAACCCATTTATCGATCGATCCGCACGCAATTTGAATTTGCGATCCAATCTGTAACTCCTTGCCGACCAGTTCAGACAAGGGGTCAAGATCAGCTTTCGCCCAGCCGACATTCAGGTCCACAACGACCCTGACGTCACAAAAGCCTCGTTGTGACATTCCAACGCTCCAGTGCACGACAACAGCGTCGCACGTTCGGAACCTTGCGAGCTCAATCTAGTAGAGGATGTGCGCGCCAACCCCAGAATGTCGGCGCTACAAGGAGCCTCAGGCTTATTTGGCGGCAAGGAGCGGGCAAACGGGTTCCTGACATTGGCAATTGCTGCATGGAGGTTGGTTGCTGCTCTGCGCACGTCGCCCTGTATAGACAGTATGCTGCTGCGCATCGAGATCAGTTCTGCTTAATGTCAACGCTGTTGATGGTGTGATTCTGTACAGTTCTTGTCCCATACTGCTATGCGGTGTTTGCTCATGCAAGTAGAGTGAAGTCAGCATAATGTGGTTGAGGGGGGAATTGTATAAGTAGGTCTTGTCGCGTTGATGTTTGTACTTTTGCACCTCGACCAAATCAGACAGGATCCGGACTTGAAACGATGAAGTTCACTACCGCTGCAGCCTTCCTGGGCTTGACCTCTGGCGTGTGTGCCTTCCCCTCTGAGGTGTTGGGTAAATTGAACGCCGAAGATGCCGCCAAGCTCGAGGCTGTTCGTAGGAACCCTCAGGCTGCTTACGACCTTATTGGTGCGCATAAGCGTCAAGATCAAGGCGAAAAGGGCGCTGCTGGTCTCGTTGGACCTCTTGTCGATGGTATCCTGGACCTGCCTCTGGGTGGTGGACTCCGTGAGTTGCGTCCTTCTGAAATCGCAAAAGAGCATGACTGATCAATCAACAGTTGATGGCATTTTACAGCCCTTGTCTGGTCCTTTGGCCAAATTGGGCGTGCCCACTCCTCAGCCCGCTGGTAGAGAAATCGTTCCTGACAAGGACCACCCGTTCATCGCGCCTGGTCCCACTGATCAGCGTGGAATCTGTCCCACCCTAAACGCCCTGGCCAACCACGGCTATCTGAGCCGTGACGGAATCACTACCTTCGCTGAAGCAGCCAACGCCGTTCAGATCGCCTACGGTGCCTCCTACGATCTCAGCGTCTTCCTTTCTGCTGTCGGTCTCCTTGCAGGTGGTGATCTGCTGACCGGGAAGTACTCGATTGGTGGCGCTGACGACCGTGTGCCCAACACTCTGGGCCCTGCACTTGGTTTAGACAAGCATGGTGTATTCGAAATCGACGGCTCAATCACCCGCGAGGACGTCCACTTTGGAAACAATGCAAACTTCATCCAGCAGCGATGGGACGAGTATGAAAATTTTGCCAACACCGTTGGCAAGGGTCAGTTCAATGCTGAAGCCAATGCTGCTGACAACGGCTTCCGCTACGATAACTCGCGCAACACCAACCCAGAATTCTTTGCCGGCGCGATCTGGTTCATTGTATCTCATGCTGAGCGCGTCTTCGTGTACGAGCTTATGGCCAATGGTACTGAGACCGGCGCAGGAGATGCATCGTACGAGAACATTGCGCCATTTTTCTTGAACGAGACATTCCCCAAGGACTGGTACCGTCGAGGCGTCCCTTTCTCGCTTCCGGCTGCCCTTGCATCTGGAGGCCAGATGTTCCTCAGCAACCCTCGCGAACTCGGCGAGAACAACGGTGTTGGCAACTTTGTGCCTTTGAGCACCAACTTAACCGAATTCAAGCCTGATCAACTTGGCTGCTTCTTGGTCCACAACATCTTCGACTTGGCGCCTAACCAATTGCAGACGACGGTTGCTGATAACTTTGACTTGTACCAGTCATTTGCAAAGGGTGTTATTGCGCCGTTCTTCAGCAAGGCGGGAAGCAATGGTGCTTTCGACTGCGAAAATGTCGAGTGGGTTAAACCCTCTGTCAATGCTGGTGTCAATGGCGAGAAGAGCCAGCCTGCTGCTGGTTCTCCTGTTAACGGAAAATACCCCGGGATTGGCGAGGTCAAGCCTGACTCTCAGCCTTCGAAGTGAGGATGGAATGGTAGGAGACCTTGGAGGATGAGGCACGGTCCTGGCGATGACCAATAATCAGTGTTAATTGAAGGCTGTCAGACTACGCAGCCACTGTTCGCCTATAGAGACATCATTAAAGGTGTCATTGATCTCTTCAAGCTGTGCGCTCGATAATTTGTGACCGCCTATTTCCCGACGAAGATGCCTATGAAGTAACTTAGCCAAAACAGACCTGCCGTCTTCAGCCTGCGCAAAGACATACAACGGTGATCTTAATGAGGTGGATATGCCGTGCAATGCCGCAATGCACACTCGAACAATCCAGTTACAAGCTGCCTCGGTGTGATGCAACATGTAGAGCTGTCGAGCCTACTGTGCAATATAATTGAGCGGAATATCCGATGCTGATGGTCGACTTGGTCGCCTGGAGAATGCCCAGCGCCTGAATGGTGATTGACTAGGTACGCTATGTATAGTTGACCCGCGCTACTCGGCTGTAACGTGTCCAATCAATGAGAGCCAGAGTCATCTGTCGGTGTCATGCGGCTCTGTAGATTGCTGTTGTTGGTCCATAGTGCGGCTTCACGGTAGAAGGTTCATCTGAAGGTAGGTTGCAGGATGAGAATGGATACAGGAGAGATTTGACAGGATTCGACTGCGCTGAGGGTGAAGGTGGAAGGTGCAGGAGTGAAGTGGAGTGGAAGAAGGCATGCGGGGGCTCCGAGTTACCCTTGTCTCTCGATTCGAGGCTGCTAGATCACGTGGAAACCACAGTCGGTGGCTGCATTGGTGTCCCGCATGGTTTCGAATATGACTAGGAGCAGAGACGATGACCAAAAGTACTTTGTGCATTGCAAAAGAAAGCCTCCCTCGGCTAATCCATCCCTTGGGGTATCCTCAAAATCGATTCCGTTGGACATGCCGTAGCATATGCCCTGTCCGTACAATTACTACGAGACCAATCTACAACATCCTGCTACACGTTTTCCGTTGGACCTCAAGGGTCATCCCACGCGCAAATTCGCGATCAAAGGCGCAGGCGCGTAGATTCCCACCAGAACTGATGTACAAGCTTAGAAGACAGTGCCCTTGTTCTGCTTCTTGTCCAAGCGGTAGTGTTTCCACATGGCGACGCAGGGCAGCGTGAGGACGAGAATGCATGTTCCCGCAATAGTGCCGTAGTACTGAACTTGGCCCCAGGCGTATATGGCTGCGTCACGCTCGGGGCTACCAAGAGGGTAAGCCAGCTGGCCAGTGTAGCCAGCAAGATTAATCTGGGTGACCAGTGCATCTTGACCTGGCAGCTTCTCGGCCAAGGAGCGAGGGAAGACGTCGGTGTAGATGGCTGTACCGATGGCGGTACCAAGGGCACCACCAATACGCGTCATGGTGAAAAGGATTGAGAGCGCCATTGGCACGTTCTCACGGTCTGAGGCGGCCATAACGGCCATGTCGTTGCCAATGTTGGTGCCACCGCCACCAAAGGCGATGAAGATCTGGCACATGACAGTGTAGCCGACGTACATGTTGTCCTGACCACGGAAGCGAATGGACAGGCCGGTTCCGAGGAGAAGCAGGGGCAGCGACAGACACAACTGGACGTACTTGAACTCGCGAGCTTGGCGGATGATAACACCTATCACGACAGCCCAGAAAGTAGAGCCAACGTTGTAGATCTGCTGCACATAACCGCCCTGAGTGATGTCCAGATTGTAGTTGACATAGGCAAATGGCAGGAAATACAAGTCCCAGCAGTAAAAGGCCATGAAGACGAAGATGGCGACAAGGACGGCGCCGAGGAAGGTACGCTCCTGAAGCAGCTCCCATCGCAGGTAGTGGGTCCTCGCGCCGTACTTCTCCCAGAGGAAGAAGACGAAGAAAAGCAGGAAGCCAATGACGAACATGGCAATGAATGTGGCGCTGTTGTAGGTGGCCTTCATGGAAGACACTAGACCAAAGGGTAGGAGAAAAAGGATGAAAGCTGCCATAAGGATGATGGTACCAATGACTAGCTCTGGTTAGTACGGAGAGACACCGTGACAGGACTCAGGAGCTGCTTACTATCAAACTCGTGAAAGTAATGCGCAATGGACTGGGCGACAGTGCGGCCAGACTTTTCGCGAATCAGTAAACCCTTGCTCTGAGCCTTCTTCTCGAACAGCTTGAAGACAATGACCAATGGAGCGAAGATGAAGAACTGGATGATGCAGAAAGCACCAATAGCCCAGCGCCACCTCCAGGCGTTCTCCGAACCGGCCAAGGTCGCTCCGCCAATGAATGCTTGGGCAGCCAAGGGGCCGGTAAAGGCAGTGCAG
Organism: Taxillus chinensis; assembly: GCA_023512835.1. Classification (NCBI taxonomy): domain Eukaryota; kingdom Viridiplantae; phylum Streptophyta; class Magnoliopsida; order Santalales; family Loranthaceae; genus Taxillus; species Taxillus chinensis. Next base: position 181,044 of record JAKCVP010000166.1, read on the forward strand.
ATGAAAGGAGTCTGCACAAAGGCAAATGCAAAGGCACGGTTGCGAAGACCAGAAATGTCTGCAACAAAGATCTGGAGGGTGTTGTAGATGGTATCGAAGCCGATGTAGTAGATGACATAGCCGGCGGCGTAGGTATCAGTGCTGTTTGCGGCAGCACTGATGATCATGCCCAGCTCATACAGGAAGAACTCAACCATTAGGGCTTCGCCGCGGCCCCACAAGTTGAAGATCTTGGCTAGAGGCAGGAAGATGACGGCGCCGACAATTTGTGCAACTAGAGCTGCAGTGGCATAGGCAGGGGCCAAGCTGAAGCCGGTGCTGGAATAGACTGCGGCGGTGACATAGAAGAAGATCTGCGACTGGAAGGCCAGCATGAAGAAGCAGACCCAGATCCTGCAATGGATGATCAGATACTGGATGCGTTACAGTGGGACGACAGCAGACTCACCATGCGAGCATGAAGTAGGTGGTAGTCTTGCCCCAGACAAGGGCAGCAGCCTCGACCTTCTTCTGGCCGATCTGAGCGTCAGCCGTGACATTGTCCGGGTTCCGCTCGAGCTCTTTCTCGTTCTTTGCCTCGAGGCTGAGCGAGTCGGAGCCGCTGTCGTAGGCTGAGGGCGAGTGGGCGTCTTTGAAGTCGTGGTCCTGAGTGGCGGCGGCAGCGTCCGGGTTCAGACCTTGCCTGCGCTGGAAGAGCACCATCTTGTCGTGGTAGGGCGGCTTTCTAGGAAGACGGGAGGTGAAGTCGGAGCGGGCTGAGCGATGCAGATTGATAAGATGCGATCAGGCTGGCAGATGATATAGATTTCTGAGGAAGGAGCGGCCCTCGCACTGGCCGTGCACTCCGTGCCATTGAATCGGCAAGAGCAGCCGTCGGAGATGCCCGTCCGCCCTGCTCCTGCAACCTCCGTCCACCTCCAATACGACCGCCCAACCGCTGCATCATCCAGCCACGCCAGCCTTTTCCCTCGACCGCTCTTGGCCCCGACACCAAGCTCCACTGCCGAAACCGGCCGACTCTTTGCACAGGCTTGTTGTAGAGCTTGGTATCCCACAACCAGACGCACCTGCCACTGGCCCTCGCTGTGACAGCCCGACGGCAATGCGCGTCAACCGGTACAGACACGTCTACATGCATTCAGTACTGTAGCACGCCGCTGCAGCTCAGGCTCCCATCTCAAAACCCACGCGTCTAGGCCCGTCGCGCCATGGCTCGCCGTGCAATTAGCTCTCGCGACCACCCGCACGCTCGTTTAGCGCCGTCACAGGGCCTGTCTAGATACTTTCGCCATGTGGTCAGTCCCGTCGAATGTATCTCGCCCTGAGCCAATTGACGTCTCGAAACAAAACTTCCAGCAGCCAGATCAGGTTTGGACGCGTCAAGGTGTTCACGACGCGGCATAAGTGAGGCTATTGCTCGGCAACCTTAACCCGAGAGCCCTTCCCCTCCCATTCGAGACTGACGTCCACCGACGTCTTCTTATTGAGCACTGGCCCGATATCGCTTCCATTGCCGCCAGCTCCTGGATCAGCGTGCCTATGGGACAGCCGAGAGATGCTTCGCACGGAAGCTTCATTCATTCAAGCCACTGCTACGAACCTTGCTTCACGCAAGAAAGTCGCGCCTCTCAGCCCTTTTGACGGCTCTGTCGGATGTTGGCTGGAGGCTATAAGTTTCAGCGCAGCGGCCTCGACTCGTGCTGCCGAAAGTCGCTTAAAAATGGTTTGCTTCTGCGTCGCGTGGCGGACCGCTAGCTAGGCTCGCACGGCTCAATATTTGCGCCATCCCTTTTATCTGATCCGCCGCCATTATCGAGCAAAGTACTGTAGCTGATTGTACTGATTGTCTACCCCACATCGATTACATCGTATCACTGCTTCACCATCGAGGACGCTGCGCATGGTGTCAAAAATACGCAACGGCATACGTGGAACTTGACGTCGTTCGAGACAATGACTCGTCGTGATACAACGTCAAAGGCTATTTTAGTACCACTCGCCACGCGCTCGCGTCCGTTTTCGTACACTACATAAGCTCGGTCCCAGCGCTGCTTGACACCCTTCGGGACATTTGCACTTACATTACCTACATATCAGAGTCTTCAGGCCCACACAGAGTGGATGGCCATTCATGAGCCCTGTAGGCAATGCGCTCCGGCCCATAGGATGGCTATGAGATTTGCTCATATCGCTCTTAATGTCGTGGCCGCCTCCGTTTGCACTGTCGCATCGGATTGGTCCCAATTTGGGCATAGTGCAGAAGGGATTGAGTGTATTGGGACCAGATCCTTCACTGCCGACAACGGACACCATGAGCAGAGCAGCCAGTCAGTAATAAGTTCATAAGACCCAGCCCTTTTGAGTATTAAGCTTTCTTCGTACTAGTTGAATTGACCAGCGTAGTCAACTTGCCTCCATCCATTGCAAGTCCTTCTCTGAACATCCGCTGGCGCAGAGGTTGGTTTTAGCCCTGACAAAGCTTTCAAGCGACTCATGTGATGATTCCATCCTCCGCGCACCGCAGCAGCCAAAGCTGTCCATCAAGCTTGCACGCCGATTAAGACGCTCGCCAGCTTGATCTGACAAGGCAGTCTGCTACATAGTTGCGTAGATCCCGCGAAAACCAAGGAAAGCTTTCTGGGAGGCGTCTCGCGTGAGCGGGATGCATAGGATACTTGTCTCGAGAATAAACCTGCATTGTGTGTTAGCGAATTTAGTAGCTGTAGTACGTCCACATGTGTGCTTAGGGCCCCGAGAGACTTCTGAGAGCCGAGGCTATACTAGTATAATGCCACATCTCAGGACGGGTTGCGCTCCACGTTGGCTTCAATTCCTCTCACTTTTATCGATGCAAGTATACAGTAGGCTGGATATCGTACCTTGTGACAAACTTGCTGATATGACGACAACGATAGTACTGCGTGTTAATCAGACCTAACCCAATCTTCCTAAACTTACTGACTAAATATATCTGGTCCGCGAACATCGAATGAGTGCGTTATACGAGCGAATGATTAGTGCGAAATCGAGTAAAGTGTACGACATATTGAGATTTTGTGGGAAACACACCTACTTGCTGATCGTGCGAATCAACGACCCTATGGTGATGCGTGGTTCGGGGCTCTACCTTGCGATGAACAGTCTGAACATCTACGTGACATTCTCTGGATGCACTGTGATACGGTACGTAATGTGAACTACCGTATGTGTTTAGTAAGAATCTCTCGTCTCGAGCGTGGAGAAGCTTGAATGACAGCTCCTTCAAGAGGAGAATTGCTGTCAACGTACTACTTCAGTCATACGTACGGTGCATGGGATTGCACGTGCTGCATCAAGGGCTCCCTGCGCGATCACCCTCACTTGGTCTCCGTACATGTGCGTGGAAGTGATCGATCATGTGCCGCGATTGTGGATTATATGGAAATGTGGATTGTGGATCAAGGCAGTAGCCTGGCTCACTTGGGTCAAGGAATACTTGCGTGCATACAGCAATGACTGCGGATGCAATGGACTAAACCTTCAAGGCAGCTACTGCAGCTCACGTGAGTGCACGTACTTGAAAATACCTAATTGCGTAGATTGCAGAGTCCCAGAACAAAGATGTGTGGTAGTTGTCGTCACGAGCACGTGTGAGAATGGCGGCGCTATCAATAGGGTCATCCACATACTTCGTAACCTGGAAAAGTGGAGCTACTGGATCGTAGCCTCAAAAGCACTTCAGTCACACTCGCCCTCCAGTTTTACTCATACATGCATTCATCGCCAGATATTAGACGCAGCACTATGCTACCCCGCCAAGACTCCAATGCGTCCGTTCGTCGAGCTCGATCATCCGCGTCCAAGAATCTCGCAATGCCATTACTCGCGACCCTCTTCGCGTTGATGATACTCAGTACGCAAGTATTCAGTCAAAGCACTCAGCGCAGCTGTGGAGGCACAAGATACGGGACTTTGGCTCTTATGCGAGAGCTTCAACCGGATACAAAACTTCGCTTAACGTTCGAACGGATTTGATTGTCGTCCGGTTGCCACAGACGACTGGAGAGTCTCTCAAGCTAAGGAAGTCAGCCCCTTTCGAAGTTCATGATGATGCTGATGTAACCAGAGACTCCTCTACAAATCGTATACTGTAGGTAGCAGAGGCCGGTGACTCCATGGCGGTGTAGGAAAACGCTTTTCATAGCGGGATTTTTTAGGAAGAACAGGGGTAGGCTAGTCTTACAGTAGGTCTCACATTTCAAAGAGCGTCTGGACCTTCGTGATAGTTTACATTATACTCAACTATAGTCAGCTTGAAGACTGACGTGAGTGTGAAGACACGACTACCTAGACAACCTACCGTAGACAGAATATTATCAATTCTGAGTTCGCCGTCTTATTGAACATTGTGGAAGATGCAAGAGCAAAAACGCAGGGCCAATTCGTAGATGTGCTTTGTGAGACGGGACACCGAATACGCTCTGTACTTCCTACAAAGTACGGTATCGTGAAATTCTCGTTCTAGTAGCCTTAATTACAACCAAAGACTGGAGTGGAGGCCATTTGTACAAGATGACACTGTAAGATGCATGGATACTGGCATCGTGTGCAAAAGCCGTGTTGACACTTGTGCTGGCGCCGCTATGCTGATACTGTGATTTAAAAGGGTCCAGACCCACTCTTCTCATCACACCAATTATCAAACTTGCACGACATTTCAAATGCATCTTATCGCGACCCTCATTGCCTGGCTGTCGCTCAGTGCGCAAATATTTGCCGATGGGCTTTCATGCAATTCCGCACAATTCGGCAATCAGTCCACATGCCTAAATTCAAAGGAGTATCATGCAAAGTCAGGCGTGGGCTGCTTTCTCATAACGGGACATTGGTATGTTTGCGCAGGTGAGTAAAGTCTATTCTGCGCGCTCTGGTGGTACAACTGATGGGTGTAGTTCCCAATCCGCTCTCCGAGTGATTCGAAGTACCCGGCTGGAGTCGCGGAACTCATTTTCTCGTGGTTAGTGTCTTGGTAGTGTTCGAGCACATCTGGCTCGCTTTACATATCGAGGGCTTGCCGCAGGGATTAATTGCGCCTGAAATCACGCAGCGTGTCCCGAGAAGTGATACGTGGTCATTGAAGGGCAAAACACACACATGACCTACGGCATCTCTCTCAAACTTAGCCTTAGAAGGAATTATTGACGCGCTCCTCGAATTTGAGAACATATTGTTCAACGAGTTTCTTTCATTGCAATGGCACTCATCGCTAGCTAAGGATGCCATTTGTGTAAAATCTTCTGTACCCTGAGTGGCGACGTCAGAAGTCATTGAAGAGGGATGGCCAGCTGAGTTTTGCATCACTTCGTCTCACCGGAAGCATCGTTCCCGCTTGCTCGATCCCATGATTGTTCCTTGCTCATGTGGGTACGCGTTCATTTTCGCCTGATGGCACGTAACGATAGCCCGGACTCCAAAGAGCTTGCAGAGCACAATAAAATATTTTACAGTGCCTTTAATTTGATCGTATCGATGCTATTATTCAATTTGTGGAGACGCGGGGCGCTCCGATAGACTTGTCACTGCCGACTACTGAAATGCTAACAAGGGAACGATGTCGGTACTTTCACCAGGCTACAATATTTACAATAATGATGAGGGGTCTCTGTGGCTGTACTGTATTGATACAGTCTGCTCACTCGTCAATTACGAACTGGGATATATCCATTGACACTGCTTGGTGAAGCTTGTTGCGGCTCGTACTGAGCACACAAGCATGAACCTTCGATTTGGGATCGAACCTTGGAAGCTGGCGAATGAAGACCTCTTGGCCTGGGGATGAGCAAATCATTTGAAACCGTGCAACCCATACGATGGCGCCTCCTTTGCCTAGCACCGCTGGCGGATGAGGTCTATAAGTGAGTCCAGAACCGTTAAGGTCGAATACTTCGTTAATCACCAGGACTCAATATCACATAAGCTCGCCGAAACAATGCGATGCTCACTGCCTGTCATTTTAATCGCATATGGCGTTTGCACTCTGGCCGCGTCCGATGTGCAATGCCACTCAGGATCCTATGTATCTGCACAAGCCTGCAGAGCATCAAAAGACGCCAAAAGTAATCCAAAAGACGTCTGCTTAGAGACTTCGCTGCTTTCCGGAATATGGAAGGTTTGCAAGCGTAAGTTGTTATACTCGGTTTTGGTCCGAGCTTCATATTCACGTTTCTAGGGCCTCAAATACCTTTCTAGACAGGTGCTGAGTAGGCTGGCTCATGTCATATTGAGGAATTGATTTCGGGAATGGCTTGATAGCGAGTAACGTATTGTCGGCAGCTAGCATGGGTCTCAGAGCATATGAGGAACATTTATCGAAGACACTTGAGCTGTACGAAGTATGCTACTCGTCTTGTGTCGATTCACTAATGGTCACGCGGCCTGGAGGCGGCCAATTGCGAGAGACCACGGATACACTGTACACCGCATTCATTTCAGATGTAGACGCAAAATCTACGAAACATTAATATGATCGTCCATGAAAGTAACTCGACGTAGCGCTTCCTAGAACATACCTCCTTAACTATTCTTGGCCATTTGCTCCTAGAGGCCGAAGATTATGCTGGAGTGGCTGGGTAGTAGACACGCCAATGAAAACGAGCCGTAAGGAGCCAGCTGACAGCATGAATGCGAAGCTGGATGAACAGGCAAGACCAGACAAGTGTATTCGTTCGGCGATTCCTGAGATTGCGTACAGATCCTACTGGCGAAAGCTGGTCCTATCAGGACGTTCCTTGAGGCGATGATCGCTCGGATGAGCGGTCGTTGCACATGACCGGCTACATTGTCCCTTCCCTCACCTTCGGTCCCTCTATATCCTTCTCTTGGTTTATCAAATCGCGAGCATATTTCCAGACTAAATTCTTCAAGGAACGTTCTTGCAGTCAAGAGAATTAGACCTTTGGTAGAAATCATGCGCTTTACATCAAGGCTCTACAACGAGGCTATAGGTCTTCAACTTCAGAACTACTGTTTCATTTATGAGAGGATACAATATCTCGAGATTTGCTAGAAGCTGCGCCTTCTATATATAGATATACAAGTAGTCTCTATTTTCTAAGTTGAATAGGTGGTTTTACTTGACTATAAGTATTGGGCTGTATCTATAGTCCCGTCGTAATGACGGTGATACCCGCTACGGCCACCCTCTTGTGCCTCTGTATAGACAGGTCCTGGACAGCCCCCTACGGGAATTTGGTGCCGATGAAATGTCAAGATTGGAATGGCTGGCCTAGATTAGTCACCTATAATAGACGGGATAGAATAACGTAATATATAAGATAAGAGCGCGCTTTTCGTGTCGAGAATATCTCCGTAAAGCTAACTAATCAATATCACAGTAAGGTTAGGCTTTTCCTACTAATATTTAGGGTTACTTTATTAAGTAGTGAGATTACTAAATATCATTTAGTCCGACTCCGGTATAGGCGAGAGATAAAGACAAGCATACTAGGCTGAATCTGGTAATTAGAGCGGTTAACTCTCTATCTTCCTTGAACCCTGCAAGAAAGTGACTCCTATAGGGGCTATCCACGACCTGTAGTTTTCTAGAATTTCAATTGACGCTGTCTACGGCTTTTGAAAACAAGCATTCGTCCGTCTGGATCGACGAATCGCACTGTACGGAAATCACATCGATGTTGACTGCGAGTCTTACGATGAACAGACTGGTTATTTTTCTATATAAAACGTCTGTTGTCTTTGCGTCTAACGTTTCATGAGTATTACTGATCCAGCCTGAATTGTGTTCTACGAATTATTCTGTGGAGTCTCATTTTCCAAGAGAAGCTGTATCTGTAACCGTCGACTGTCAGCATGAACCTAACGAGAATTCTTGCTCTTGTGATCCTCAGCCCTTTTGTGTTGAGTGATCGATGGCCCCAATTCTCTACGAGTCCAAAGCGCCAACGATCGAGAGATGACAAGGGTGATCTGCCCCGTGACTTACAATATAATCCGCCTCCATACAGCCCCGGCCCAGAGGCATGCGACAGTACGCTTTACAACTCCTTTGTAGATTGTACGCATGGCTTGAGGTCACGTCACTTGGAAGGCTACTATTGTGAAAAAAATAGGAACGGCGGTTGGCATATTTGCAAATGTGAGCTTCCCTTGGCTTTTACACACATAGAACACGGCTAAAAGTTGTTTGTGAGCGATGAGCCTAGCTCGCTAGAAATCGGATCTCCGGTACAGCAATAGTGTCTCGGACCTGGCGTAATCGTCGTGATCACTGAAAGATCTTTCGAGGGCGCACTTATAATCCTTTGAAGTTTCCCAATCTGCCGTAAAGGCGGTTGTGACAAGATATAATGAATTGCAATTTTATCCAATGCAACAGAGATGCCTCCTCTCAGTAAACGTTTGCTGCTTTTACATGGCCATGTGTACGAAGTAGCGATATATCAATTATCCCCCGTAGCGGTCGTAGTGCTTTTCTTGTATAGAAAATCTTTATACGGTGTGCTGAGCGATGTCTGACGCGGCTATCATTTCGATCTGCTGTAATTTGCACAGGGCGCTTTCGTCGAAGCTCCTGTCAACAGAACTAGGCTTTAAGACCTGTACTTATAGCACCACTGTAGCAATTAGATCTTCTGGCCCAGGCCATCCTGACCTTTTGACCAAATTTTCAATACGATCTCACGCCAGTGATGTTCATGGCTGTGGTTCACCATCAGTGATCCGCACTATCCTTGCTCTATTCTCGAAACCATATCGAAGTCTATTGGAAATTCATAGCATAAAGAAGAGTCTTTGGTACTGGAAAAATCTGGATGTCGCCATAAATCAACAGATTCTACTTACAAGGACATTCCATGTAGAGTGCAAGAATCCCCCCCCTATCCTTCTAAAACCGCAAGTCAAAAGTCCTCGAAAGTCGTTCGATTTTTGAAAAATGTAAGTTCAAACAAAATGCGTGGAAGATATGATCACAAGGTATGCCGTATACTGTTCCCGCCTCCACAACATGCTTACCGCAGTAAACTTTCTTTTGGAGAAGAGTGATCGAGTCTCGTGCAGCAGAGATTGAGGCATATCCCCTCAATAGTCCGAGAGCTGTACGTAGGCACGAGCAAGAGTCATGATAAGCCAAAGCTGCGCAGGAACATTGATTCACCTGGTCTCTTCGGGGCTTATCTGGACCTGAATTGGCGAATTTTATTTGTGTACCTAACTTTCCAGCGTCATTCGGATTGTTGAAGATTAAGTCCGAGGTATGATGGGCTCAAATGCTACGTGAAAATGACAACAATCACTCTTTTCGCTATATTGCTACATGGGGCACGAGGTTGAACATGCCCAGCTCACAACATCGAGCGATTCAGACTTCCTGTTGATACCCTGCGATTGAATGATGCAAAACGCAGATACATGGAGTCACCTTGCCACTCGTAATGACATCCAGGTACAGTTTAAGGAGCAAGGGAAGAAATTTACATGAATGTGGCACTTTACATACGTCACAAGAAGAGGCATGAGCTCCCCACTGCCCATCAGCCGAGAAGAATGTCGTATCATTCATGTACGTGGGCTGAAATCCGCAACTTGGCTTCGTAACTCTGGATTGTCTGACTATTTTCAATCATTATAGACGCAAGATTGTTCGAAATGTTGGTCTTTTCCCGATCGATTATGTTCGCCATGCTCACTTATCCCTCGATATCCGTAGCCTCGGGACGTTGCGATTATGGGACATATAGCTCACAGCTGGCTTGTCAAAGCGCGCTAAGCAAATTGTCCAGTCGATATCGATGCGAAACGGCCGGTGACGGACATTGGGTAATTTGCTTAGGCAAGCATGACTTCCCGAACATATCATCAGACAGCTAATTGTTGCAGGAGAGAAATTGGCTTAGTGTCCTGATTGGATCCCACTGAGTGAGAAACACAAACATCTAGACATCTCCTTGAATTATGATGAAGTATGTGAAATCCGTCAAGGGTCAATAGCATGCATTCTTGTCCGTTCAACGGAGGCCATAGTACCTGCATGGGTATCATGCGCTGCGTACCACAGATATACAAAATGCCGGGCGATATGCGAGACCTTTGCTAGAATTTGGGTCTTACAATCAGGCTGTCGAGTGCCAGCAAAGAGGCGCTACTGGAGGTTAAGGACACAGAAATTGATTTTCATGGCATTCGACGTAACTACGAAGTACCAAGTGGTAGGGTAGAAGAATTTGCAAAATCTGCCAAAAGCATGGGCGACTGATATCGGGGCGAAGCATTGTGTGCCGCCATGTTACAAGCGTCTGAAAGGTTGAGAGAGGACAACAATTCACACATGCCTTCCACATCGCTTCTACCCTGTCCATCATGATGATCCAGAGATATTCATGGTCACGTGCCTTGCAGATGTTTGAGATTTATGATTCCGCCATGACGCTTTCCCTCAAAGATATTATTTTAAGCGCGAGGAAAGGAAGGATCTGACGGGCTTTGCATGCTTAGAGACACGGAATTCATCTTGGTTACGATCAATCAGACCGACTAGCAGTCAACCATGACGAGCCACTATACAGTATCAGTCTCTTAAGATGAACTTGGGGCTGCAAGGTCACCTCCATTGTCCGCAAACTTGCGACTTTGGAGGATCACGCTGCTGTGGTAAAGTTGTGGCGATGAGTTCATAGACGGAATGGCTCACCATAGGAGCTAATGTGAAAACTGATCGTAATTCTGTGTCCTTACCTGTGTCTTCACATTGCTGTGTATCTACTTACGAGGGCTGCAGCATCCTTGTCTCACTTTTGCTCGTCGAGGAAGTAATTGTCCTCGTATCCCTGTCTATCTCCTGTGCCATACATAGAACCAGGCATCATAGATGAAGCTGACGAGTAGATCAGTGTCATATGTCTCGGCTGCATCGGTTGGAGGCGGAGTCATGCACCACATGGGTTGTGGAAATGGATGGCTTAATCAGGCAGGCTTGTTCATCACAAGTTAGTGCACGACTGCTGACAGTTCATCAAACGTTAAGAATGCGCACTACCATGTCTGGTACAGCGCGTGGATCCGAAAGTCTGACGGGATGAAAGAGATATCCAGAGATCCATCGTCGAGTATGATCACCTGTGAATCTGGGAAACCAAGTACCGATTATCTGTCCATATACTTTGTACGCGAAGCGTAGTCTGTAACATACTACTAGATACAAAGTATCGTGTCCCTTCTACAGCCGTAATTTCAAGTCTATCCGCTGCGGCCAGACACTGTAGTATAAGTAAAGATTCAGAAACGCCTGCGCATGTAAGTCCTTGCAATGGTTGGTTTCAGACCGATGGCAATTCATGACAAGTCTGTGTGCGCAGTGTGCGTGGCACATTTGCCAATAGCGACGGAATGAGCAGTGTTCTGCCGTGAATATCCACAGCAAACAGAACTCAGTGCCAAGGGAATTAAACACTGGTGGACTAAAGGAGACATCGAGCATACTATGGATGTACACACATGACACGCCGTTGTACCAGTCGGTGTAATGAAACTCTGATGCGAGAACACGTCGGGAGGTACGAAGTAGTCCATCAGAGTACATAGTCCGCAGAAAACGCAGTCTATGTCAGCTTGCTAATGCAAACGCCAATAGACACAAGGATCGACGGATTGGGTTTTCCAACGTCACGTGGGCTCGACAAGCATTGGGAATAGCTTGCTCAAACCTGGTCACGGAGCTGCGAACGTCCAATACAGAGTGATAGGCCTAGATAGAGACTCAGGTGATTGAGTCTGAATTACTTTAGAGCGAATTGCAAACTGAAAGGACGTAAAGGCTTACAAGTAATATCTGCGCTGGCACGTGCTGAATAGACGCCGGTATCATCGGAGAGATAGAGGACCCGGCCGCCGAGACTATTGTACGTAATATCGCGTGCATCGGCCCCCAGTTAGCTTAATCGCACCCTACTCGACTCTACTTTATTCCATCATTATATCCAGTTACATATCCCAGAACTTGATACCAGACACCAATCGAAGTGAAAGAATCAAGATGCAGTGGTTGGAGTGCGATGTTCATTGCTATAAAGGAAAGAGTTGCCTCCCGATCATCCCTGTCGCCGCCGTAACCTGCCTATGAGTGCCTCAGCACGTCCATCCAGAACGTTTACCCATTCACCGTGTGACGCTGACATTCATTCCAATCATAAAGTAGCTCTTACAGCCGCTGCTTGTAGCTGAGCTTGTTGTCGTGTGTTAGGTCAGTATCGGCTTTTTAACCGAGGATGTCCTTAGCATCGGCGTTCTCAGCCTCAGCATAGGGAGCCAGTAGGCGGTTTACATCGCGACCGAGGATCTCCTTCGCATCCGCATCCTTAGCCTCAGCATAAGGAGCAAAGAGGCGGTTAAGGTCGCGCCCAAGAACCTCCTTAGCATCGACGTTCTCAGCCTCGGCGTAAGGAGCGAGCAGACGGTTGACATCACGTCCCAAGATCTCCTTGGCGTCAGCGCCCTGGGCCTCGGTGTAGGGAGCCAACAAGCGGTTGACATCGCGGCCAAGGACAGAGGCGGCATCGGCACCCTGAGCCTCAGCATAAGGGGCAAGGAGGCGGTCGACGTCGCGACGTCCGAGAATAGAGGCGGCATCGGCACCCTCAGCCTCGGCGTATGGAGCGAGAAGTCTGTTCACATCACGACCGAGGATGTCCTTGGCATCAGCGCCCTGGGCCTCAGCATAAGGAGCCAAGAGACGGTTGACGTCGCGGCCGAGGATGGAGGCGGCATCGGCACCCTGAGCTTCAGCATAAGGAGCAAGGAGGCGGTCGACATCGCGGCGGCCCAAAACGGATGCAGCGTCGGCTCCCTGAGCCTCAGCATATGGTGCGAGCAGGCGGTCGACATCGCGACGGCCTAGGACGGAGGCAGCGTCAACACCCTTAGCCTCGGCGTAAGGAGCCAAGAGACGGTTGACATCACGGCGACCTAGGACAGAGGCAGCATCGACGCCCTTGGCCTCGGCGTAAGGAGCCAAGAGACGGTTCACGTCACGGCGACCCAGGACAGTCTTTGCGTCGGCGTTCTGGGCTTCTGCGTAGGGAGCAAGCAGTCTGTTGACATCGCGACGTCCAAGGATTGTGGCGGCATCAACACCGTTAGCCTCAGCGTAGGGAGCTAGGAGACGTTCGACATCACGACGACCCAAGACAGCCGTAGCGTCGGCATCCTTTGCCTCAGCGTAAGGAGCAAGAAGACGTTCAACGTCTGGAGTTGGTGCTGCAAAACCAGTTGCAGCCAGAAGGGCAATGAGAGAGATCTGGTTCTTCATGTTGAAAGGTGGTAGGAGGATGTTCGAAGGCTCGGTTTGGATTTCGGTGCTTTGAAGTGAAAGATGCAGGCTGACAAGAGAACAGCAGTACAAGGGATCAAGAGGTCCTCTTTATACCCTCTGGAGCGTCTTCCTTGACCGCTTGCTGCCCGTCTTCTCACCATTCTTTCATGCGAAGGACCCCGCTTCGACGGACGGTGTGATAACATTACACAAGCGCATCCACGAATGGCGTCTTGAGGTCGAGCATCTCTTCCACGATCCGAGTCTTGGTGCTGGAACTCATGCGGAGTCATGTAACCGTATGGGCTGATCTACAGAGCTGTGCGTGGACCTGCTGCTTGATTGGGGCAATGCATGCTGCAAGTCGTCTGACAGACACAGATATCGCCGACGACTGGTCCACCAGGATGGACTACCGTATCATTTGGAGTGACATTGGCTCTAGTAGGGTAGCATTGCTTACAATGTAGAGCACAAGAGGGTTCAATGGTGTGATAAGACCACGAGGGGAAGCGCTGATCAGCATGTAGATGAGACCCTGATGTTCACCTTCCGAAGCTGTAATCTAGCGCGCGTAGAGGGGCCCTAACGTATAAGAAGTCCACCTTCTCTGAAAAGTCCGAGGGCACTGATTCTACCCTTTCCCTCCTCTCTGCTCTCACGACTTTACTGATTTCAATATGGCGAAGATGGGCGACTACAAAGAGCTCTATGGGCAGTCCGACAGCTCCTTTGATGACGGAGACTCTCTTCTCGTTTCCGAAGAACCCAATAGGACTATCACCAGTCTACAGCGTTATAAGCGCAGAGCGCAGGGCCTACTCCTTGTAGCTTCTGTGACATTGCTGCTTAGCCTGTCATACAATGTGTACCGCACCGTGGTGCCTCAGACAATGACTGACGAGCAATGCGGCAGGCAGCTGTCCCCATACTGTATGTGGTCGATATTCACGCCACGCTGATCTGAAACACAAATTGCTAATTCACAGCAAAGCACCAATGTTGGATGCAGTTGAATACTATGAAAAAGAATACACAAACCATTTCGCCCACAAGTCCAAGTATCGCGGCCCTCCAACGCCTGAGCTAGAAGCCGAGTGGGAGAAACTCTGGAAATGTAAGCTACGCATTGAAAGCTGCAAGCTGCATACGAGTGTGGCTAATTCGCTCAACAGATGGCGACATGCTAATCCCCGACGACAAGTTGCACCTACTCAACCGAAGCAACACGGAGCAGACGCCATTCGTGCACCAAGATGGCGGGGTCTGGGGTTTTGTTGAAGCATTTCATCAAGTTCACTGCCTCGTAAGTTGGGCTTACATACGCTTATGTCGCGCAGCAACTAATGCATTGACAGAATATCATCCGCCAATACACCTGGAAAGACTACTACGCTACCCACTCGGACATTGTGCCGATGCCCCACGATCTGGCCATGGACACGGAGGTCGGCGTTCGTATGCACATCGATCATTGCATTGAAGAGCTCCGTCAAGCCCTGATGTGTGCAGGCGACGTGACACCGCTCCTGATTAAGGTGGACCCTTCAGACCCAAGCGGAAAGAAGGCAGACTTTAGCCCTTTGCGAAAATGTAGGCGTTTCGACAAGTTGGTCGACTATGCCAAAGCGAACGCTGTAAATTGATGGCGGATGAGGTGGTCACATAGGTCCATAGGCCATGAATCGTTGATTGATGCAGCTGCAGTCTAAACACTTCCTAATCTCGTTAGCTTCATCACAAGTACAGTCAGCCATCGCAAGCCAAGTTTCAACTGTGAGCATAAAATGATGACCTCTAAGCACGCTGCTACTCGTAGAATTATGCTCCTGCGCTTCTTTGTACTTGTGATGTACGTCGGCCCGAGTCAAATCCTTGCTGGCTGCGAGTGCTCGGGTCGCACATATTCTCCTCTCCTCGTATTCGCCAGGTAGTATTACTCACGGCGGGGTCGCGTCAAGTTGGCTGACATTGACGACTCCCCCGGTCACTACTGGTTCTTATCTTTCGAAAAGCTCCAGGTCTTCCAAGGTCCCTATGGCAACTCTAGGCTTTTGAGAGAAAGTAATGCAAGGCACACAACACTCGACTAGTAGCATAGGTAATGCCCTCCTCCAGGCATGTGTCAAATGCAGTCCACAGTTTGTCATTACATTCCACCGATTCTTATTTTGTACACGCTGTGCTCTTGTCTCGCAAGCGAAACCCCAACTCAATGATAGGCAGGAGCGCCCATGACAAGCAATTCGGCCGTCCGAACAAGCACACGCGATCAACGCCATAGTAGCGGGAGAACGGCATTGACGGCCCCCACAAGTCTTATCGAGTTGCAACGCTGCAGGGTCGATGCCACCATGCCGCATCTCGCCCATGCTCGCGTGATCTGACCTGGCTATATATCGCTTGACTCAATGGGTT
Source organism: Taxillus chinensis (assembly GCA_023512835.1). Taxonomy (NCBI): domain Eukaryota; kingdom Viridiplantae; phylum Streptophyta; class Magnoliopsida; order Santalales; family Loranthaceae; genus Taxillus; species Taxillus chinensis. The sequence continues at coordinate 196,765 of JAKCVP010000166.1, forward strand.
TTTGCGCCCCACGTTCTCAGTAAGCTCAGGTAACCCTCGTCCAAATTCCATTATGACGGACAGCACCACGGAGAAACACGGCGTCCTCAGCAACATTGCAATTGCATCGCCCGCTTCTGATCATGTCGTCGATTTTGACCCTGAGGATCCAGTGGACCCGTTACAGTGGCCTCTATGGCGCAAATGGACAATCGTCGCCTCTGTGTCCCTGATCACGGCTACACCGTAAGCCCCTCCTTCGCTAATCACCACCCAAGCTGATGGCTAGTGCCAGACAGCTCGCAACGGTGATCGCAGCCCCTGTGGCGCCACAGATACTGCAAGCCTTTGGCTCAACCAGCGTGACGGCCCGAACTCTCCTTGTCTCTATCTGGGAGCTAGGTGAGGTCCTTGGCCCTTTGCTCTATGGCCCTTTGTCAGAGCTCTACGGCCGTGCTCTGATCATCAATATCGCCAATCTGTTGTTCTTCTCCTTTTCTTTGGCAACGGCGCTAAGCAGTAGCATCAATATGCTCATCGCTTTTCGCTTCCTCACTGGGGCTAGCGTCGTTGGCAGTACCCTTGCGCCGGTCATCATTGCCGATTTGTTTCCCAAAGACAGCCGCGGCGCTGCGTTGTCAACAATGATGATGGGGAACCTACTTGCTCCAGCAATCGGCCCAATAATTGGCAGCTATCTTGGCCAGGACGCAGGCTGGAGATGGGCCTTTTGGCTGATCACAATCCTGAGCGGGATTTCGAGCGCGTTCTTTGCTCTGGTCTACCGGGAGTCATACAAGGTGACGCTGCTCGAGAGAAAGGCCCAAAAACTGCGTGCAGAGACCCGCGACGGAAGATGGCGATCCAAGTATAGGCCTATTGACTCGATGGGTGAAGAGGTAAGTGCAAAGGCCATGTTTGCTGATGCTATTTGGAGGCCGTTGAAGCTGCTTGTCCATAGTCCAATCTTGATGGTTGTGACTGTTTATGTCAGCATCTGTATCGGTCTCTTCACGCTACTTTTGACAGTCATAGCTCCGCTGTATCAAGATGTCTATGGATTTTCGGAAGGTGCCGCAGGAACTGCGTTCTTGGGCCTAGGTAAGAGTGATCCAGGGCTTCTTGCTGTGGGTAATGGCTAAGCTTAGTATTTGCAGTTGTTGGATTACTCGCAGGCACCTTGCTATGTCGCTTCACGCTGGACAAGGTCATTGAAAAGGTCATGAAGCACGGTGATGGCGACTCGTCACCTGAACATCGCCTCCCACCATTACTGGTTGCCGCACCGTTCATTCCTACTGGGTTTTTCCTCTTTGGCTGGACAGCGGAACATCAAGTACAATGGATGGGACCTATAGTCGGGACAGGCATTGTTGGCTTTGGGTATGCTACTGCCACCATCGTGACACGAAGTTACATCCTTGATGCCTATGGCGTATGGGGCGCAAGTGCCCTTGCGGCAATGCTGGTCCCAGAAAACGCCACCGCTGCCTTTCTACCGTTGGCTGGTCCCGCTCTGTATGCTCGCCTGGGCTTGGGCTGGGGGAACTCGGTACTTGGTTTCATTGCTTTGGTCTTCTGCGCCCTTCCTATTGGCCTCATGATATACGGCAAGAAGCTCCGGCAGAAGCGGAAAGTAGCCATTGCTGATTAATGTAGAGACGACGTCGGGATCAGCTGTCCGATACTCATTAAGAGCGCACCTGTTTTTCTCTCCCACCACTCGCTCCTTCATTGCTTGGGAGCCACACGCGGAGGACTCCGATGAGTGCGCAGGTACTTTGAGGCAGTGCATTGTGAGTGACAAAGCCCTTCCCTGTTTTTCCTTTTGGAGTTAAGACTCAAGTCTATCGATCCGCGACTTTGATAGACACGGTACCTCCTGTCAGACGAACAATGCCAGACATGATTCAGTCGTCTGGCGTGTATGATGTTCGGTCCTGAAACCTCTCGTTGGGGTCGGGCGGATGGCTGTAGTCTCGTGGAGTTGCTCACTCGCTTGAGTCCAGCTACTTCGTACAGCGTTGCGCATCACAGCCCCGGGTATGGTGTCATCTCAAACTTGTTCGTGCTCTTGCTATTTCAACGGCCCGGTAAATATCACGAGAGAGGTCGGTGCTGTAGCAGCGATTTTTAACTCTGTGCTCTAATGTTCCTCATTCATCCATCAATCGATTTTTGGCAGAGTGCCTTGAGCAACTTTGAGATGAAACCATACCCAGGGCTGTAATGCGCAACGTTATACGAAGTAGCTGGACCGTATTCTAATCGCACGGCGATGTTCAAGTGAATGACATACTCGTTAGGTGCCAGATGTGAGAAGCGCTGACAGCTTTCTAAGGACCTCAGAAGATGATGGTACAGGGCTATTGGCGACGTTCTGAAGACTTGAGGTCAGCAGCGTCATCACTTCTAATGGATCGGGTGCACTTAGATGTCACTTAGGCTGATATGCGAAGTCCCGCCCTGTCCATATATAGTTGGAAACATCTCTCAGTGATTCTGGACAAAGTCATTAGCATATGGCTCGTTGACGTACCGGCCAACACGTGTACTATGACCAACGCCATTTTGCGCCGACGTACCGTCAGCAACTCATCCAGGTCTGCATCACTTACGCGACCTTTTATTCGCCTAGCCAACTTGTTTTGTCTAGACATTGGAGACCAAGTACGTTTCAAAACCCTATAGGATGGACGTGTGGGTTGTGACACTGCTGTCGGCATGGGATACCCAGTCTCTGAAGACCTGTTCAATGGAAAATTTGGTTCAGACCACATCAGGTGAGCCATGAGAAACCGGGAGTATACGAGCTCGATAGGCGTGCATCAGTGGACGCCCTTACAGTATCTTTGAGTATACTACGAGGCAAGTAGAAAGCGATACTTTGTAGGTGAGATAGGTCGACGAACTCTGTCCTTGAGTTCACGCTCACCATGTTCTGGGGCAATTCTTGTGCAAGTGCACCGTCGAGACGTGAACAATAGCAGGAGTCACAAGCCCGTCCAACATCTGTTGTGTGGTATGTAATGTTTACGTTTCAAGACAGATCTTGAACACGCCACTCCTCCTGCAGTACAGTCCAACCCCGCTAAAGCAATATCGGCTGACTCAATATCCCGCCTATATCAATCAAGGCCGCCTACACAATCTCGTGTTTTACTAAGTATAGAATAATCCCTAAGTCCTAGAATATTCCCTTATTTGTTAGCTTAGTTAGCTATATGTGTTAACTTAGTAACACTACTTTGACCCTAGATTAGGGCTATTTCTTAGGGATTTCGAGAGATAATCTAAATAACTTAGAGATCTTATATTACGTAGACATAGCTTTGTAATTAAAATTTACTTATACGTGATTCTCGATAAACTAATAACCTAATTTATATCACGTTCAGGGGACCGCACCAGGTCTATTGAAATAGTGGGGTTTGACGGTATATCGGGAACCTGAGGTGGTCTAAGAGGGTCAGCACCAGGATGCGGTGAAGAAATGGCCAACGTTGTGCGTTATGTTATTGTCCGACCCCGTCCAGCCTCTTGTATAACTGTGAGCACATAATCTGAAGTATCCCATGACAGAGCAAGACGTGGTGCTGTACTCTCTCTCATTTTCAATGACACTGAGATAATTCCCTTACCTTACATCTGCGATTGAAGATTGAAGCTGCCTATACTTTGCAATATATCTGCGACTAAGACGTTGCGCAAATGGCGAGACTCGCAATAGTGCTGATCCAGTGCTTATTAGCATACCTTCTGAGTTCCTCGGTCGCCCCTGCGAATAATGACGATCCTCGTCTCAGTGTAGAAGATGTGCCCGAAAAGGGGAAAGGGCCCGCAGGAGGCCAGGCCCATAACGGCAACCAGTCTGGGCCATTGACGCCTGGAGGTCATCCCCTTATTACGGGTAGTTTCGGCTGCCCTTTCAATTATAGAGTGTGCAACACATACTGCATAGGAAACAGTATTTTACGCGAGTGTATAAACAACTGGGATCAGAGAATCATGGTCCCGCTACCACCAAGATTTAAGAATGCAAGTATACAGTACCAGCGCCCGATATTAGTATCGGACTAACAGCTACATATCAGCCTATCTCCTGCAAGGCTGGTGGCTTCTGTTGGCCTTGGAAGTATGCTGCTCGAGATATGGAGCTCTTTACGCATCATGAGCTAATAGTCTTAGGGGTGGCTTCAAGGACGACGATGATGATTGCGGAGACTATGCTGGCTGCATCTCAAAAGATGATTTTGAATACATGATCATGAATGGTAGTGACAGGCGATGCGCCCGCATACGAGATCGTGGTCCGTTTCCAGGCCTGAGAATACACCACCCGGGCAAAGGTAATAAAGGAGGGCAACAAGGCGGTGGTAGCTCGAGCGGAGCCGCAGGCAAAGGCAGTGGGTCAACAAGGGTCGCAGGTCTGTTCTACAACACTGCCGGTTTTGCGAATGCCTCCAACGACCCCACCAATGATAGATACATTGAAGCACCAAGACAAGTCGAAATATGGAAGAACATTGAGTACGGCGAAATAATCCAAAGGATCGGGCCGGCGGATATTCTGAACGGACATGTTTTGTCGAAACCGTTTCAATGGGATTGGTCAAAAGCCTTGACGGTGTGCACAACTATGGCGAATGATGCAGCGAGTACTCTCGTTGGATATAGGATGGAGCGGGTTTAGGGGTAAGTCCTTCGAAATGGAATAGGATATTGACCTCTTGAGAATCATGCTTTACACTACGGAACCATTGAAGCCTGTGTGATCTCGGACTTTGCTAGTGATGCTTCTGCAGCAACGTTCCTCTCACTCAAAATGTCGCGGTCTGCTGCGACCAATCCCGTTGATCAAACCGTGCTCAGTGTGGGCTTTAATTTGCCGTCCGTTGATGAGCAGGCGACTCAAGCCATGGTGTCGTAGTGATTTTGCAGAGAGATGAGCCTACGTGCGGGTTCATGTCCTACACAGTAAGTTGGAAGAGTCGCGAATCTCCAGCAGAGTCACAGTGTCAACGAGTCTCCGAAGGACATAGTCAGCGTGCTTGACGACTTCTACATCTTGACCTGCACCCTCCTGACTGTGCACGAAAACGATCACGCAGCCTGAGTGTCTGCCAGAAAGGACACCATCATTTAATGACCGACCATGATGACGTTTCACACTTTGGAAAAAAGAGGCCAAAAAACAAAAGCACCCCCTTCCAAAAAAAAATCCTCAAGTTTGTAAAACTTTAAAAAAAACCCAACCCCCCCCCAATTGGGGGGGGACGGAACCAAAAAATCCAACCAACCCCAAAAAAAAAGCTCCCCCCCCAAATCTCCCTCCCCCTCCCCCCCCCAGACCCAAATGGTCACGGCTGCATCTTGACGGAAGTCGAAAGGATGCAGAGCTCATGAGCGCAACACACGACTCGAGGAGAATACTTGGGCTAAGAGCGAGCGAAATGTTACATTTGACGCATCAGAGGTAGCGCTTGTCCAGTCGTCTCAAAATTCCCATCATTACGAGACGACCAGTGTCAATACGTGACGCAGAGATCTTGGCGCTCGATCAGGGGCTTTGCAACGATTTTGGGATTCCTCTTAGCTTCCAGAGCTCCTTCAGAAGCACTTCGTACGCAGTCATGCGAGGTACGGAGTAGTCTGAATCATACTGCTTGTATCAGACCCGAGCACAGCGATGTCGGCACGCGGGATTGCCCGTGGAAAGAGATCACTGGGGTTGACACGGGCCTCTCCCTAACGCCGTTGATCTCCTTCTCTTCACAGCCTCTCGAGTGAGATCTGCCGTTGCATTATTGCGGACAAGAGCCCCTCATCTGACAGCTCACCTTAGACGTCCTTGAAGTTTATAGGTGGCACCATGCGTTGAGCAAATCTGCGCCACTGAGACAGTCGACCAAAAGCCGACCCGCGTCTGCTCAATGGCTGCCTTCATCGACAGCCTGAACGCCCATGGCCTTTTGGGAAACTACTTCGGGACTCCTGGACATGAAGACGTCTACGACTACGTGATCGTAGGTGGCGGCACAGCAGGCTTGGTTCTCGCTCATCGTTTGAGCGAGAAGTATACTGTAGCTGTCATCGAAGCAGGTGGTCTGTACGAGCTTGACAATGGACCTCATACTCAGGTTCCCGCTCCGCCTGCTCGCTTCATGGTTGCGCAGGTGGCCAGATTTGAGAACCATCTTGTTGACTGGGGCCAGAAGACTTCACCACAAGATGTATGTAGGCTCGTCCGCCGCCCTGCTTCCAGTGCTAATGAGACTTTAGGAGCTGGCTGGACGAGTGATTCCCTACGCATCCGGAAAAACCCTTGGGGGAGGCAGTGCGCGGAATTCTTTGTGGTATCAGAAGTAGGAAGCCACTACATTTAGAAGAGAAGCATGCACTGACCAACGTCCAGATCCTGCGCATCAAGTTACGACAAGTGGGCAGACGAGGTTGGTGACGATGCTTATAAGTTTTGCAACTTTGACGAGTTCTTCAAGAAAAGTGCCACATTCCATCCCCCTGACAACTCTAGACGACCAAGCGACGCTCAAGTCAAGTATGCGACAGCATCGTTGTCCTTGGATGGTGGCCCCTTGCAGGTTGGCTATCCGGCATGGGTGAACGCAACTACACCGGCTTTTGCAGACTCGCTCCACACTCTAGGCTTCGAGCAGCTTCACTCCTTCCTTGATGGCAAGATTCTCGGCTGGTCGTTCATCCCCACCACAAGGACGAGGGATCATGTTCGGTCGACTTCATCCTCATCGTATCTCCGTAAAGCGCTCGAGCGTGGGCACCGGCTCAAGATCTTTAAACAGAGTATTGCCAAGCGTATAATTCTTGACGGCCAAAAACAAGCAAGCGGCGTTCTAGTCGAGACAGGGGGACCTCAATACTCGTATACCCTTCGCGCGGCCAAGGAAGTCGTCGTCTGCGCCGGCGCCTTTCGCTCTCCACAATTACTGATGGTCAGTGGTATTGGCCCCCGAGCAACATTGGAGTCGCATCACATTGCTGTCGTCTCAGACCTGCCAGGTGTTGGTCAAAATCTTTGGGTGAGGTTGCTTTCTTTTGTAATCGAGTCTAGTCGACCTAACGAGTGCAACAGGACCATCTCTCATTCAACATCTCCACTATGGTCAACGTGCCTACACATTCGCGGCTAGTCAACGATGCAGACTTCGCAGAGAAGGCGCTTCACGAGTACAACACTAGTCGGACTGGGATTTTTACAAACACCGGTGCCGACATTCTTGCCTTTGAGCGTCTGCCTAGCTCCATGTTGTCTGCGTCGACTCAGCTTGCGATTGATAAAGACTTTCCAGAAGACTGGCCAACGGTGGAGTATGCGCTCTTCGACGGATCATTGACGCCTCCTTTGACAGCCGATGATCACGCAACAGCTCTTGCTGTGCTAATGGCACCGTTTTCCAGAGGGCATGTCACAATCGACTCTGCCGATACCGCCACTAATCCGATTGTCGATCCTCGTTGGTTCACAGACAAGAGAGATCACGAGGTGGCCATCGCGTGCTTCAGACGTTTGCGACTCATCCTTGGAGCCGGCGCCATGGCCCAGATCAGCGAGGAAGGAGGTTCCAGACCTTCTTCGGATGTTGAGACCGATGAGCAGATCCTTGAATACATCAAAGGAAGTGCATTCGCTATATGTCACTCGGCAGGGACTTGTGCAATGGGTAAAGCTGGGGACCCAAAAGCAGTGACAGACTCCAGAGGCCGAGTTTTCGGTGTCAGCAGGCTACGTGTCGTTGATGCCAGCTCTTTTCCGTCTCTACCACCTGGTCATCCACAGGGGACCATCTACGCCTTGGCTGAGAAAATAGCCGAGGACATCTTGAGGAGCGTTTAGAGCAGATACGAAGTATTCATTTCAACAATTCACCACATGCTCCGACTACAAAACATACATTTGAGAAGCCCGTCACTTAATCGAATGCCGGCCGTGCGCTGCCACGGGTTTTACCTTGGATTCGGGAGCTCAGCTATTGAGACGCTTGTCTCGTTGCTTTTCACCATCGGCATAGCACCCGACCATTGCTGAAATGCTCAGCCGTAAGCTCGACCTAGCTAGACTAATCTGGTGTTCCTTTGAGCAATCCGATAACCCTTGCTCACAATCTATACTTACTCACATAGATTCACCGTTCTAGTAACATGCTGCTCATTTGCAAAGAAGGACGTGAACTTTATATTCAACTAATGATTTGTCCTAAACAGGCGGGGTTACATGCCATGTCTTATACCGCTACTCCCTGTTGTTAAGATACCATTGATCTGGTTCAACCTATGATGCTCTTCGCTTGGTGAGGTGACAGCAATCATGGCACAGAGGTCTCGCAAGGCCTCCCGGTGTGCTAAGCTCGGATATGACGGACATTTACCGGGACTGTACAGAGTGGAATGCGGGTCATGTGCTGCTTATTCCCAGTTTCCTATTCCAAGCTGCCATCGAGCGTCCATGTGAGTGACGAAACCTCTCTATAGCCGGGAAAGACAAAAGAGATCAGGTCCATGTGTTACTTCGTATGTGTGAGGACTATGATGGCCATCGGATTGCATTTAGGTACAGAGGGTGGCCGTAGTGGGCCTCCGAAATTGCGCGGCATAGGGACACAACATGATTCATATCTAGTCGAGTATAACCGCCTACTGATCTTAGAAACTCAAAATAGATCATATACCTATCTACGAAGTACAGTATATTTCGTATACGGGAGGAGCATTTTACATGAACCCTCGATAGGTCGTGTCCTCCTAGCCATCGCAGTCACGGAGCACCTGGCCCACCCCTGTAGAGCACACGCCGTATGATCAAGGAGACGTGAGCATCCCTGTGTTAGCATCACTTCATGCTACATTATCCTTGCTAACAGATTGCAGCACAAGACTTCGAAACTACCTATTTCAAGCTTCGAATCGCCGTCCTGTGCTCACAAAGGGGAAATCTGAAGTACTCGTCAGTCTTCACTCTGTAGTCACTCTGACCCTTTTTTCTTACAATGGCCATCGCCAAAGCTCTCCAGCTTTTGTCACTCGTTGTGCCCATATGCATGGCACTGCCCGACTGCTACCCGTATAGTGGTGGAGCTTGCGCAGATAAAGCCACTCTCTACCAGAAGCATCGCGACGTAAGACCATGTACACACCAGTCAAATCAGGATACTGAAGTTACCCAGGACTTTTGCAACCACGATCGCTGGAGGAACAATGGTCAAAAGGTGGGCTCAAAGTACAAGTCGCAAGACTAGTTTCCTCTCTTTTACCATTCAAGACATTGGCTGACTATTAGAGATAGATCTACAATTACAACAACTCAGTCTTGACCATTTTCACGGCCCAGGGGATCGACACTGTAAGTCTCATGCTATTGAATCTGATCGTGAAACTCATAGTGAGGAATAGAGACAGAAATGCTGGGACGGTACGCAGCGTGTAAGTCCAGGTGCAACAGGTGAGGGAATACTGTTGACTTCTGCAGGCCATCGACTATTGCTGGGGACAGAAAGATGGTGGTCTATACTGGGAGTACGGGGAGAGTAAGTACATCGGGACAATGGATGTGAAGCTGGTTCTAATCGACACAGGATGGCATGTCGACATCAACTTTTGTGCAAGCTGATACAGGTAGACTGTCCCAAGCCTATCGACAAGTCTTTCGATATCGAGAAGGCTGAAGCTGCCGTCCGACCCGACTTTCCTCTCGAGAATGCAATAATGGGCTAACAATGTCTCAATTTGATGATCTCATATTTTGGGAAACTGACGACTCCTCACAACCGTCGGCACCTCAAACCGTCTCAGGTGTTGCGCCGTGACTTCTGTCTACTCTCATAGGACGCTAGTTATGAACCCACTAGCATTACGTAGTTCATCAGAGCTCACATCCACGCGCATTCAAGATCCAATCGCGTATAGACGAGATCTGTCGCGGAACCGTCACGATCCTTTATACAACAGCCGTGCCTATCACAGCCCTCGTCTTGTTCCTCCGCCCCCACGCCCAGGTCTTGGGTGAGCCGTAGCGCGAGGCTTAGGCTACACTAGATCAACGAGAGTGCGTCTCCCTGCAGTTGTAGTGCAGGTGCCAAGATACAGTGCTTGCTGAAAGAGGTAGGCGCAGCGTAGCACGAACTCCAGTCGCGATATGTGGCCAGTCGACTTTTGACCTACTTTGCAGCAACCACTTTGCATCTTATCCAGTCGTTTTATGTTTTCCGTGAATTAGTGCCTATAATTAGGATGAACATATATTTGAGGCGGCAGATGCCGTGGAGAGAGAATATCTATGTGAGTGTTCCGCCTAAATTGACTGTGACGGTTCTACCCACCTAGCGCGACAAGGCAACAGATCGCCAGTAAGACATCTTGACTACTTACCCGTGCAAAAAGTCGTGGTCAAAGAACGGAGACTGTGTCTGATGACTACCATTAAAGGTTACAGTTGTCTGTATGTTTCGCTAATAAGATGGCAAGCTGCGAAATTTAGGCGAGTGCAACCTGATCCTGTGGAGAACTTGATACGCCAACGCAAAAATTCTTTTTTATTCCCGCGCATCGCTCAGCTATAGAGGTCGCATTCAAAGGCGAAGCTTGCCTGCTCGTGGCGAGCTGATCGATCAGCTGCGGCCAACCTCGGAAGCCCCAAAGCTGGGGCGATGCCAACCTAAAGCGATCGGGGTCAACTCCTCGTTTCCCACGCACATCGACCCAGAGCGATTTGATAGCTAATGAGCTGGCGAGGATTATCCTTCAAGTAGAGTTTGCTACCTTCTACATGCGTTGAATGGTGGCTCGTAGATGCAGCAGCAGGCCGGTCTATACAGACAGCCCGATGGAGGATGAGGCCGTCCGGCCCATCATAGGTGTCGATGCTTGGCTTTGGTGTCTTCGCCCCCAGTAAGACTTGTCTAGTTCAATGTACGGTGGCAACGAGTGTAAGATCTAAGCACGGGATGGCAATAGAAGCGAACGTGAGTGGGGTTTATGACGTCCAGGTTGGGCAACAAGAACTTACAACTGCCTAATTCGCCAGGATCTTCACCATACTTGCCTCTCCCAGGCAGTGGTTCGTCTTTGGATCATCAAGAAACAAGATTCAAGATATACGATTCGTCCGAAGTCACACGGTCCGTTCAGATTATACGACACGAGCGATTTCCAGATTGCAACCAGTACAGACCGATATCCATAATGAAAGAAGGTATCAATGAGACTTGCTCGATATATATAAAGCACCTTCGACCCTGTGATGAATGATCGATATCAGGATCAATCGCGCACTTGGTCGTCTCCAACTCAAACTTTCAAACACAGATCTCATCAACAAAAATGAAGTTCATCATCGTCGCTCTCATCACCCCGCTTGCCCTCGCCGCCTGCCGAGGCAGCGACCCATTCTGTGGTGTAAGAACCTGAATCATACGACTGTGAAACGACGGCTGACTATGATAATTCAGAGCTGCAACGGCACTTCCTGCAAGATTGGCCTCATCAACTATGGCTGCTCTACTGGATCTGTGAGTGTTTCTGCCTTCATTGTCTCGCTCATGTACCTTTACCAGTCTGCAGCGGCACTCCAGCATCCAGACATTAAAACGACTCTGAACAAGAACTGACAGGATTAGTGCGTCGGTCCTAACGGAGGCGACGGAGCCTACTGCGCTGTTGATCCCAGTGGAAGTCTCGCACAGGGTCCCTACAACTGTCCCGCCAACTAGATGCCTTTGGGAGCTCTATCAATACCTCTTTGATGATTGCTTTCGACGGGACAGCAGTCATTCAGCGACACAAGGAGCCGACAGCTTTCTAGGATGAAGCAAGGGAGCGGCTAGTCTCACATCTCTTTGCTGTGAGCTATGAACGTTGATAGTCTATCAATGACCACAATATTTTGAGCTTTGTCTACTGTGACTTTGACGCATTGTGCTTCATTGATGCTAGTGACTCTCCTCTGTGCTGCGATGTAGCGAGCATCTCGTCGGATTCTCATGCTCGAAGTCGGAAGGACTCCGATGCAACCTTAGCGAATAGATTCAAACATACGGTCGATGCTGAAACCTTGATTGGGCACGTGAGAATCATGATCTCGTAAAGTTGAAAAAACCGCTCTTTACAGAATTCCATGTGTCCATTTATCTCAATAAAGGCATTGCCTACGCTATCATCAAGTGTGTTCAGTCCCTCCCGACAACGCACCTGAGCGACTCAGAGGGCAATGCAGTGGCAATTAACGTTTCAGTCAGACTCGTCCACGCCCACTCTTGATGCAAGTCGTCTTGCTCTCCGAATATATGTTTCATGCCCAGGGGTAGCTTGACGCTCATTGTCAGTGGCTTCGAGCCAACGAACTCCTCTCTAAGCTGTGGCGCTGGTATAAACCCAGCCTTCACTGATCACCAACTTCACCACTGCAGTATATCATGATCCATTGAAGTGCGTGATTCTGTTGCTACGCAATGGAATTCGCCTCAAAGACGACCATATGGCGGCAATCAGGGGCGCGCAGCGCCCATGAAAGAGTGAAGGGTATTCATAATGCTATACACTTAAGATACAATCACTGCACCAACATCGTAGTGTATAAAAAAACCCCAAAACCCCCCCTGCATCGCAAGCGGCTATCCAGAGAGCCTAGGCGGTGCAAAGCCTATGTACGGGTCTCCAAGAAGAGATCCCCCCATGTTTGCCGGGTCCGCCTCCTTTCTTCCCTTTCTTGCCTTTTTCTTCCTTTTTTCCCCCGTCCCCTTCTCGGGCTTCCCCCCTGGCTCTGTTGCCACTCCACTACTCGACGATGGAGCATTTGTGGCTGGGATCGTGACTGGGAAGCCAACTGCGGGAGGGCCTGTCTTAGAGATTGTGATGTACGCGGGATCAATCCAAGATGACCCAGCCGGTGCTCCAGTCGTAGTTAAGAAAATGCTCGAGACATCCAGATACGGCGTCACTTCTGCCGTTGTAAGCTCTTTAGTGATATTGCTGTTTAGTCTCCCATTCGCGTCATAGCCAGGTCCGGTACTCCCGTACTCTCCAAAGAAAGTGTCTTTAACGATGTCGTGAGTAGTGTCGTTCTTTGTACCAATCCACTTAGTATATCCATCGGGCAAGATGGTCTGGTCTAGCCAGGTGTCGATGTACACGGAGCGATGCTGACTGTTCCAAGGCCGTCCTAAGGCGCACCTCCACTTTCTCTCGTCCGAGACAGATGCGTTTTCGGCCTTGACTGCACTGTGCGAGATATACGAGCCATACTTGTTAGGGAACGAGGTGTTTGTGCCTTTCCAGGTCACAATCCCTCCTCCACACGAGCGCAAAAGGAGTGTTGAGGAGACAATGTATTGTGTGCCATAACCGTACAAGAAATCGGTCTGACCGCCAATGACGTTGCCAAAGTGATAGGCATTACCAGTCTTGCCGACGTAAACGGTGTCCTGGTAAGACAGGAAGCTCGTAAAGTAGAATGAGGCATTCGATCGACTGATACTCAACGCTAGGGATGGACCATTGTTATATTCGAAGGCGTTGTTGGAAAAGTCGAGATTGTAGGCTTTGAAGTCGTCGCTTCCAAGAGGTGTATTGGCAGGCACAGGGTACCCAGTGGACCCATTTCCGTTCAGACTTGCTATGTAGTCTGGAGAAATGGTGAGAACAGCCGTATCTGTATTGTCATAATATTTGCCATTGGGATTCGACGCCGCCCAGGTGATGTGCACTTTATTCTTCGTCACATCTTCTGGCGCCGAGGTCACTCCAAGCAGGGTGAGGGGAGATCTTGCTGTCACGTTGACCTGTTCGACATAATGTCCAGCGTCGATAAGAATGTACTTTGGCGTTCCGTCGTCCCTTAGTGACCTGACGGCGGCCTGGACTTTGGTAAATTTGGCAGTCTTGTCGGTAGTCGAGACAAGAATCGTGCCTGCCGGACATCCTTCCAAAAGGTTTTCCGTCGGTTTCTGGCAAGCAAAGCGATTGAAGGCCGCTACGGGTTTGGTCGCAGCTCCGACACCTATGCCCAGGACGATCGTGAGCACAATCAAGAAGAGCATGATCAGCACTGTCTCAGAAGCATTGAAGAGACACAGATGCGGTTGATGATTGTGCTCGTGAAGAACACGATAAGGTCAGCGCTTATGTACATTCCAGAGGTGAAGCAGCACTTCGATAGCAAGTGTAGCTTGAGTCCTTCATGTTTGATGGGCTGGGATTAGCCATGGTTCGACTCTCCTTGAAACACTTGTGCTTTAGGGGCGCCGCTTTGCGGTATACCGAACTATTTCAGGCATCTCAGCATGTTTCCGTGCCAAACGCTTGGTTTTTGCGCACATGACACGGTAATGCGGCACGCAAGCCGCCCGTGGCGCTGGCCGCAGGTGCGACTTGGAAACATAGACGGGTCCATGCTTGTTCAATCAGACAAGGATTAGTATTTTTTGTGCTACCCTCGTTTGTCTACTTGTGATCACCTACCCTCTCATCTAGCCTGTCTGCCGAGATATGTGGGTAATATCCTAGTACTCCGTGATCAATCTTCGACGGTCGCTTTCGTTTTGCGAGCTCCGTCCAACAACAAAGAGAGGTTGTATCAAACGATTTCTCACGGGCTTTGGAGCAGCTATAGCGATGTCACTTCTGACATTGGTATGTGCCAAAATTTTGGCTGAAGAGCACGATGGACAGAGAAAATATCGTGATTGTCTAGCTCTGGTAATCCCAAGTGTGGATCATGAATGAGCAGTAACATTCTGGCCATATGATAGTGGGCCAATGGCCATGCGCAAGTATCGCTGCTGAGCCAGATGCCGTTAGCAAAAAGGCTAGAGGTCTCACTCGGCAGCGTGTCTTCTACCATCCAATGCCCGTCGGCATGGAATGGCGAGGGACACTGCTGGTCACAGTCGTCCAATTTTTGTGAAAGCTCATGGAGGGGCGAGGCAGGACGTATTGAACAGCGACGATCTACTCCTTCTCTATCGTCTTTCCTTGCCAAATAGCCCATTAGCGAACTCAAAATGTAGAGTAGCCGGCGGAAGTGGCAAGTTGGATCTTCTGGCCCCGTTATTCTGAAGTCTGGCCTATTAGACATAGGATCTTCGCTATCGAGGCTCATGTTCTTTCAGAGTGAATTCTGTCCCGGGCTGAGGCGTGTCCAGGATCGTGAAATGACTGCTTCTGGTCAGCAAACTCCTCTCGCTTGGGACTTAAGGTCGGATGAGGCGACTGACAAGCGGCATCAACATCGTTCATGGCTGTCGCCCAGAACCCGGCTTTCAAGCTGCGTACATCTTGTTTTACCGACAAAGCCCTCTTTGAGATAGTCACTGATTCAAAATAAACTCCTGTTGTGAAACCGGAGTAGGTCTCTTCAGAACCCATCCAAATGGTAGGCTATGGCCCACACTGTGGAATTGAGATACTCATAGTGGCAGAGTACGGCCGAAGCAGCCAATCGATGCGATGAAGTGTTATCTTTATCAGCGGCAGCCGAGACATTTTGAGGTGGACGAGCTGCCGATGTTTGCAGGAAGAAAGAGCGTCGTGTGAGATTGGAGGCGCGAGTTTTGAGGACATCGCTTTGACAGCTTTTTCGTAATACAAAGCGCCCTACCATAGGAGATCAGGTCCGTCACACAGTATCGACTCGGCAGTGGTCTTGAAAGACCCACTCAGGGACGGTGATTGGAGGTCAATCTGGCCAGACTGTTTGGCCACTACGGCTCACGCAGCATATCGCAAAGCTCGCTGTTCCTTGCTGTGTGAATAATCTGGAGGCTGAAGCTTGCACCCGTCATTACCGAGTCTACCTTGTGGAGCGATTGTCAGAAGTGATGCGCACACTTGGGACGTGGTGGTGTGCCTAATGCCAACGTTGTCAGAAATGATGCTCGGTAACATCATGTCACCAGCGGCAGTCGATTTATAGACTGATGGCAATGGGTCGCTCAAGGTATGCTGCTGAACACTATAATTCAATTGGACGTCCTCGGAGCAACGTTCAGGAGAGGGCAAGCTGTTGCGAAGCGTAGCTGTTTGCGGGCGCGAGACAATCGACTCGATAGCACTCGCAGGTTGAGCCGAAGCCTCAGAGCCCTCGCCACGATTGGAGCCCGCCCCTCCAGGTGGTTCTGTCGGTCCAGGCGAGCGGCGCAGGGGATGTAAAGTAGGCCACTGGGTCGATCTTTCTGATCTCGTGAGAGCGACAAAGCGGGCATCTAGGATGTGATAGACCTGCCTGCCGCCTCGGCATTGCCCACAAGTCGGACGGGCCTGCCCACACTTGACGTTCCGAGTGCGACATTTGGGACTGGCAACAGCGATGTAACCAACTCTTATGTGGAGTAGGACATGCAGGATCCTGGAGACGCTTACCAGCCGGCCTTGTATTGACTGGCTCTAGTGTGGGGTCGCGGCTGCATAGTGTGGTCGCAATGAGGGCGAGACGTTGATTCCGCTGAGTGGAGACATGCGTGGGCCCCGCAAACAGCCACGAGAGCGAAGAATTGATGCAAGTTGTGGTCTAACGGTCGATCCAATCTCCCAAAATGGACGGCGACGACACCGCGAAAAAATTCCCCAAACGGTTAGGTCTGGTCGGCTCGGATCCGGTGAAACACTGACCCGACAAATTGGTCAAGGGATTTGCAACGACGCTCATGTCGATGGTAAATGTATCGCCTTCTTCTGTAAGTCCTCGACAGAATGGTAGGTGAGTATGAAGACAAGGTACATTGCGAATCAGAGCCTAACGATTCGTATTTCGATGTCCAAAGTGTCTACTTGGCCAGTCACTGCCGCCCACTTTGCACCCTGAACGCCCTGGGTCATGACTCTGGACACACCATCTTGCCCTGCTTTGAGCGAATTGATTTTGGAAGCTCCCCTAGGTCTGTAGCTCTGCTTGCTCGAAAAGAAGGCGACTCGTTGCCAGCTCTTTGACCGTAACCTTTTCTAAAGGAATCGAATCAATCGCTGCTGTATAGCAGCCGGCACGATACCTGATTGATCCCTTCCCAGAGGTGCTTTTCCCACAGGCGGCCGTGATGGGGAATGAGATTAGTTCCTAACCCATCCCAGCTTGTACCACTCTCTGCATCCCACCATCTTTGCAGGCATAGACACCGAGTTGAATGCATAGCTCCGCGCCGAAACACCCGAGCACTACATCTGCTCCCTGTCCACAGCTTGTCGCCTCGCACAGCGCCCGTGCAGTCTCTTCGGCCGCCTCGAGCGTGTCGACTTTGCCCTCGGGCCGACGGGGGCTGAATGTTGCATCCGCGCCATACTGCCTGCCCCTTTAATTTACCCTCCACCATGTGTACAGTGACTACCCGGGATGCAGCTCACGCCTTGGTTACTGCTCCACGAAGGACTCCAATTGGCCCCGCACAAAATATTAGCACCGTCTGGGGTCCTCGAAGGCTAGCCGTCATGCAAATTGCACACGCCACTGAGACTGGCTCTACCGTTGCCGCCTCCTCCAGGTGCATGCTACTGGGTATCTTGTAGCAGAAGTTTGCCGCGCAGGTATAGTATTTGGTCAGAGTGCCGTGGTGAGGAGGCGTTGCCGCGAAGAACCTGCTCGGACATAGATGGTAGGAGCCACCCCGACAGAAGTCGCAACATCGGCATGGCACTGCTAGTTCGATCGCTACTTGGTCGCCGAGCTGGAGAGTAGTCACTCTGCTCCCCACTTTGACAACTGTTCCCAACCACTCGTGGCCCAAGACCATGGGACCTGACAACTTGGAAGGCCCAATGTGTCCTCTCTGCCAGCTGCGCTATGAGTCATTCAAAGTCGCTGAGTTTCAGATCGTACCGGCTCACTAATGAACCTGTCGTCTGTCAGTACCAGTCTCCCATCTGGATACGTTCAGCTTACGTCGCTACCACAAGTGACTGTCTGTCCAATATGGCAAAAAAAACAAAAAACGATAATCGCTTTCAAGTTCTTGGACTGGTACCTGCTCTAGAGAGACTTCATTGACAGCGTGTAAAACGAAAGGTAGGTTGCCATCTTGTGCGGACCACATAGTTGCTCGGTATTGTCGGTGAGAATCAACGTCGGACTTACCAGGCCACAGCGAGGTACAGAGGACCTTTGTAAGTCCACTTTCCCCTGGAACACTTCCTGCCAACCCGTCGTCTGAGTCAGGTCGCCTTTATCATGGATACCGCACGATCGTGTATTCTGCCTAAAACGGAAATCTTGGCGTGTATAGTGGCCCACGTTTTGAATTACTGAACTGTTGGAGCAATCAGGTGTCAAGCAAGTGTCAAAAGGCGAACAGGGCTATTAGTCAGGATCTCCTGTACTTATAACCCCCACCGTGGCTGAGCAGGCTTTCCTCCTTAGACCACATTCTAGACTAGATCTGAATACAGCTCGTCCACCGTTCTACACGTGTATGCAATGGACCGACATGGAGTGACTGCTGTGGAACCTAGAATATTTTAGGTCGCTTGCTGTACCGACACGTTGATGCTTGGTAAGTTCCGAGCATCTGATAAGAGAATCAGCTGTTGTTACAACAACCATCTCATGAACTGGCCGTCTTCAGTGCGCACGAGAACTCACGAGTCATCCCCTAAATGATGATCCAACGGAAAGTCTGTAGGCGGAGTGATCATCACACGAGGTTTTCCTGATCTCTACGGTCTTGCTGGGGCAGCCCGTATTACTACAATCTCGACGCTGGCTGCAACTCATGGCATTGGCTTTTCCCTAGGAGATGTGGCTACTTTTGGCGTGGGAGACCGACTTGGGCAGAAGAAGACTATTTTGAATGGAACATTCATCATGGCTATTGGTGCTTTTTTTATGATGGCTTCATATAGCTTACTACAGATATTGGTAGGCGATATTGGTAGGCGATATTGTTCTCGGGTACGGTATGGTCTTCTGGTCTCGAGGTGGCAACAGCTAGAAAAGGCAGTATCAAAAATAGCATCAACACGACTACGGCGCCAGCGTGAATGAGGTCTTTCTTTCTGTACTATATTGCCTTTGGGGTGGGTATACTCGGCGTGACCTGGTTGTGCCCTACTGAGATGAATTCGCGGCCCATTAGAACTAATGGTGCAGCCGTCGCCATCATGACAAATTGATCAGTGTCTATGTTGATAAGAGGACGTGGACAGAAATCGATGACAACATCTAGGCTCACAAGCTTCGTCATTGTTAAAATGTCACTCATCGGCATTTCCTCCCTCGGCTGGCGATTCTGGCTCGTATGGACGGTCTTCAATGCGGTGTTCCTTCCCGTCATCTAATTCTCTTACACAGAGGCATGTAAGCTCAATTAAACAACAAGATCCTGACGTCGACCAGGAAGTTTTCAGCAAACTGTACACTGATACACATTGATGAACATTACCGCAACAATCCCCCCACTGGTCGTAATCAAAGACAAGACGGCGAAATCACAAAAATGACCACTCAAGTACATCGAATGGGAAGATTTGGAGATTCAATAGGCTGCAGAACGATCGCAGACCATTTTTGATCAATAGAATGGCTGTGTGTGTAAGAGTCGGGCGGAACATCTTGATCAATTTGTAAAAGAGAGACCATATGTCTAAAGATTTCTCGATCGCCGGACTCAGCCGCCACATTCAATCAGTCACGTTTCTCCATTTCCCGACATTTCAGTTAAAGGAAAAGAGAATGTAAGATGATACCCAATACATATTCTTAGAGCTCAGCAGACTGTGCACATACCCATAGCTTTGAAGGGTTCTCCACGAATGTTCTCCGGACGGCTTCGTCTGCTTTGGCCGCACTCTTCCCGGCTTTGAACCACTTCAGGACTTCAGCCAAGCTCTCTTGATCATTTATATCTCGGTATGGTTGTGAAACTAGTCTTCCACCTTCCCCGGCCTCGTTTGCTTCAGAGCTTCCTGTGTGAGGCCAATTACTGCCCCACACAACCATGTCTGGTCCTGCATCTAAGATCAACCTTGCCACGGTAGACACAAATCCATTTGATGGACCGGAATGGACGCGATAGGGTGCTGAAAGCTTGACATAGAGATGACCCGAGCGGATCAATGACAGGGCTTCGATGAACCCAGGGATCGAAAGGGGATCTGATAAGGCTGATGTGTCAGGCTGCATCTCGATACCACAGAAATGATCTACGACGACCCTCACTCCTAGGTCTGGGATGAGGTTGCGTAGAGTGACGAAAGCGGAGACGTCGACAAAAAGATCGATGGTCCAGTTGCGTTGACGAGCTATTGATGCTGTTCTCTTCACCGTAACGATCAAGTTTTCCCTGTCTAGCGCTGCTTCTGCCCCAGCCTTTGACCCTACGCGTTTGCTGAACGCGACATGCGAGACGCGACTCTTGTCGAAAGCGTGATCAAATCTTCTTTGGAAACTTCTTTGATTGACTCTTAGACCTTTGACACCAGCTCTGTCCATCATGTCCAGCTCTTCAGAAGTGATGGTGTCGAGGTCAACGACAGCCACGCCCACAGCTGAGCCTTCGAAGCTTTTCAGGGCGGAAATGAGTGCCGAGATATCTGATCCGTAGACCGAAGGCTGTACAATCACTACTCGAGAGAGTCCAAGACTTGAGAGATGTGACCTCGCGGACGCGCGAGAAGCTGGTAGAGGGGTGTATGCTTGGTACGTCAGTGTTACATCTCAAGAGAAGATTGCAGATAATCGGCAAGGCGGGGATAAGCGTTCCAGTGTACTGTTAAATGAGGACATACGCCTTGTGGGGCTCAGAGGGAAGAGCTCCGGTTCGATAACGTGGATATGAGAGTCCCTGGTAAACTCAGTCAGCTCAATGTGTTCAACGACGGAGATGTGTAAGCCTGACCACGCGTCTGAAGGGATAAGAGAAGCCATCTCATGGGAAGTATTCTTTCAGAGTCAATTCAGCAGCTCCTCGGAATAGATGCCTTGATGAAGAGTGTACGAGCTCTCTCGAGGCTCCTAGGACTATAGCGGTAGGTGTGGGTATGGCGGGACGCCTGGTCTCAGCTCTGTATCTAAGCTGAGAGATCGGGAATTCAGGGACGGACTCGAAGGGATGGAGCGAACCCCATCTGACGAATGGGTAAGAGTTCCTAGTGCATGATACACTGATGCGTGTTCGGTTGCGGATGTAACCGAACACCGGACTATATCGATGTAAGATTTAGGTTCGTAAGTTGATCATAGACACGGGGTGCGCTTCGACTAGTTTGCACTCAAGCAACACAGTATGTGGGTAACTTCATTATACGAGACATCTCCAAAGCTGCTGAATGGCCATGCCAACAGGTTTGGCCGAGTCCGAGGATGATTGGCCGCAAGTGCGTCCCAGGCAAGACTGACGTGACCAGTCCAGACGCGGCAGCTACGGACTCAGCTTCAGATGCTTGAGCAAACATGTCACTGAGGCGCGTGAAAGCAGTCGCTTCCATGACTAGAGAAACAACCCTTCTCATGCTTATCTCCAAAGGACCTCTGACACGAACATCAGGATGACCTCTATAATTCACGAGCGAGGATAAATATTTCAATAAAAAAAAAGACGAAGCCAAATGTACAAGTGCGCAAGTTGCATTACCATAGTATTTCTTCATGTTTGCGCAATCGCGTGATCAGTCGTATCCGCTCTCGCCGGCATACATGTATTCCGTGCGACAAGGCTGAGCACTGATCTGTATAGAGGAACATGTGCTTTTCTTCTATCATCTTTCGCATCAGTCCTAGGATTGTAAACTTCTGCGACGTGTTTCTATCCGCGTATAAGCTACCGTGCAGAAAATGAGGATGATGCCAAGCAAAGCGAATCCAGAATTGACACACATCGCGAGAATGTACCTCGGAGCATCTGAAGGGCGGTAGAGATACGAGGCGATGATCTGAACAAAGATGTCAGTAGAGGGCTTTGAAGAAAGGCGGTTTGATAGCAGCCATACCTGACCGCAGTTTCCGATCGAGTTTGCCATAGCCACCGCTGCGGCTCTTGTGACTCCACTCTCTACGATGAGCGTCTTCTGTAGCCATCCGAGCAGGACCGTGTTGGATGCATGACCCCCCGAAATGACTAAGAACATTGCAAAGTATCTTGCACCACTGTTGAGACTTGTGCTAATGATTATGTACCCGATGATTGCCATAGCCAGAGGCCACATTGTTGTAAGATGTGAATTGCCAGTTCGATCGGCCACGTAGTTGTTACCGATGCATGCAAACATGGCAACAATGTATGGGGGCACTGTAAGTAGGAGTGTGTCAATCCTATCGAAGCCGAGAGTAGCTACCACCTGCGGGAAGAAGTTGGTCACTCCAGATGACACCTGCGCGCAGAGCAGCATAAGCGAGAACAGATAGACTCGCCAGTCCGTAAGAGCGGTTTTGAGGCCGACAGTCCAGGCACCTACGTCGGTATTTGCTCTGCCCGGGTCCAAGGTCCACACATTGTCGACAAGATCCCTTTCAGACTTGCTCAGCCACCAGGTATTCTGCGGGTAGTTTGGCAGTATGAATGCGCTCAAAAAAGCACTCGCAACAGTGATACTACCCTCTATTATGAATATCCATCTCCAAGCACGCAAATGTTCCACTCCATCCAGACCTGAAGCAATGCCAGCGGCTAGGAGTCCAGATAAAGCACTTCCGACTTGACTTCCAGAGTACAGTATAGCACCTCTGACCCCTAACTGGTCTTTGCGGTACCAGCTGGCAATGAGGAATAGCGCGCCTGGGAACAAAGCGGCCTCAACGATGCCTAGAAATACTCGCGCAGTGTATAGGCCGCCAACATTCTGAACGACCCCCGTGCAGGCCGAGATCGTGCCCCAGGCTACCATACACGCAGGGAGGTAGAGGTTTGGCCGAAGACGAGCCAAAAAGACATTGCTAGGAATCTGCATCGTAATGTAACCAGCGAATAGCAGTGCGATGGCCGTTGAGTACTGAGTGGGCGTGAGACCTAGACTTTGTTGTATGCCCCACACACCTGCAGCGGCAATGTTGTTCTTCATAGGCAATTAAAATCAGTTTCCAACATATGTACTAAGATAACGATGTGGTTGACTTACGCGGTCCAAGTAATTGAGAGTATATATCAACCACACCATGGCAACGAGTCTTAGATCCAGTTTCCGTTTGAGTCTCTTTTCAATGTTGTTGTTGTGGTCATCTAAGCCTGGTCGAGCACTATCGAGGCCTCCATGAGAAGAAGTCTTTTCAAGCATGTTTGGTAGACCGTCCGCTTTAGAGGACTCGATTCTTTCCTTGCATGAAGCCATTCTGAGTCCTAGGACAGATGTGCAGGGTACGAGAACAGCGAGATCTTTTCCGTTAGGTCGTGATTGATGTACAAGGAGGCGGGCAGTCGGAGCATCCGAGCTGAATTGAGCCCCAGAGTTCGGCTGATGTCTTCGCCACAGTCGATCCTTCGAATGGATCAGGCAAGAACACCTCAAGATTACGGCAGTGAGACTTTTGTCGCTTGGATGCGATACAGGGATGCTAGTGGCCTCGGTTAGTAGCCGGTACCAGTGACTCTGTTGAAGTACAAGACTCATGACTTGCGCAAGCTTCAGGTTTCAAACGAGCTTCGAGAGAGAGAAGCCAAGTAGTAAGTCCTCATTGAGCCCTTCCGAGACCAACCGCATCCCTCCACAAACGCTTTGATTATTACTTGTGTTGAGTCTCACTCCTAAGATGTTCACACTATCGGAGACGAAGACAGATGTCTTTCAAGAATTGCGAGCTTTCTCGACATGCGATGTGAGTGACCCAGTGAGAACATGTCAACATCATTTGACAGAGGAAAGATCGCGGATTGTTTGCAGAAGCTTGGGCTAAAACATGGCGGATTTCTTGAGGACATCTGCATGTTCTCTCCCCAGCGGCAGTCAGGTGTAACGAGGATCGCGGGTCCGGCGAGAACTGTGAGATTCACTCCCATCGAGGACTTGGAGCATGTACCGAAAATGGCATCCCACTATGTAAGTATAGCTTTTCCCATAGGGTAACCGGACGAGTGTTGACGAGAAAACCTTCAGATTGACGAGACCCATGAAGGTGATATCTTATTTTTGTCTCAGCCTCTGCCTCATATCAACGCATGCTATGGCGGACTGATGTCGTTGCGTGCCAAGAGTCTGGGAGCAAAAGGGGCCGTGATCGATGGCAGATTTCGTGATCTACAGGATCAACGTGATCTAGAGTTCCCAGTAAGCGTGCTCGGAGTCGTCCTTGCGTCCGAATCTAATGGTACTGTCTGTAGATCTTCGCAAGGTCCGTGGGAACGACAGCTGGACACACAGTTTGCTATCCCTCAGCCATAGACACGCCACTACGTTTTCATTCTGCTGTCCAGGAGATTACCATCTCGCCTGGAGACTGCATTGTTGCAGACATTGATGGGGTCGTGGTGTGTCCCTCTCAACTTGTTCAGCGCCTCCTCGAGCTCTTGCCTGGAGCATTGCAGGCGAACGAGGCTATTTCCAAGGCTATCAAGGAGGGAGGTGAAGCGGGACCTGCATTTCGGAAGTTCAAGGGCAAATAGAGACCTGGGGGTGATGCAGTGAAGTCCGGACATCGGGCAGA
This sequence comes from Taxillus chinensis, assembly GCA_023512835.1. Classification (NCBI taxonomy): domain Eukaryota; kingdom Viridiplantae; phylum Streptophyta; class Magnoliopsida; order Santalales; family Loranthaceae; genus Taxillus; species Taxillus chinensis. The sequence goes on from JAKCVP010000166.1 coordinate 221,324, forward strand.
GCGGAGGTCCGCGTCTCGGCTGCAACCGAAAATAGAATTCACGCTCCACGGCTGTCTCCATTTCATCTCTCCTACCTCACTTGCTGTTACGTTCCCCTCTGCCACGGTCTTCTGTGTACACCATCGGATCATGGAATGGCTCCGGACTCGATCTTGCTGGGTACCAGTTTGACCATCGATCCACGACCACAATGCCGGAAAGACCTGTACGCCGCAGAAGGCCAGGCGCCTGCCTGCGCTGCAGAGAGAAGAAGACCCGTTGTGACGGCGAACTACCGGCTTGTATGCATTGCAGGCGAGCAGGCCTGGAATGCAACCCTGCTATCGGCGGGTAAGTGATCTGTCCGGCAATTTTGAACAGCTCCCTATGGCTCACAGACGCAGACGTCACGTGGAAAATCTGAAGGCCCGCATCCAGCAATTAGAGCGTCAGCTGGAGCGAAGAGCTAGCGACGGCGAATCTATCAATGATCAACGTCCTTCGCAACAGCCGCAGCAAATAACTCTGCCAGGAGCCTGGAACAGTCAAACGATTCCTAATGAACCGGCGACTTCGGATAGCTATGCCTCTCAGGCTCCATCCAACGCAGCGGCCAGTGCATCGCACATTGTCGAAGTGACCGGGCAGACATCTGTGTCTGAATCGAAGCCCTCTGACTCTACGGCTACACCAAGGTACCTTGGATCAAGCTCAGGTCGTGACTTCGTCCGCAGCGTCTACGCTGCAGCGGCCATGGATCCTATTGATGATGCAGAGATACCTTGCTTTCATGATCCTCCAGTTGACCACGGACAACCCGTGCGAGGTGTTTCTCCGCCGCTCTTGACGAATCGGGAGGTCAATGCCTACGTGGACTCCTATCGTTCTGCCTTTCACTGGCTATGGCCATGCTTAGACGACGCAGATCTGACCAGGATATGTAGCGAAGCGAGCAGTCTTCCAAGTCAAACGAGCCAAGAAGGAGAAACTAGGGCACATCGTATCATCTCATTCGCGGTCTTGTTCCTCGGGGCCAAGATGCTCGAGTCCCGGCTGTCTCAAGACTTGCAAGCCGACAGCTTGCATGCATATGTGCTTGCACAATATCAGCACGGTCATTTGTACTCGTCGGTGGAGCGTCTGATAGCAACTTTGCTTCTCTGTCTGTGCTCGTTCCAGTCACCAGCAGGACTGAATCCTTGGTACCTGAAGGCAGAACTACTGGCCGGTTGTCTTGATCTTGGCATGCACAGACATGTCGTCTTGGGTAAGCATGTTGAATGTGCCAAAAGGCTTGGTTGCTCACATTGATCAGACAGCGAGTCCTTGCGAAGACGCCGTGCAGTATTCTGGTGCACGTACGCCATAGACCGAACACTTGGCATCGTACTTGGTAGACCAATTATGCTACGCGATGAAGCTATCGACTGTATGTTTCCGGACGATGGAAATTTTGGTGCATCCGAGACGCAAGACTCAAAGCTTTGCACCATGGATGTGGCATTTCTCTGCGACATGGAGCCATCGCTGGCGGAGTCCACCCTGATACCTGCGGCATACTGTTTCCTGTATGACAGAGTCACCTCCGAGATCAAGACAAAACTATACTGTGTCGTTGATAGACGATGTCTTCATGCATCACCGTCGGAGATAGTCTCATGGCAAGCGAAGATACATGAAAGCTGCAAAACCCTACTGCATCAATCGCGCAAATTGGCACGGACGCGATGGGCGAAGAGCATCAGTGGCACAGTGCTCGATGCAGTCATGCTACATATTGAACTCAAGCATCACATGAGCTTGATACTCTTGTATAGACCGAGCATGACGGTGCCCAAACCTTCAGCAGCGGCATTGAAGAGCTGTTACCAAAGTACAGCCGAGAGTATCCGCATTCATGCCAATTTGCTTCGATTTGGTGATCATACACAGACGTGGTTGGACGCTCAAGCCGTCTTCATGGGCGGAGTCACTCTTGTGTACTGCCTGCTCGCCGCTCCAGAGGTTCGAGCCAGCGTGTCTCCTCAAATGTTCCGGGAGTCCTGTCATGCGTGTAAACGATTGTTGACTGCGATGCAGAAAAAGTGGCCAGCTATCCGGAACTCATGCGCCACGATAGAGCGTCTCGAGGGCTTGGCTATCACGGCTTGGACCCGGTCGTCGGGCCCAGCCGCTGTTCCGGGCGAGGAGGCGACATTTGAGGCAGACTCCATCGGTCCGAACACAACTCCATTTGAGCATCATTCGGATCTGCCCAGCCTTGGCAATCTAGACTGGACTACCCTGTCATTCGACACTGTTGATCCGTCGTTGTTAACGGAAACGTTACAGTCGGTTCAGGATGACTTTCCGCTGACGTGGACGGACTGGACGAACTTCAATGCCGATCCGTATGGCAGGGGCAGATGAATCTCCTCGGGTCAGTGACTTCGCCAGACTGTCGGCTTGAGCATCTCGCTACCGATCGGGAAGCAGCCGCGATATTCGGCTAGGTAGCGAGAAAGGTGTATGTGACCTAACGGTAGGTGTGCGGTGAAAAGCGCCTGCGGTCCACACTCCAAACAGTCTTAGTCGCTCATCATCATACTGATCTTTCTTGAAGCAGTCCATCATGTCGACGGAGAAAGTCTTCGTCCTAGACCCTTATCACGATAGCGCACTTGAAGAATTGCGCAACACTCTACCGGAACAAAGCATCGTCCTACCGAATTCGGCGGACAGGAGGAATTGGGCTGCTGAAGCTACAGGTATTCTGGTCCGATCAGAGTCGAGAATCTCAGCCGATACGCTCATCACAGCTAAAAAATTACGTGTCATCGTCAAGCAGGGTGTCGGTGTCGATAACATCGATCTCGAAGCTGCCAAATCGTGCGGCATACGAGTTTATAACACGCCTGGAATAAATGGCGATGCAGTTGCAGAGTTGGCCTTGACCCTTGCATTTTCCGTGGCCCGCAGGGTCGTCGAATTGCATCAGCTTCTGCGCAATGGCATATCAGTGAAGCGAAGCGATTTCCTCGGAAGAAGCTTGACAGGGCGGAAGCTTGGAGTAATTGGTATGGGTGCCATTGGTCATGCCCTTGGTCGTAAATGGGCAGCGGGTATGGAGGGCGACGTCATTGCGTTCGATCCATATGCACCGAGAGACGCTTGGGATGATGTAAGATGTTCTCGAGTGGAGGAACTAACGACACTACTCAAGAATGCCGATGTCATCACGCTGCATGTACCACTTACTTCCCAAACCAAGGGCTTGATCGGCCGAGATCAATTTGCCATCATGAAGCAGGATGCAATCCTCTTGAACTGTGCAAGAGGGGCCGTGGTGGATGAAGAGGCCCTGATAGACGCTGTGGAAAGTGGCCGGTTATGGGGCGCTGGACTAGACGCGACAGAAATCGAGCCACCTCACGGAGAAAGGTATGAACGCATGTTTGCAAGTGGCAGGATCGTGATCACGCCACACGTTGGCGCGTCAACAAGAGAAGCTCAGGAACTCGCTGGACGCGAGTCGGCAAAGAAGCTACTGGCTGCTTTGAAGGACCAAGAAGTCAGTGGCCGGCTGACATGAATCTGGCAACAGATTAGTACACATGGCACAGTGGCAGAGTGTCACAGTGCCTTTCGCACAAGAGTACAGTTGCCATCCATGCTCTCAGGGAACATCTCGCTGGATATAACAGGAACCATGCCCATGGGGTCACATTACGGGGTACCCTGCTCCTAACACGCAAGGCATTACAGGATATACAGTCTTACAGATCAATACATAATTCTTCGTACGAATTGTACTGTAAGACATGTCGGCTCGTTTCAGAGGGGTATCGTATGGTCGACCTTTTGGCAGATCCCTGGAGGGCCGCCCGGCTACATCGCCCGGGTATCGCATCTTGCATCGAATCCCGGTGGTAACAGCTGAGTCCTCATCACTATAATACTATTGAAGCTTGGCGAATGCGTCGAATAGGTAGGCGAAGCGCCTTTGATCATTTGCTTTCGAAGATTATGATCCGTGCACTACCAGGTGATGAGGTATTCTGAAGACGTGCTGAAGCTGCTCCAAACAAGAATGCTGGGATGACCCCACAGATGGCCCAAAAGAAGGATCACAGGAGCACTCCAGACAAAATCGCCATACGTACAGCACACTATCCTGGACTGAAGGCGTACAGTTGTTGCGGGTTGTATTTACGAAGTATATCTTCTTTGATCATCCTCCCGGAAAACTGACATGGCTCCGAGTACATCTTCAAAAAGCATACGAGGTACGAGGTATCACGTTCGCAAATCAAAATGGCATGCAAGTCATCACTCGGAAGGCTTTTTGGTATCATTATGCTGATGCTTGCCGTTCTATTCCATGATAACAGCTTGGGAACATATGCTTCCGTCGCCGAAGATGCGAAATCTGCTACGCGGCAACCAGATTTCGAGCTCGCTTCTAGAGATGAGCCTATCCCAAGTCTCTCCAGATACGACGAGGTTGCTAATCTAGACTTTTTCGACAAGCGGGCAAACTTCAGATTCAGCCCTTGGGTGTATACGCGAATCAACTGGAGTCTGACAGAAGGAGACCCAGGTCCGACCGGCTTCACGATTGTGTGGAACTACCGATATGAGCCCTTAAACGGTTCGTTGACAGAACAGACGATATTTGGTGGGGTTTGGAGAAATCCTTTGCGAGCCTCAGCTGGCTGGGAAAACTACCTCAAGATGGGAGATTCTGGGAACACGATCAGTTACCAACTTGGCCTTTGGTTCAAATGGAAAGATCCGCTCATGGAAGGTGTAAGGTACTCCTGTGCCATCACCTGGTTTGAGAACTTCACTGCGACTTCGACTTCGCTGTCTGGCAAAGGCTATCAGAAGAATTGCTCTTATGCGCTAAATGGAGGACCGCCGTCGAATATCCCAAATTTTCACACCCAGATCACGGTCACACATACCACCAAAGGTTAAAGGGGTTGCAGTACATGTATTCATGATTTTGAACCACTTCTGTGGAATTGGTCTACCTACGTTCGTCAAGACATCTCAAGAATACCTCTGTGTGGTAAAAAAGAGGAAAGTGATCGAGATCCATAATTGAAGGTGTTCCTCTTTTCGAACTCTGCGAGGCCCAGTCCCCTTTTTCAAAGGGTTTGCAGCTTGCTTTGCGCAATCACTTGATGCCAGCTTCGAGAAATGAGAGGGTTTCTGTGCATTGCCGCCATTTCGTCCTCATTCCCTCCAGGTTGTCATGATGCTCACCGGTGGGGCTCAAAAAGCCAGTCCAGCTTCCTGTTCGTCGAATGAGTAATTGGAAGCAGATCTTTTCCGCCTTGCTTCGCCAGAGTAAACAAATGGTTCAAAGGCCCACTTATACGACCTCCGGCCGGGGTAAAGTATCAGTGCAGTTGAATTTTGCCTGTAGAATTCAATTACTGCTAAATAGATGGTTGACAGCGAACTGCATTTGCCCGTCAAAGCTACTGAGAGTCATGTCGCTAGGGTTAGTGTCCTTCCCGAATTTGAACAGGGCGGTGTTTCCAGCGCCTGGCTGGAGAAGCTCCGATATTAGGTAGTAGGTCGAAGTCTTTTCGTCGTAGACAACATGGCTCTGAATGCCCCACTCGTAGTGATCGTGCGGTTTGAATGGTGCAGGAGCTTCCTCCAGAAAGATAACATTGAGCTAGGGAATCTCCTTAGCTGTAGCTTGAATTACAGCATGAGGCCGAGTGAACGTATCAGGCTCTGGAGGAAGCGCCCAAGACTGCGCTGATCCAGAGATGGCGTCACATGAGCCTGCACTAAGAAGCGTTGATATTGCTGCTAGCAATAACCCGCGAGATGTGAAAGCGCATGTGAGTGTTCGATGGCATCTACATATTACTGTTATTTGGTAGTTATCAGTTCAGAGATCTGCTCTTCTGAAGAAATAGATTCCCGAGATTGAACAAAGTCCTGTGAGTCAGCGGACCGGGCTTTCGTCACTTGCAGGGAAGCCCAGCTTGGACAGCGTGTTACGGGCAATCTATGCGAGGGTACTGTAGTAGCCGAAGCTTAAGAAAGGCGACATCGCGGTTCTGTGTGGTAGAGTGGGCAATGAATCACAAGGGCTATGGCGTAGGAGGATGGCAATCATCATTCGAGATGGTCATATCAAGTACGCTAATTACAGTCTCGAGATATCCCCCAAATGGCTCTTAAGCCGGAGAGCTGGGTCAGACGTCTGCATAAGTACAGCCTGTACGGGAGCACGAAGCTCGCGAAGAGACAAAGCACCGACGCTGCCCAAAGCAACCGTTCCACCTCCGAGGAAGGGCCACAATCTTAGTATCTTAATTTGGGGTAGCGAGACTGTGCGCTGTACGCAAAAGCAAAGCAGCCATAGTCCGGCGCCAGTATCACATGAGTCATAGCCATGATTGTGAAATTCAGGTCTTGCACACCTTCTTTACACGCTTTTCATTGCTTTAGAATAACTCTTCCGACTTGGTTCTATGAGGCGCTCAAGCGTATACTGTTCAGGTGTATTGATCAAATCTCCTGTACTTATCCCCCCCGTTGCTGAGCAGGCTTTCCCTCTCTAGACCACTTCAGGTACTACAATGAATACAGAATATTGATGGACGTCCTCCATCGCTATTTGTGTTGTCTCACTCTCTCTGCAGTCATTGAAATGTAAAGCCACGATTGCCACTCTCGTAGACTGAGTGCTTTGATACTTGAAAACTTCATCTTTCGACCGATTCTCACCATTGGGATCTCCCTATCAATCCAAAAACAGTCTTACTGCAAAGCCGTTTCTTCACTAAGCATGCATCACGACGTTCGTGTGCTTGTCCTGTAACCGCACACTACATTAGGCTCGTCAAAATCTGCATTGCTGGCGGATGGACTCTATACACCTTATCTTTCTCTCATCACCATGCGATGATGTTCTTAAGCTAGGTCCTGCCAATGCCTTGACGAGTCCTCATATATCTTGACCGCGAGAGCTACCTGACTCGAGAGCGTTTGTCACCTCTGACATAAAGAGTCTCAAAACCTGAAAAAGGGTTCTTTGAGTCGTATGCACGTATATTGACGCCGGAAAGTAAAGGTAGGCAAGTCTTGCGATATATGGACCAAAAGAGTCACAAGAATTGTGCACAAGGAGCAGTATGTGGTAACGACTGTTGATTCCTACACCAAATAGATGCCAAGCTAAGATCTAGAGAAAACCCTTCGCGGGAAGAAAAACCCTAGGCTAGCAGACTGAAAGACTGTTGACTGATGTTTCGGAATCCGCAGCTCTTCATAGCACTTAGTGCATTTACCTGTTAGCACAGACACCGTTGCCACCGGAGCCAGGCTGGGACAGGCAGAATCCGGAGCAGCAGTTCTTGTTTTGACCGCCGGCAACGTTCTGTAGAAAAATCAGTTGACTGTAGGTATATCGAGAAGAGAAATCATACGCAAGAGTTGCCGTTGGAAATGCAGGTGTCAGCTGCGACCTGGAGTGCGAAGACGGCAAGAGCGGCCTGGACGAAGGTAGAGAATTGCATTTTGATAGGTGTGGTAGGTGAGTTCTGGTTTGGTAGAACTATGGAGTTGCTATTGTTCGATTGTGAATGATGGAGAAAAGGACAGCAACACAGGGCGCTGGAGGTCCTTAAATACTTCAAATCGACGTGCTCTCAAGCTGAGGGTCGCCGATTGAGGAGACCAACAGTGAGTAGTCCAGTGCCATACATGTCGGACGATGATTGCCTGAATAATCGTCATGGTGTTGGTCGCAGCGCTAGCCATTGCAGACGAGATTCTGGCAAAAGCGAAGACCATGCGCAGTCGCTCGGATCATGACATCCCTCACGTTCCCTTTCGGGCGGTAAGCTGACAGTATCAATGCGGCAGTGCGTCCCTTCTAGGAAGTTTTGGATCGGCATGCGGTCGGGCATAGCCGTCGAGTGTGCGCAGCCCCCAATGGGTACCATTGAGAAAGCCCGCTATGCCATCTTAAGACGAGGACGAGGCCCCATAGCAACGTGCTCTCACAAGTACAAAACACACACATCATTGAAGTGAGACCATAGATAATGATCGAAATCAAGGAATTCTCTGGTGGATTCAAAGATGTTGACCTGTATCGTTTTCTTGCCGTCGAATTTGACACCCTACGTCTTATGAGGCTTACAGTGACCGGTTGGCAGAAGAGTCGCACCGCATCTGCACGATGTAGATCAAGACGATCTTGCACACATGTTCAAGCGGGGTAGCTGGCCAAAATGCTCCCATCCGCGATTTCCCAGCGCAAAGCTATGATCAGACGTCTGGTGATCGGCGCGACAGCGTCGTAGTCTTGCAACCTGAGCTCACCCTGATGCCACCTTACTCACCGACAGCCTCGCGATGGAACGTAAGTCTGTTGAGCCTAGTAAGCGCTATTACGTACATTCCATTCTGGAGGAGGGTACGTAAGACCTCTAGGGCTCATGGCATGTTGAGAAGCTCTGCTATCTCGTTGGCTGGATCAGGAGCCAAGTATCCGAGTATATAGGTAAGCCGGGCCTGGTTGCGTGAACAGACACGTCTGCTGATGATCATAGCGGCGGCCAAGAGCATAGCGACATGGGATCCGTGGAACAGAGCAACATCATCCCGAACGTGTAATTGCATGTCAATGTCCCTAATGAAGATCGCCCTCTCCATCAGCAGCGGTGCCATAAGCGTTGCATTCAGACCAACGCCCAGTACTTTCCCGCAAAAAATTTGACCAATCTCCCTACTCTCCTATAAAAGTCCTTGCGTACGGCTAATTCTTACACTTTCGTACGCTTGTAGCTCCGTTCGAATGCTGGTGGGAGTCGATACTGCTAGTAGCCTGCTTAGAACAAGAGAGTCCATGATTGCTATCGCGGCCCAATGCGCGCCCCTGCCGCCTTCTAGCAGGTGTGTTGGGGATCATCAGTCATCGCTTACCATCGCACGGAAGCATGTACAGCCTCTCCGATTGTCAGTGAGAAGAGGTGAGATGATCTTCAGTTGACGTAGCTCGGGGCCCTAGCGGAGTCTCATTCGGAATGTATCGTAATCCAAGGCTGCTGGGAGATCATCAGGACAATATACTGGGAGATTCTGTTCCAATCCTCGAAGTACTCCTTAAGTATTGACCCTGACAGTGTCTTGGACCAAACCTTGTGGTCCCAGCTTTCACTCATGCCGAATGCATGTGGTACTGCACCATTTCTGTCATTGATGCAAAGGCACGTCATGAAGCCGTTCTGTCCGTAATGAGTTATAACACAGTTAGACATGTGTTGGAAATTGATGGGTAGTTCAAATGTACGAAGGAGGCCTTTTGGAATCTCGCAATGGCCCATGAGACTTGAGGGGTGATCGCAGCTCAAAACATCATGGCAGCATCAGAATCCAGCATAGACAGGAGATGTCACTTTGTGTCCATCGACAAGTATCGTTCGACGCACAGTAGAGTGTACTTCGTCGAAATCCACGACTGCGTGGGCTGTGGCCTTCGGACCATCAGCAAACGACAACACATTGACTCCATCCGACCACGTAACGTCAATCATTTTCTTGTTGGTGACCAGGGACTCTTGCGGAATGAAGAATTCCAATATTAATGCAGTGCCGTCTTCAATATTTCATTCGTAACAATTGTCAGGAGAAAAAGACCGGAGGTGCCAAACACACTCACAGTAATTCTAACTACTATAGTAAATAGCACAATATAGGATCCCCGCGACAGGTCAGTTGATAAACTTGAACAATCGTCGTTATAACTTCCGGTTGAAAGTTGAGCCACGTACGACTCCTCTGTCGGACTTCGTATCCACTCCACAGCCTGTGACTGAGTCAGTCTTTACTCATGATATAGCAAAATTGCTACTCGGTCCCCAAGAGGCCTCTCCAGCAGCCCATCCGCAGCATTCCCAGACGACGCCACGATGCTTTGCATGGTAGGCCCCGGAGACCACATCGTCGGGCATCTTGACAGACCTTCTAAGGTTGTTGGAATGTGCATCTTGAAAAGGCACTCATGTTCTATACACCGCGCCCTCAATGAAGATCTGGAGCCGTGCCAGGTGGCTTCAAAATAGCGCAAGCTTGAGAGGTTGCGCAATAGTGCCTAATCAAGATGCATCCCCATCAGCCCCGGAAGGCCCGCGAAGGTGCCCAGCGAGATGGTCTAAGGACTCAATTAGCGTATCAAAGAGGAGTAGACCTAAGTAACCCTAAGTACCTCGGAGGGTTCACAGCTTGAGCTACCTTAGACTGTAAGGCGGTTTCAACCAGTCTTAGTGCTTCCATCTCGGTGTAACGCTCTAGGGAATCGGTAGTAGTAATATAGAGAACTACTAGTAGTACCTACTATACTACTATAGCGCTAGACGGGACTTTCTTATATAGTCTTCCCTAGTAAGATTACTAGAGGGTAACTCTATAGTAAGGGATAAGTATTCGTAGTAGATATAAGATAAGCTTAGTAATACTCTTAGGTAGAATACTAAAGATTAGGTATAGGCGTAAGTATATTACTTAAATATAGGGATTAAGTATAAATAAATTCTAAATTAACCGATAGCTAATAACTATCTATAAAGGTATTACCTATCTATATATACGTTCCTATCTAGTACCTTTTATACCCGATACCTAGGTATATCGGCTATATACCCCCGGATACCTGTTCCTCGGTCAAGGCGGGTACCCCTTATCTAGTTACCTATATAACATAGGAACCCGGTGTACAGTTTCCCCGTATCTTGGCGACACGTTGTTAGCCCCTCTCTCGTGGGTCTGACTTCAGGTCGTAACACTCGGTTCCTGCGTTCTGGATATGTTTGCCAACATCAGTATTTGAATTTCCAAAATTCGGAGTGTACTGCTGGCCCACAGATTCTACACAGTGCAATGCCCTGAAGGTCGATCTTGACAGCCAAGAAGGGAGGTGTATATCTTTCGACAGCGGAATACCAACTCCAAGCTGAGAATCTTGAGCACTTGGTAATGGAAGACTGGGATTACACATGATCTCTAGAATACCGAGGATCTGCCTGATAGTGATGCCAGTGTATCCGAGTCTTTATAACGTCGCTGTGATCTCGAAATTTTCAGCGGCATAACCTACCCTAGCACCAGCCCAAGGTTCAAGGAATATGCTTCATGTCCGGGAGGTAACCCGCAAGCGGGCAAGAGCATCTTGATATGTGTTTGCAGCAGCGTACTTACTCTGGGACGGCGCACCGCAACAGCCTGCGATTGAGCTGAACATGATGAAAAAGTCAAGATCAGTCGGAAGTAAGGTGTGTAGATTCCGGGATCCGGCAACTTTAGGGGAAGCGGCACTAAAAGATCGGATCTGGACAGTGACTAGCTGGATCCCTTGTGTCCGCGCACAGTCCAAAAGCTGCAACACGGCCGGTCGTTTGCCTGAACCTGAGCGGCATAATACGAGGATGTGTTTCGCACCACGTCGGAGCATCCAGTGTATGAGCTCTCGACCAAGTCCTCCAAATCCTCCAGCCACGACGTATGTGGCATTTGACGTGAAAGTCCATTGCAAATGTGTTCGGTGTAGAACCTGATGAACGTCAGTATTCAAGATGATCGTGTGGATGTCCAATACTCACTTCAACTTGCTCCGTGTCCTGGGAAAAAACTAATGGCTTTTCCCGTCAACTTATCGCTCTGTAAAGCGCGAAAGGCTTTTAAGACGTTTTCAGGACTATAGACATGGAGCGGAAGAGGACCTGGAAAATGCCGAAGGCTAGCAAAAATTCACTGTAACGACCCTCGAAGGATTTTCGAGAACAGTGCGTTCGCTTTCGACCAGATCAGGCCCAGATCGACAGCTGTTAAGGTAAGATTTCGGTTGAATGTTGACATGGCTAGTTTGTGGCCTCTTCTTATGTCTTTCTTCCCTATCTCAACAAAGCGACCCATTGGCGCCAAGATTTCAAATGAGCTATGTAGCAAGTCTCCTGAGGAGAGTTTAGAACAACGTCGACTCCGGCACCGTCTGTGGCGGCCATAACCCCATCAACGAAGGAATCATCACGGCTGTTGAAGACATGGTTTACAGGAAGAGCATACGCGTCCCGGAGATATGTACGCTTTTCAAACGTGCCAGCTGTAACGAAGACCCTTGCGCCTAAATGCTGGGCAATCTGTAATGCGCATTGGCCCACTCCCCCGCAGCAGAATGAATCAGAATTGGTTCTGTCCTTTGCAAACGCGCGATCATGCAGAGGGCATAGTACGCAGTACCAAATGTAATGGGAAGACCAGCAGCTGCGGTGAAAGGCATTTCGTCCGGGATGCGAGACGCATCTGATGCCTTGCATCGTACAAAGTTGGCGATCGCTCCACGTGTACAGCAGCAGATACGATCGCCTACTTCAAATCCCGAGTTCCGACCAGCTTGGACAATGATCCCCGCTGCATCCGAACCTAATTCAGCTTCAGGGACTTGACCAAGTGCTATCAGCACGTCCTTGAAATTGATGCCGCTTGCTTTGACATCCACGTAGATCTCATCATGCCCAGGTTCTGTACCGGCGGGCACTTGTTCCTTCTCTCGAAAGTGTAGTGTATCCAAGAGCCCAGCAGACTCTATCTGAAGGCTTATGGCACTTAGAGAATTGCTGTCGATCCTCAATCCACCTGAGCATTGTGGCTTTGCTCCGAGAGAGGCGGCATGTGAACTTGGAATAACGCGGGAAATGTGCAGCATACCATTAAGCTGACAGTATTGCGCCTCAGGCTGGTCAAGCTGGGTCAATCTGAGTATCATCGAACATATACCTTGTGGAGTGTTGCCGCTGTTCAAGGCCAAGATCGAGCATCTCAGCTCAGCTCTCTCGGAGGATATCGCTCGCAATAGACCCTCTGTCTTGGATCTTTGGGGCTCTACGGGAATGATTGACGAGCCGACGGTGGTCCAGATGACGTGATCCGCCGTGATGAGAATCCTTTTCAACGCCGAGAATGACGTATCGGCCAAGGAGTGAAAGATGTCTTGATCAAGCTCTGAAAGTACCACAACCTTGTTCCTATACGAAAAATTCGAGTTCAAGTCTGCAAGTGCCTTGATGGAGCTGCGAGTACCATCTCTCTCATAAAGTCTTTGGTCAATAAGGTGGCAACGTGGGTTTGAAGGAGACTCGTAGGGTCTGCAATGATGAGAGTGTGATGGCTATCGCAGAGAGACGTTGGAATTGACTCTTCATCCCTTCTAGAGACTAGGACAGTATTGCAAACATACTTGGCCTCTTTGCTGTCAGTGATTACATATTCAATGCCGCTGCATCCGGCTTGTCTCAGCATTGCATCCCAAGCGTTCTGGTCCATCAACGGCGTCAGCTGGCGACTTCCACCTGTCGAAACCCACCACCCGGGTAGTATACTAAACAAGAATTCAGACAGCAGCCGCCATAGCCCGCTTTACTCTACGAGGATAATGTAGCCACTAGGGCGGACCAATTTGCGCATGTTCTTTAGGCTTTCGACGATATTTAGCGTAGTATGAATTACTACTGCCGCAATAACAACATCAAATAATACTTCGACTAGTCCTTGACTACAAGGGTCGATCTGGATATCTAGAACTCGGAAAGACATCTTATTCTTTAATACCGGAAATTGTGTCTTAACCGGTACGAAGAACGCCGAAGAAATATCCGTATAGACATACTTGGATAAATGGACTATATAATCATCCTAGAGACGCGGGTCACGAGTCTATTAAGAACACTTCTAGTAGTAAGGCCTGTCCCCGCACTGACTTCCACTATTCTAAGATTCGGGTTTTCGTGAGCAAGCATATTCATAAGGCCTCCAAGGGCTTCCGCAGATGACCTGAAGGCTGAATGATAAAACTCTTCCATAAGGGCTGGCTCTTCGAACATCAGCTACGTTAGATCAATCTGGCCGGAAAGAATAGCCTGCATATCATTTGCAACCGTGTTGACGAGTCGCATGATCGGCGCAGGTGGAATGTGGCTGCTTGAGATTCTCAACGGAAATGCTCTCACCGGTCTCTTTAGCCCGGCCATCGTAAATCCAGTATGTCGCAGCCATTCAAGGTATCGCTTCAAGTGCCATGCTTCCGGGACAATCTTGGATGTGAGAGGTAGATTTATGCTAATGTAGTCACAGATGACCTGCGCTATTCTCTCCATCGATGCTGACGGCTCCACATGCCGAGGCATCTCATTGAGATTTTGATTGATCTCAGTCTGCTCGTTGACGCGCAAGTCTGGTGTCCAGAAAGTACTGAACACTGCGAGAGACTGGGCGCTCTCTAGAGCCACTGCTTCCGCAAAGCTCTGAAGTGCAGTTCCTGTGAGCCCTTCGGCAACGACCATGGGCACCGCGATATGCGGATCGAGAATGGAAGCATTCCAAGACCGATCTTTGATAGTCGCTTTAGTGGACTCCACAGAAACAGACAACTCCTCGCTCGAGTATTAAAGTAGCGCCGAGTTGATCCACAGCTCGTCAATGTGGGTTGCCATAATTAGAGGATGCGCTTCCAGCTGCCCTCAGAAGCAATGACAAGGGGAATGTGAATAAGTTTGTCGAGTACAGTAGGATGTATGACATATGATTGAAGCCAAGCTGGATCCATGCCTAGCTGACATTGGCTCAGGGGTAGAACTGCCCAGGCTTGGCCTGTGCGACTGTACTTCAGATTCCGAAGTAATCTGAACGAAGGGCCAAAAATTATTCCCATATCATGGAGGTTTCTGTAGAAATGTTCGTAATGGACTCGTGATGTTGACTGTGATACACGGTATCGATGACGTTCCATGAGTTGCTCCTTCCGATGAACAACGCCAGCGACAGAACTAAGTGGCTCTTCGCGCACTGAGCCGTAGCACACTAGGGACCACTCGCCTTGGCTAATTCCGTATACTTGAAAATCGAACCAATGCATCTCGGTGACCGCACCGGGGATTTTTGTTCTGGAGATGAATTTTGGACTCGGTACCGTTGATTTCATCGAGCTGTAATGGCTTATCGTAAACGACGTGTTTGAGACGGTAACCGCTGATTGCTTTATCATCATTAATGATCTTTCTGCAGGCCTCAAGCGCCATGGTGAGGAATCCAGCTGCTGGGTAAACAGCAGTATCGCCAAACTAGTGTCCTTGTATGTTAACCAGAGTCACGGGCAGCGTTCGAACTCAGACTTACGCGGCGGTCTTGTATCCAGGTAGCACCTCAGCATGAATAACGTTGCGTCAGCATGCTTTTCTGGGTTCCAGGCGGATTCTCGGGTTCCAATCGATTCATGTGAAGGTGGTTTGTTGAAGCTGACAGAATCCACAAGGCAACTTGTCAGCTGATATACTTGATCGTGATTGAATGTGTAAGGTGGCATATCAATGACACGCTTCGGCCTCGGCAAGGACATCCTTTTGTTCACTGCCTCTGCATCAATATTGATACCTTTCGACCAGAGATAGCCAATCGTCTCCAAAGCATGCTTCTGGCGCGACTGGCGACGCAAGAGGACGAGTAGGTATAATTCCCATGGCAATGTGCAGCCTCCGCGATTTCTTGAATGGAACTTCTCAAAGCGGGATGAGGGCCAATCTCTACCATGATGTGCCCAGAGTCGATGTTATTGGTGTTCAGGATAGAGGAAACAGCATCAGGAAATTCCACTGGTGAGAGCAAGTTTTGACATCAATAGTCAGGCTGCCAACTCTTCCAGGCAGGCTTCAGAGCCCGTCAGGGAAGAGAAAATCCGTACCTTCGAAGCTTTTGCTGACTTGGCTGGCTTGGAGAAAGAGGGTTGACAGATCAAGCCTCGATACATGGTGGCACATTCTTCCATGTAAGGAGAATGGTATGCACTTGCGACTGGCAGTCTCTTCGCAAGTACTCTTTTGGGCTTCAAGATCTCCAGTAGCTTCTGGACGGATCGGGTTTCGCCAGAGAGTGTTGTATTACACGGGCTGCTGATGCGGGCAACGAACACTTTCTCATTTATTACCATGGTCTGCAGAAGCTCTTCACAAGCCGAAGCAGACAATGCTACTGCCACCATCTAAGATCGTGCCAGGTCGGGACCTTCTGAGGAAGCAGCACAAGAGCCACGAAAAAATGATAATGCCCAGGCCGTCTCTCTCGACAAGGCGCCTGCGGCGTAAGCCGCAGCAATCTCACCAGAAGAATGACCAACGACATTTGATGGCTGCACCCCTCAAGATGTCAGTAAGTCCACCAACGCAATTTGCAACACGGTGCATAGGGGCAGGGAAACCTGTGGCAGATCGAGGCGCGGATTTGGCCGAGCAGCAAGCTCGTCTACTCCCAACATCAGAGTTAGTGACCAGAGTGGGCTCGGGGATACTAACCTGAAGCAGACCACTTGCAACCGAGTTGTTTCAGGTAATAATCCGCAGAGGCGACGCTCTCGAAAAATGCTGGTTTGGCAAGCAGATCAGAACCCATGCTTGCCCAATGGGCGCCCTGACCCGTGAAACGAATGTGAGACAGGGCGTTTTAGACTCTCTAATGCGCGGACTTGTCTTGGGAATATCTTGTAAAACCGATATCTGGTCTTCGATAAGCCATGTTCGCCAGCTCAACTTCGTCCGTTTAGCGCCCAGTGTGAATGCGATGTCATGAAGTAATCCCGCCGATATTGGGTGCCGTTCTTGGAGATACTTTTGCAGAGGGGTAATTCGCCTGTTAAGACCTGCCTCATCAGAGGAAGAAAATAGAAGTAACTTTGGCTCTACCACTTCTGCAGGCAGATCGTTGACAATGTCTAAAATGGATTGATCGGACCCTTCCTGGACATTCTGGGCCGGCGGAAATTGAGGCAACTCTCGTGTGAAGTGAGTTGCCGTCAAGTTCCTCTTTTGAAGGAATATCAAAGCGTCGTCCAGTATAACATGGGCGTTCGCTCCCCCAAAACCAAAGTTGTTGATGGAAATGCGACGCAGACCCGAGGTAGGCCACAGCATCAATCTCTCGGGAATCTACCGGAATGGACGCAGTTAGTCATTCGCGAAAAAGAATTCTATCAACTCACTTACTATAATACCTAGCGCTTCGGTATCAATATTTAGATTTATGCGCGCAATGTTGGTGTTTAGGGGGATCAGGCCTTATTCTAGTATGAAGATCGACTGAATAACTGAAGCCAGCCCGCTAGCAGCCTCGAGATAGCCGATGTTTACCTTTACAGAGCCAGTAAAAAGAGAACCTCGGCTAGTGCGTAACTCCTTAAAGGCGGCACCGATAGCCTTCGCCTCTATCGGATCCCCGACTCGGGTGCCTATATAATAAGCTTCAAAATACTTATATCTAACAGACTAAGACCTACTAATCGGGACGCCGTCTTGATCAGTACAGCCTGTGCCGCTGAGCTGGGCTGCGTAAGACTAAGTGATTTTCTAGAGGCGTCAATCGGTGTTACTCTAATAACCGCCCTAATTGCGTTGCTATCTATAACTATATTTCCGAGCGTCTTTAGGACAAGGTCGCTATATCCTTCGCCGCGAGCGTAGCCACTAGCACCCTTATTATAGCAGCGTGACACACCGTCGTGCGATAGAACGCCCCCGTTCGAAAAGGCTATATACGAGGCCTCGGGGCTAAGAATTAGATTAGATACTCCTATAACACTGACTCTCGATTCCTTCGTCCGAAGTATTTGATATCCTAGGTATAGAGTATAGAGGCTACTCGAGTACGCAGTATCTAATATCATACGCGCCCTATGTAGGTCAAAGAAGTGACTAACCCGATTAGTAAGTATAGCCTACCTACCCCCTACCGCTTCATATTTTGAATGCAGCTTAGGATCTCGATCAATAATTATTCCATACTCTTGAGGGCTCGAATTGGCAATGAACACAGAAGCGTTCGAATTGGCAATCTCGAAAAGAGAGATCCCGGCTTCCCTGAGCGTCAGCTACCAATTATCTCTGCTCTACGCATTAAGGAGGCGATACAACACACACCACTCTTAAAAGCGTGAAAGGTTGATTCTAGCAACGTGGGTTGCTGAAAATCCATAGCGGTAGCCTCAGCTGGTGAGATGCGAAAGAATTGAGCATCGAATAGGTACGGGTTTCTTTTCATAAAACACCCTGCTTTCGTATTTGTCTAGGTGTGTGAGCCACGCCTAAGCCATCACTTGCAGTGAGACCCATGCTACTCGCGGTGTTGAGCCTATTGGGATCTGGATGGTAACAACCATTGATGTTGAAACGGCCCTTCGGCACAGGGCCTCATGCTGACTTGCCCTCGCAGATGGAATGCCAGAAGTTTTCAACGGAAGCATCGTCGTAAGGAAATGCGCCAGCAAAGCCGAAAACTGCGATGGGCTCAGTATGAGAAGGCTCCATTTTTGTTCTGTGCAGGGCTGCAAGTCAGGCTGATTTCGTGGGAGGGCTTGCGAGGTAGGCTTAGTAGGGGAAAAAAGTTGTTAGGCTGGGCGATGGGGTCAAGAGCGATGAAATACTGCTGTGCCTCAGCTGGCACATGCTGCAGGGGTTCTCAAAACGATACCTATCTCACGCATACGCCTCATAGACATCATGATTGGAGGAAGACTGGCGAAGGCTGCGCGATTGTAGACGCGAAGGTCGCCGCGCGGCCTGTCGCAATACAATAGAATACGGCTGAAAGACAAGACGCCTGGAATACTGGTCACTTGAGTCCGGACCATTTTTTGTTCTGATCGACAGCGACGGAGGTGCCCTAGATCTTGAGAACTCGGTGACATTCAGCGATTTGGTGGAGAGGTTGCCAAGGGATGCTGACCACCTGGCGACGTTGAAAAGGCGCCCCCAATAGCGGGTCATCTGCCGCTGAGCCGAAAGCCGAGTGTGAAAACCCTCCAGTGTAATTGGTCACAGCTCATTGAGATGCTTGAACAAGAGCTCTTGCCTTGCTCTGACCGGATATGCCTGCTGCAATAAAAAGTCAGCATGCGTAGCGCCATAAGCATGCGTAGTGCCATACAGTGCGGCCAGAAGACTGACACTTGCCGCACGTGGGTGGCAGACGAGCACGAGCTGGAAATTGTACAAAGGCCGCGTGTGGCGCGGTCGTTTGGTGCATCCAGCCATAGTCAATAGCTGCTTGGTGAAAGCGTTGACAAGGCAAATGACACTAGTCGCATCCGATGCTCGGCGTTCTTTGCAAGCGATCAGCGTGTTGCAACCCGAGGGGGATGGACCGAGAAGTACCTAATCATAGCTAGCCGCAGCGTTGTCAATTTCGTCTCAACGGCCGAGAACACATGTTCGACGACAAGCTCGTGCAGATCTGCCGCAGTCCAGGCAAGACGTGTTCTCCGCGCGGATCGTCTGCATGAAGGAGAGGTGTCGTGGACGGACTCTTGAGAGACACTTGCGCACTTTCCAATCAACTTTTGTTCTTTGCTTATCTTCACTGCATTCACTCACAGGCAGCAATCCAATATGCCTGCAAAAGATCCCATCACGGCTTACCAACCCTTCAAAGCAGTCTATGTACTGGTCAACATCCTTTACCTCTTATTCCTACGCGTGCCTGTGCTTGGTTTTTACTATGCCTTTGCCAACAACCGACCCGACCCCACATGGACCTGGAAACAAGCAATAGGCCTGACAACAGGCAAATACCTATTTTCGCTCGCTGCCCAGGCTCGCTTCGCCAGAGTCTTCGCGCCTAAACAGACCAGTGATCCCATACGCCCGGTCATTCCAGCTATTACGACAGACCGCTTACACGGTGAACTGCTCGCGTACGCGGACATCCAACCTATTGACCTCTACGCCGAGTGGGCCGCAGAACCTTTCGACCCCGCTGTGGACATTGTTCGTAATACAAAGGTCTTCATATTCATGTTCGGCGGCGCTTATGTCATGGGCCATGCTTCAGCTAGTAAGCTATTATAGCATTATATACTGGATATCTTCGAATTAACGTCAACGCATAGATAATTACAAGGTTACGCTCGATAAGATCTGTCCACTCCTCAACGCTAAGTGGATTACCGTCGGTTACCGTTTAGCTGGATCTGCAGGAGGGCAGCCGTTCCCATCTCAATTACAAGACCTGTGTAGTGCGTATAACTACTTCCTAGGCCTTGGAGTTCCCGCCAAGAACATCATAGTGGCCGGAGAGTCTGCCGGAGGAAACATTGTTGCAACCTTTCTACGGTATCTCGAGGACGAGAAGGACAAACATGGCTTTCCCGCTCCAGGGGCTGCATGCTTATCCAGCCCGTGGGTCGATCTTTCTCAGGACCCTTGGGATTACGTGCAGCATCCGAAATACAAAACTGATTTCGTGACGGCCCAGCTGTTGGCCTGGGGTGTCAAGGCCTTCGTCCCGGAAGGTCGCTCAGTAAGCATTTACTGCCAAAGTAGCCATGACAAGACTAACTTTCGTGCTAGTCAGCTGATCCATACATCTCTCCTGCGTTGCATCCTTTCCGCACGTCAGTGCCTGTCTGGATCGAGGGCGGCAGAGGCGAAGTCATGTTTGATCAGATTGAGAAGTTCTCGCGGGATCTCCAGGCTGCAGGTACGGATGCTCAATTTTTCGCTGCAGAAAACGGTACACATGGCACGATGTGGGTCGCTACAATGCTTGGATGGGATCCGACCCAAAGCATTGAGTCCTTTGCGGCTTTCTTGCAGGAAAGAGGTCTTTGAAAAAAGAGCGGTAGCGTACTGGATGCGCTCGCGCATGTCTACATCATACCTAGCTTCTAAGCCCCTCACGTAAATTCTATCATCACTACGTATGCATGTACACACGCACCTACTCATATAAATTATCGTTGAACCCTTATCACGCCGGGAATGTACGGACTCCCGCCTCCAGCTTGCGGTCTAACGTCGCCATCAATGCACGACTACTCCTAGACGCGAAGATCGTTCATCTGAACCTGGCGTCCATTTGTACGATGATCGGAAATGGACCTTGTCGAGGCGCTAGACCCCTTCGACAGGTCCAGGACCGCGTTCCTGTGGCTGAGTGGGTCTTGTTCTCGACGAAATTCATTGAGTTTTGACTGAGACGATCCCCGCAATGATATGTAAGCCCAGACCTTCGACCCCAGATTGGAAGCATTTCTGTAGAACGAGTCGGGAAACAATGGGGGTAGGGTTGGGAGACAGGCACAGATTATCGCACTTCCAATCTGGATGTTGGTCCACACAAAGGTCTGAGTGTAGTTGACTGAATTTGTCAGTATTCGGTTTTTTAGCACACCAGCCTAGCTTCAAACTCACCCAAGATAACAGTCCCGAGCACACCTCGCGGTCGGGTGAAATAAATTCTGATGGCACTAGTAATAACCGCGCTGCGTCCAAGCGTCGGTATTTTTCTTCGTATCTAAGCAAGGTTTCTGAACGTACAAGCCTCCTAGCAAGAAAATGAAGGTAATAAGAGACTTGCGCGTGCGGTTTATTTGCAGATTTCGCATCTCAAAGACCGGTAGAACTAGAATAAGCAAATCGATATAGATATTAGTAACCTCGTATCCTAGGACGATGTTTAGTATTATTATATCTTTTAACCTTAAGTAAGGTACTCTTATCTAAGCGGTCTAAAATATTCTCTTAGAGCCTAGT
>JAKCVP010000167.1:0-10793 GCA_023512835.1 Taxillus chinensis
GTCCGCAACACTCCACTCCATCTCCTCCCCGCCTCAAATTCAAGTCCTTTCACAGTGGGAATGCATCGAAGGCTCTTGGGATCCGAGAACACCACAAAACTTTTCCCCCAAGAGATAATGCTGCTAACTCTTCCAATGTGCAGAAAATGACGGTCGCCAACCCAAGGTCATAGCAGGTAGGCCGCTCATGAGGTTTCAACCGCTTCACCCAGGTTACTACACCGTGCTCCCGCATAAGCACACACCCCAAACCAATCCTGACGCATCACAAATACACCCTCATATGGGATGTCCTCCTAGGTAATCTCAACACAGGCAGTTGGTCAAACAAAGTTTTGAGAGCCTCAAATGCAAGGCCGACACTTGCCACCCACCTAAATCTCCACTCCCTTTTCGTGTCAACGCCGCTACAGGAGTCGCTAAATGTAGAATCCTCTACAAAATGATGATAGTACCTCGACAAACTAAGGAAACTATGAATCCTTGCCAACATTGGTTGGTCTTCCCATGATGCCACAAACTTCATCTTCCATTGGTCCACTCTAACTCCCTCAACTCGACACCACATGGCCAAGAAAGTGGAACCTCCCGCATCCAAAACTCATATTTGCTAAACTTAGCAAACAACCATTGGTCCTTCAAGGTTTGCGTGATCGTCGCCAAATGCTCCATATGCTCCCTCTCTGCCTTGGAATACACCAAGATATCGTCTATGCAAACATCACTACGTGCTTAGGAATCTCAACATGGAGCAAAGATCTCATTTATCAAATGTATGAACATTTCATACTTTAGTGAGCCCGAAAGGCATCACTACCCACCCATAAGGCCTACACTGCATCAAAAAGTCAGTTTCAAGGATGTCCACTTCTAACTCCTTAATCGTGATACCCTAAATCGCGCACCCATCTTGAAACCATCGGCCCCACTCAACCTGTCAAACAAGTCGTCTATCCGGCAGGCAACGGATACTTGTTCTCTGCGCTCACCAAATGCAGCTTCATAGTCAATGCAGGCTAACGTTATCCGCTTTCTTTATAGGCAATCTCAGATCACAATCTCTGCAGTGAGGCACCCAGTCCGGGATAATTTCCGGTCCACTAACTCCCCTATTTGCCTCCTCAAGCTCCCTCAACTCGGGCCGGCTCCCATACGATATGCCACTTGGTAGACTAGGCTACCCCCCGGTACTAACTTCAAAGGTGAACTTCCATACATCTCTCAGGAGGTAAACTCCTCAACTACTCAGTGAAAAGACATCCCGAAACTGATCAACAATCGCGGCCGCACTCTCATTTCCACTTTCTCCCTCGTGGTTGTGTTGTTGTGGCTGCCAAACCTATGGGCAATGGCACCCCACCGGGTTCATCGGTCTAGCTCATGACTCGCCACAATCCCACTCTCCCCGCAGGGTAGTATGAGACACCCGTAGTGGACACGAAGGACACACGCTCACTGTATAACAACTATCTTGGTCAAAGCCATAAGCCAATCCATACCTAAGATCGATCAAATCGTCTCAAAGGCATCACATGCAAATCAAAACTAAGATCTACATTTCCTATGGTTAACAAACAATACATAAACACAAGCGCACCAATCATACCCCTCCCACCGGAGACTCACAGTTCAGTCCGGCACCACACATATACTAACCTAAGACATCAATTACAAGCCTGCATCAAAAGAAATACGATGCGCCGCATCGAAAAGAATAGAAGCTAACGATGAGAGAATGGGTAAGGGCAGTCACCCCCTCCGCCTCGGTGGAGGTGGTAGCTCAAATCTCTCCTCTCTAGTATGCTCATTATATGACCCGCACCTTGAGTTTGTACTTTGCCTCCCGAGTAGGAGTTTTTCTAGATTTTGACCTAGTAAATGGACTCCAATGAATTCACGTGCAAAAGGAAAGATGCTTAATGATGTCCTCTATCTACCACCGGGTTTGCGGGGCCAAATGACATGTACGTGAGGTGCACGTGATATGGGTCCAATTCAGCGCAAGTGTAATTGTTTTCTAAATGATGCAAGGAGGCTAGGGTGAAGTTTGAGAGCATTTGAGTCCATATTGAGTCGCACGGAATTGGGAATTCACGTGCAAATTGGCGCGCGTGCATATTTTTGCATGGTTCCCTTGGTTTTGACATTCTAAGGAACTTTCTCCAAAGGACCAGTTGAAATTCTGAGTATTTTTGTCCAGGCGGGTGGAAAGGTGGTGACTTGTGTGATCAAAACTACGCGTTTTGATCCCGGGACTACTTAATCAAAACTACGTCGTTTTGATGTTGTGTTGTCCATATGAGGAGGAGAAGCCTCCTTTCAGGTTTGCGGCTCTCCGCTCCACCACCGTCGTAGAGAGAGAGAGAGAGAGAGAGAGCCCGAAGTGGCACGCCGGCGTCTTGCGGGGTGGTCGGTGTCTGGGGTGGACGGCGTCGGGGATCGGGAGAGCGAGTGTTGATCGTTTTCCTTTGAGGTAGGATTCCTGCTCTTCCTAAGTCCCCTCCGTCCTAGGGTCCCAGTGCAGTATATATTATTTATATGTAAATTCATATAGGTGTGACCTCCTATAAGGAATGTTGGCCTTCAATGCGATTTTGGTGTGTTTCGAGACGGGGTTGGTGGCATGTTAAGTGTTTGATAAATGCCGATGTGGATATGCTCGTAGGAATATGCCGGCGTGTATGCTCAGAACGTGTTTGAAATAATGCCTGTGAGGCCATGCATATTATGTGTTGGAATAATAGCTCGTGGGGTCACGACGTGAGCCTCGTGGAATATACGCATGCTGTGTTCGACGTTATTCCCGTGTGACTAGGCATAATAAGTGTTTGATGTTATGCCCGTATGGCCTATGTGCTGCGTGTTTGTTTGTACACCCGGTGGCCGTGGAGGCTCCGGGATCGTTTGCGAACCGGTGGCCGTGGGAAGCCCGGAACCGCTTTCGGGAATCCGGTGGCCGTGGAAGCCCGGAACTGTTTTGTGGAATCCAGTGGTCGTGAAGCCCGGAACCGTTTTGTGGAACCCGGTGGCCGTGGAAGCCCGAGACGGTTCTTGAAACCCGGTGGCCGGTGGAAGCCCGGGAGTGTTTATGCATCAGCCCATGTATGATCGTGTTTACTGCCATAGCCCCGTAACTATATCCGGTGGAATAGTCGTATCACGACACAAGACTTGTACACAAGTCATGTAGATACAGGTGCATGGGACGGGTTGGGGAGACTTGATCCCTACCGAGCCATGGTTGCTCACCCCTCCTACCATGTTGTTTTCTTTACAGGAACCTGACAGGCGTAGGGGTGGGACACCTAGGTGGAAGACTTATTTACTTTATTGTTTATGTTATTTTTATGGGAACTGATGTAACCCCAATGGGGATGAATTGAAAAGACTTTGTATTAAAGACCGATTTATTTTGTGGACCGCTTGATGGACTTTATCTTTCTTGAACGTGTTGTGAATGTTTAAATTGTTCAGCTCTTGGTTTGTATCCTAACCCCTTTGCCTCCGTGTGGTAAAGGAGAGTCACGCACCGGTTTCCTCGGGTTGGAAATCCGGGGCGTGACAATATGGTATCGCAGCATGGTCTAGTTGGCCTAGGGTAGTGGGGCGGACTTGGTTATCTTGAGTCCTTTGAGGAGCCCGGAGGGACATGCCCGATCAACATGGTCCTCTTTGAGCCTCCAAGGTGTGCTTAGGGTAGTCTAGCCTTGTGGTAGGATTTGCATGCATTGGCATTAGGGCACTAGTTGCATTTGTTGTCAGTGTGAAGGATGCATAACATGATTATGTGTGAACTGTGGTAACTCGAATATTCTTGGGATGTCTTGGGAATGATTACAAGTGGATTGTGGCTGTGCAATATTGATTGATGCAATGGTTGAAATATGTGTAATGCCATGTACGGCTTTGACTTGATAATGCGTGTAGAGGTAGTCAACTTGTTAGTAGTCAAACGCTGCTTCGACGTTTGCATCTTACTTCATGTAGTAAGAATGCCACCGAGGAGAGTGACACGTGCGCCCGGGCACTGGCCGATGAGTTATCCGCCCATGAGGGTCCTGGCACGGACCATCCGCTGAGGGCATGCGTCCCACCGCACAGCTACAAGAAGGCATCCGCCTGGAGGTACGAGAGCTACGGAGGGACTCGGCAGACGTTCGGGAGGAGGTGCGCCGTGAGATGGCAAAGACACAGCAGGTGGTGCCACCACCACCACCACCAGTAGGAGAGAGCCGCCTCGTGAGCGTGAGAGTTCGCGGGTGGTGTACCGACCCGTGCAGAGGACGACGTGGTGACACGGTTCCGAAAGGAACAACCTCCGCGATTTAAGGGGGAGAAGACCCGTGGTAGCCGAGCAGTGGTTGAGGCAGATTGAGCATGTGTTCTCCTTTCTCCCGCCTGTGGAGGAGGATAAGGTGCGATCGGCAATTCGGGCACGGAGGGGGACGCTGAGTGGTGGACGAGTGTCATGGGAGCCATGTGGCCGCAACTCATGTTTTGGGAGGAATTCTTGCAACTCTTCCATGATGAGTTCTTCCTGAATCCAGGGAGATGGCGGAAGAGGGAGGAATTTGGGGCACTCGAAGCAAGGATCAAAGACGGTGCCCGAGTATGAGCGGGAGTTCCGGAGTTCGAGTAGGTTTGCCCCCGAGACAAGGCAAAGGAGGACCCCGAAGGCCCATAAGTTCACTCTGGGTCTTAGAGCCAGCCCTTAGGGAGAGGGGGTGGCGATTCTACGCTCGAGGACCCGCGCCGAGGCCGGAGACGGCCCGTATAGCCGAGAGAGAGCCGGATGGTGGGAGGCAGCCCATCGTGGTCGCCAGCAGCAGAGTGGGCCCGATCGAGACGCAGTGGGTCCAAGAGGCTCAAGACGGAGGAGAGGGATACAGCTTCCTTCCCTGCAGCAGGGGACGTACATTGGTGAATCCAGGGAGGTCTAGCTTTAGCGGTAAGGCAGCCAGGCGGTCCAACAAGGGGTTTCCCCGCCGTTGTTACCGCCGGTGGGGAGCAAGGCCACTTGAGAAAGGAGTGTCCAAAGAGGGACCGGAAATGCCATGAGATGTGGACGAGAGGCCATCTGAGCCGGGTTCGCCGGAGTGGCAACAGGGAGTTGGAGGCATGACATCCAAGACAAGGAGTGATGCCAGCTGTGGCATCAACAGAGAGACCAGCTCGCGCGGGTCGGCTAGTCAGCAGATCGAATCCGACCCGACCCGGGGAGCTGAGCCGGAGCGGCAGACGGTCGCCGGAGGCAGCCTTGGCGGGAAGCGCCCAAAGGAGTGAGCCGACCAAAGGGCACGGGCCAAGGGAGGGTGTCTGCGCTGGAGGCGACGTACCCGGAGGAGGCCGAGCCACCAACCCCACCACCCGAGGGTGGAGCAGACCGCAGGTTGAGAGGTACCCTCTGATCTTCTCGTACCTTAGCTTCTCGTTCTTTCGATACGGGTGCATCGTGTTCGTTTGTCGCTCGAGCCAGGATGGACCGCTTGGGGTTAGCCCGTGTGGAGGCCGCGAGGCCCCTAGTTGTGGAGTCACCGGTGGGAGGCATGATTGAGGTACGGCGAGTGTGTCGTGGCCGGTGTTAACCATAGGCGAGGTGGAGCCGGGTTTTGACTTGCATGTGATGCCTTTGAGGACGTCGACCCAATCTTGGGTATGGATTGGCTTATGGCTTTCCAGGCCAAGATAGATTGTTATCGGCAGGCCGCGGACCTTCGTGGACACCCGGCAGGGACCTCTTGCACCCCGGCAGGGGAGTGGGATTGTGAGGCGAGTCGGGCCGGGCCAGTGTTGGACCAGCTGGGTGCCATTACCCATGTTAGCAGCCCCGACCTTTGCCGAGGAGGGTAAGGTGGAAAGGAGGGTGTGGCCCGCCGCTCGGGACCAATTCCGCGGATGTTTTTCCGGAGCGTCGAGGAGTTTGCTACCCAAGAGGAGTGTGGAGTTCACCATTGAGTTGGTGCCGGGACGGGTCCGATTTCCAAGTAGCGTATCGTATGGGGCCAGCCGAGCCGAGGGAGCTTCGGGCAGGCAAATCGAGGAGCTGGGGCCAAGGGGTATATTACACCAGGTACCTCACCTTGGGGTGCCCGGTGCTTTTGCTAAGAAGGCCGATGGCACGCTTCGTCTCTCGCATCGACTACAGTGAAGCCGAATTCAGTGATCGTGAAGAACAAGTACCCGTTGCCCCGGATGGGATGACCTGTTTGACCAATTGAGTGGGGCCCAAAGGTTTTCCAAAATAGATTTACGGTCGGGGTATCACCACCAGGGTTGGGGAGGAGGACATCCCTAAGACGGCTTTCGGTGTATGGGCATTATGAGTGGGCAGTGATGCTTTCGGGCTCACTAATGCTCCAGCCAGTATTCATGCATTTGAGTGAACCAAGTCTTTGCCCCATACTTAGACTCGTTCGTGGTGGTGTTTATCGACGATATCTTGGTGCATTCCAAGACCGAGAAGGAACATGTGGAGCACTTGGCAACAGTGTCGCAAACCCGAGGGACCAGCACCGCTTGCTAAGTTTAGCAAGTGTGAGTTTTGGCCGTAGGAGGTTCACTTTCTTGGCCATGTGGTGTCACCGAGGGAGTTAGGGTGGACCCAGCCAAGATCGAGGCCGTGGCATCGTGGCGAGGCCAACCAACGTTTTTGAGATCCGTAGTTTTCTTTGGTTTGG
The DNA here is from genome assembly GCA_023512835.1 of Taxillus chinensis. Lineage (NCBI taxonomy): Eukaryota > Viridiplantae > Streptophyta > Magnoliopsida > Santalales > Loranthaceae > Taxillus > Taxillus chinensis. The sequence goes on from JAKCVP010000167.1 coordinate 6,678, forward strand.
CGGGGTACTATCGTCGTTTTGTAGAGGGGTTCTCCCGCTTGGCAGCTCCGACGGCGTCGACTCGGGAAGGCGTGAAGCTGATTGGACTCGACAAGTGCCGCAGCGTTTGAGACTCTCAAAACCCGTTTGACCATCGCACCCGTGTCGAGGTCGCCTAGGGAGGATATTCCATTCGAGGTGTATCGTGACGCGTCCAAGGTTGGTTTGGGGTGTGTGCTATGCAGAGCACAGCGTGGTAGCTTATGGGTCGAGGCAACCAAGCCTCATGAGCAGAATTATCCTACTTCATGACCTTTGAGTTAGCGGGTCGTCATCTTCGCCCAAGAGTTGGCACTACCTCTTGGGGGAAAAGTTTGTGGTGTTCTGGATCACAAGAGCCTTCAGACATCTTTACTCGAAGGACTTGAATTTGAGGCAAAGGAGATGGGTGGAGATTTGCAGATTTTTGATTTTACTCTTGCCTATACCCCGGGCAAGGGTAATGTTGTGACGATGCATCGAGCGAAAGGGAAAGCGAGGTGGCCGTGAGGGAGTGGAAGCCTATGGAGCAATGGCAATGTTGCACTATGAGCCCGTTGTTCGGTGAATAATGGTGGGACACCCCGAGTCCTTTGGTGGTGGTGCCCGAGTAGTACCAGCCCGGTCCCGGGAGAACACCCGGGTGACATTGAGTGTGAGGTTCTCCGTGCCCGTATTGAGGCCGGGGAGCTATCTGGAGATCGGATGCAGGGTCCTCGAGCATGAGTTGTCATTTCAGGGGCGGTTGGTCGTGGCTTTCCCCGTCAGGGATGAGGTGACGAGGGAGTTTCACCAGTCTAGATTTGCTGTACATCCAGGGGGTACGAAGATGTACCATGCGCCGCGGACATTTTTAGTGCCCGGGACGAACGCGATGTAGTCGCTTTGTTTCGCGGTGCCTCACGTGTCGCCAGTGAAGGTCGAGCATCAGCGGCCGGCGGGCATGTTACGCCCTTGCCCATAAAGGGAGTGGAAGTGGGACCATATAGCCATGGATTTTTAGGGACTTGCCTCCACCCACAACTGGGAGGAAGGATACGATTTGGGTGATTGTGGATCGACTCACAAAGTCGGCCCATTTCCTTGCCGTTCGCGAGCGGGACCCTGGGGGACCTCGAGTTAGCCGATACATGAACGAGAGCCAGAGATCGCATGGCGTACTCATCATCGGTTGTCCCCGGACCGGGCTTCGAGGTTCACTTCCGTTTGGGCACGGTTTACAGGAGGCTATGGGGACCAAGCTTCACCCCGAGCACGCCTTTTCACCCCGAGACCGACGGTCGACAGAAGACGCAACCACATCATGGAGGACATGTCGAGGCTTTGTAGCAGTATTTTGGGGTTCGTCGGGCAACTCACCTTCCTTTGGTGGAGTTTCACAACAATGGCTATCAGGCATCCATGGGACGGTCCTTTGAGGCGTTGTATGGACGGCCGGTCTATCCCCTTGTGTCGGATCGAGGCGGGGACGCTTTGGGACCGCAGCTTGGTTCAAGAGGCTACCGGGAAGGCCGGGTCGATTCGCTGCCGTTTGTCATGTCGCCGCAGTCGGCAAATTTTACGCGGACGGACGCCACCTTGGAGCTTTCTCGTTGGTGATCACGGTTCCTTCGGGTCCTCCCACGTCGCCGACATCGACGGTTTGGGCGAGGTTCCAAGCTATCTCCGGTTTATTGGTCCTTTTGAGATTCCGGTCGTTGCAGGCCCGTGGCCCACCGGGTTACCGCTACCACCGCAGCTCGAGTCGAGTGCACAACGTGTTTCACGTGGTCCTAGTCATGAAAATATCACCCCCGACCCCACTCACGTGATCGATCGGGGACGACGAGGGACATCGAGGACGACATGTCCGACGGGACGAGGCCCCCATCCGTATTCTACTCCGCGAGAGAAGCTTTCATGGTCGTGCTATTCCTTGGTCTGCCGTGGCAAAGACCGTGGCATCGAGGGAGGAGACATGGGAACGGAGTCCGTATGCGTGAGTGAGCACTCGCACTTGTCCGAGGACGAACAACCTTAAGTCGTGGAGGTGGTCGTGGCGGGCGCGGTGGCGTTTTCGTGTTTTCCGTATTAATCGTGCACGCATTTGGTGTATTTGTACTGGCTTTTTTTAAAGACATGTGTTCTTATTCCAGATGTGTTTTGAGATGCGTATTCGTGACATGCGGACATGTGCGATAGCGACATTCGTGGAGTAGCGGATTATGACGGTATTTTGTTACGTGTCAGTTGCTGGCGGTGCGGGTGTACGACCCATTTGGTGTGGTGGTTGTCGGTGGCAAACGGGTAGCTTGCGTTTGTTTTCCTCAGATGTCATTTCTTTCGAGGACGAAAAGTTTTTAGGGGAGAGGATCAAGGACCACACTGAGTTAGTCCCCGGCCTCCATAGAGTTTTTCTAGATTTTGACTCCAGTAATGATTCCAATGAACTCACGTGCAAAAGGAAAGATGCTTAATGATGTCCTTATCTACCACAAAAAGGCCCAATGGACATGTAGTGAGGTGCATGTGGATGCTGGTCCAATTCACGCGTAAGGTAATTTGTCTTCTAAATGATGCAAGGAGGGCTGGGGGTGAAGTTTCCAGAGCATTTTGAGTCCATATTGAGCTGTACGTGAATGCGAATTCACGTGCAAATTGGTATGTGTGCGTATTTTTGCATGGTTCCCTTGGTTTTTGACATTCTAAGGAACTCTTCTCCAAAGGACCATGTTGGAAATTCGAGTTTTTCGGCTCGTACGAAGTGAAAGGTGGCGATTTCAGGTGACTCAAAACCACGTCGTTTTGATCCCGGGATCTCACTTAATCAAACCACGTCGTTCACGTCAGGTCCTCTATATAAGAGTAGAAGCCCCCCTCCTTTTAGGTTTAGGGTCGGTTGCTCCACCACCGTCAGACGAGAGAGAGAGAGAGAGAAGGAGAGCCCTCGGTCCTCGACGGCGTCTTGCGTGGGTGGTCGTGCTTCGGGGGTGGACCCGCTCGACGTGGATCGGGACATCGCACGTGCTATTGCGCTTTCCCCGAGGTAGTGATTCTGCTCTTCCTGAGTCCTCCCCCGCCCCAGGGTCCTATGCGTTATATATATTATTTATATAAATTCCACAGGTCAGACCTCCTATAGCTAATGTTGGCCTTCAAGTGGCGTTGTATTCCGAGATTGGGTGGTGGTCATGTTAAGTGTTCGATAAAATGCCAAGGTGGATATGCCCGTATTAATATGCCCGTGTGTATGCTCGAACGTGTTTGAACCAATGCTCCGTAGGCTACGATCTCATGTGTCCGGAATAATAACATGAGGGCCGGGTTCAGAGCTCAATATACGATGCTAAGTGTTCGATTATTCCCCGTGTGACCAGGCAATACGTTGCTCGATGTTATGCCTCGCATGGCCTTATGTGTCGCTGTTTGCTTGTACACCCGGTGGTCGTGGGTGCCCGGAGCATTTCAGGAATCCGGTGGTCATGGGAAGCTCCTAACTCCTTTGTAGAACTGGGTATTTGGAAGCCCTAATCGTTTTGCGGAATCCGTGGCTGTCGGAAGCTCTGGAATTGTTTTGTGGAACCCGGTGGTCGTGGAAGCCTGAGACGTGTTCTTGAAACCCGTGGTCAGCTCCTGGGAGTGCTTATGTATCACCTACATGTATGACGTGTTTGTCGATTGCTACAACTGTGAACTATATCTGTGAAATAGTCGGATCACACACAAACACTTCGTACACAAGTCACGAGATACTATACGGGGACGGGTCGGGAGACTTGATCCCATCGAGTCCGTGGGTTGCTCACCCTCCTACCATGTTGTTTTCTTTACTGAACCTACCAGCGTTAGGGGGACACTCGGTGGAAGACTTTATTTACTTTATCTTTATGTTATTTTTATGGAATCGGCGTAACCCCAACGGGGGACTTAATTGAAAAGACTTTAGATTAAAGACCCGATTTATTTTTTGTGGACCGTTCGATGGACTTTATCTTTCTTTAATGCGTTGTTAATGTTTAAACTGCTCCGCCCTGGGTTTGTATCCTAACCCCTTTGCCCTCCGCGTGGGTTAAGGAGAGTCACGTACCGGTTTCCTGGTTGGAAATCCGGGGCGTGACA
>JAKCVP010000168.1:0-10739 GCA_023512835.1 Taxillus chinensis
TTACTCTGAGGTGTGGCTCGCTCTTCCTAAATCCTCCTCTCGTTCTAGGGTTCTGGGGAGATTACGGGTTACATCTCGTATATATATATATATATATATATATATATATATATATATATATGTAATCCATATAGGTGTGATCTCCTATATGGATGTTCGCCTTCAATGGCATTTTGGCGTGACTCATTTAGCTGGGCGACAGTGGACAGCATGTCTTGCTCGACGAAATGCGCGTCAGACTATTGTCAGGTTACTCACCCCTCCCCATCGTGTTTGCTTGTTTCCCAGGGACTTACAGCGTTAGGGGGATACACCAAGGTGGAAGACCTTATTTATTTTACTCTCTTCCATTTATGTTATTTTTATGGGAATTGATGTAATCCCCTGGGATGGATCGGGAAAGAGGATTTTGTCAGTGGAAAGACGGTTTGGATTATTATCGCTTTGGCGAATATTACTTTCTTTGAATGTGTTAAGGATGCTTAAAATGTTCAATTCTGGTTTACATCCTAACCCCTTTGCTCCGTGTGGCAAAGTGGGAGTCACGACAGCCGGTTTCCTGCCGGAAATCTGGGGCTGACAACATGGTATCGAGCATGGTCTAGTGGCCTAGGGTAAGGCAGATCTGTTATGCTAAGTTCTTCGAGGAGCCCCGAGGGACATGCCCGATCAACACGGTCCTCTTTGAGCTCCCGGCGTGTACTTAGTGGTACCCGCCTTGGTGGTACGATTTGCATTATCAAGATTAGGGCACTAGTTGGATTTGTCGCGAATGTGCGCTAAACTCGTGGAAATGTGATAAGATAATATGATTATTGCTGAAATGCGCAACTCGACTTTATCGGGGCAATGCATACCTAATCGTAAAATGTGATCGATACATTGTATGTTCGTAATGTCATGTGATAGTTGAATCGATCAAGGGGCAGGTATGACGTCAACGATTATAAACTCAAGTTGACGTTTGTGCTTCTTACCTTGTGAAGTAAGAACGTCGTCGAGGAGAGCGACACGTGTGTTCGGGCGAGAGGCTAATAGAGCCATCTGGCCACGTAACCGTGCAGGACCGTCCGTCGGAGAGTATGCATTGTTGCTGGGACAAATACGAGATGGCATTCTACCGGAGGTACGAGAGCTACGGGAGGGACTCCAAGAAAGAGGTTCGGGAGGAGGCGCGGGCCGTGAGATGGCAAGACAAAGAAAAAGGTACCACCACCACCACCACCCGTAGGAGAGTCGCCTCGTGAGCGCGAGAGTTCGCCGGGTGGTGTATTCGACTGGTAGAGAGGACGACGTGCTGACACGGTTCCGAAAGGAACAACCTCCGCGATTCAAGGGAGAAGGTGATCCCGTGGCACCGAGCAGCGGGTCGAGGCGCATCGAGCACGTGTTCTTTTTTCTCCTGCCCCCGGGAAGAGGATAAGGTGCGACGAGCCTTCGGGCACTCGAGGGGGATGTTTTTGGAGTGGGCGGGACGAGTGTCACTGGGAGCCACATGGCAACCCATGCTTTTGGGAGGAGTTCTTTACAACTCTTCCACGACGAGTTCTTCCCGGAATCGTTGAGACGGGCAAAAGAGGGAAGAATTCCTGAAAGCAGCGATCCATGACTGTACCCCGAGTATGAGCGTGAGTTCCCGAGCTTGAGCAGTTTGGTCCCGAGACTCGTGGTGCGTGGAGCCACCCGAAGGACCACAAGTTCACTTTGGGCCTATAGGCCTTCACCAGCAGGAGGTAATTCTACCCTCGAGATCCTATGACGAGAGTCAGGAGACGGCCCGCATAGCCGAGAGAGAGCCGGACGATGCGAGGCGGGGCCCCAGGGTCGCCGTGGCAGAGTGGGCCCGACCGAGACGCAGGGCCCAAGAGGCTCAAGACGAGGAGAGGGATACTAGCTCTTTCGCCATGGAGTCGACATGGCCCCTCGTGTCACGCCCGGATTTCCAACCCGAGGAAACCCAGACGGGACTCCTTTTCACCCAACCCAGGGGGGAAAGGGGGAGAGATACAAAACAAGAATTTAACATTTTAAACATCCACAACATTCAAGAAAGTAATATTCATTAAAAGCAATCCAATCCAACTTTATTACAACAAAATCCTTTCCCACCGGGGTTACATCGATTCTCATAATAAAAATAACATAAACAAATTAAATAAATAAGGTCTTCCACCTTGGGGTCCCACCTAACGCCCGTAGGTTCCCGAAAAGAAAACAACATGGTAGAGGGGTGAGCAACCACAGCCAAGAGGGATCATGTCTCCCCAACCCATCCCATGCACCTGGCATCTACATGCCTTGTGTACAAGTGCCGTGTCGTGATACAATTATCCCACCGTATATGGTTACAAGCTATAACAAAGAAACACAACCATACATGGGCTAGTACATAAACACTCCCGGCTTCCACACCCACCGGGTTTCAAGAACGCCCGGCTTCCACACCACCGGTTCCACAAAATGGCCCCAACCCCGTTCCCGGCTTCCACAACCCACCGGTTCCACAAAACAGCCCCGGCTTCCACAGCCCACCGGTTCCACAAAACAGCCCAAGCTTCCACAACCACCTGAGTACAAGCAAACACGCAAAGACACATGGCCATATGTGCATAACATCAAACACTAAGTATGCTTAGTCACACAGAATAACCTCGAACACTTAGCATGCATATATCCACAAGCTCACAAACCCACCACACACAGCATTTCCACAAACACATAACACGCACACCTCACAGCATAATTTCAAACACTTGGCAGTGCATATACACATAACTATATTCACACCTGCTTTTCATCAAACATATAGCATATAGATCACGTAACCACACCAAAATGCCATCGAAGGCCAACATTCATATAGAGATCACACCTATATGAATTTACATATATATATATAAAAGACATAAACCTGGACCGCCCTAGACCCTAGGACAGAGGGTTTAGGAAGAACGAACCCCTACCTTAAAGCAGATCTTCCTTGCTCCCGCGCCAAACGCCGTCCTCCCCACGCAAGATGCTCCGCAAAGAACCAAAGAACTCCCCTTCCCTCTCTCTCTAGCTCTCTCTCTCAGCAAAGAACGAAGAAAGGAACACAAGAACCCTAACTCAAACTCAAGCCCTCCTTATATAGACACCATTCACATCAAAACGACGTAGTTTTGATTAAGTAAACCCAGGATCAAAACGACGTAGTTTTGATTACACAAGCTACAACCTTTCCGCATCCATACACACCAAAATATTCGTAATTTCAACATGGTCCTTTGGAGAAAGTTCCTTAGAATGCCAAAACCAAGGGAACCATGCAAAAATATGCTCGCACGCCAATTCGCACGTGAATTCCCAATTCACGTGCAACCCATATGAACTCCAAATGCTTTCAAACTTCACCCCTAGCCTCCTCGCATCATTTGGAAGACAATTACACTTGCACGTGAATTGGACCCATATCACGTGCACCTCACATACATGTCCATTTGGTCCGAAACTTCGTGGTAGACAGAGGACATCATTCTAAGCATCTTTCCTTTTGCACGTGAATTCATGGAGTCCAACTACTAGGTCAAAATCTAGAAAAACTCTACTCAGAGGCAAACCGACTAACTCAAGGTACGGTCCTTACATCCTCTCCCCTTAAGACTTTTCGTCCTCGAAAAGAAATGACATACGAGGAAAACAACCACAAACTACCCATTTGCCACCCGGCAAGCCACCACACCCAAACGGGTCATACACCACACACACAAGACAACAAAGACATAACAAAGCACTCACCATAATCCATAACCACAATAACGCACGTAACACATGTCCACATGGCACGAATACACATTTCAAAGCACATCACAAATAAGAACACATGTCTTTAAAAGACAATACAAATACATCAACTAATACAAGAAAAAAAAAACACATCACAAGGAAACATCACTATCCCTCGCCAACACCCACCTCCCACGCTTAAGATTGTTCGTCCTCGAACAAGTCCGGGTGCCGCTCCCGCATCACTGACTCCCCGTTCCCATGTCTCCTCCTCAATGCCACGGTGCCGCCACAAAGACGCGAACCAAAGGAATAAAGACGACCACGCAAAAGTTTCTCTCGCCGATCTAGGATACGGGATAGGGCCTCAATGACGGACATGTCATCCTCAATGTCCAACGTCCCCCAATCAATCACATGAGTGGGGTCGTGGTGATACTTCCTCAATCGGGACACGTGAAACACGTTGCGCACTCGACTCACCCGCGGTGGTAACGCTAACCGGAGTTGCTGTGCCCTACACGATCCGTAATCTCAAAAGGGCCAATAAACCGCGGAGATAGCTTGGAACCTCGCCCAAACCGTCGATGTCCACGGCGTGGAGAGACACGAAGGAACACATGATCACCAACAAAACTCCAAAGGTCGCCGCCGCCGATCCGCATAAGATTTCGCCGACTCGAGCCGACAACAAACGCCGACGAATCAACTTCGACCTTCTCGCAGCCTCTGAACCAATCGTGGCCCCAAGAGGGCTGCCTCTCCTACCTCGCCCAACACAAGGGTGATCGACACGGCCGTCCGTACAACGCTCAAAAGGAGCCATCCCAATGGATGCTCGATACCGTTGCCGTAGGCAAACTCCACCAAAGGAAGGTGAGTCGCCCACGAACCCCCGAAATCTAACACACAGCCCGTAACATGTCCTCCATGGTCCGATTCGTCCGCTCGCCTCGACCGTCCGTCTCAGGGTGAAAGGCCGTACTCAAGTGAAGCTTGGTTCCCATAGCCTCCCGCAAACCGGCCGTAAACGGGAAGTGAACCTCGAATCCTGGTCGAGACAACCGATGATGGTACCCCATGCGCCTCACAATCTCGTTCATGTACAAACCGACTCAAAGTCCCAATGGAGTCCCGCTCGCGAACAAGAAGAAAATGGGCCGACTTTGTGAGTCGATCCACAATCACCCAAATCATGTCCTTCCTCCCTGGTGGGTGGAAGACTACCACAAAGTCCATCGCGATATGGTCCCACTTCCACTCCGCTACGGGCAAGGGTCAGAACATGCCCGCCGGCCGCCGATGCTCCCCTTCACCGCCGACACGTGAGGCACCGCGAAACAAAGGCAGCCACATCGCGCTTCATCCCGTGCCACCAAAAATGTCCGCGAAGCGCATGGTACATCTTCGTACCCCCGGATGCACAAAGCAACCCTAGATTGGTGAAACTCCCTCATCACCTCATCCCCGAGGGAAGAGCTACTACCAACCGCCCTCGAAATGACAACTCATGCTCCGGACCCTCCGTCCAGCCTCCCAGATAGCTCCCCCACCTCAATACGGCACGGAGAACCTCACACTCAATGTCACCCACTGTTCCTCCCGGACGCGCCGGTACAACTCTGCACTACCACCAAAGGACGCAGACCGTCCCACCATCACGAACAACAAAGCCGCACCGCAACGTCGCCAATCGCTCCATCGCCTTCCACTCCCTCACGGCCACCTCGGCTTTCCCTTTTTCTCGCTCAACGCATCGCCCACAACATTACCCTTGCCCGGGTATAAAAAGAGTAAAATCAAAGGTCCGCAAATACTCCACCCATCTCCTTTGCCTCAAATTCAAGTCCTTCCCGAGTAAAGATGTACCGAAGGCTCTTGTGATCCGAGAACACCACAAACTTTTCCCCCAAGAGGTAAGTGCCGCCAACTCTTCAGGGCGAAGATGACAGCAGCCTAACTCAAGGTCACGAGTAGGATAATCTCGCTCACGAGGCTTCAACCGCTTCGACCCATAAGCTACCACACCGTGCCCCCGCATAAGCACACACCCCAAACCAACCCCGGACGCATCACAAGACACCTCATACGGAATATCCTCCCTAGGCAACCTCAACACAAAAAATGGTCAAACGGGTTTTCAGAGTCTCAAACGCCCGCCGGCACTTCGTCCGTCCACTCAAACTTCACGCCCTTCCGAGTCAACGCCGCCATAGCGCCGCCAAACGGGAGAACCCTCTACAAAACGACGATAAGACCCCGCCAAGCCAAGAAAACTACGGATCTCAAAAACGTTGGTTGGCCTTGCCCACGATGCCACGGCCTCAATCTTGGCCGGGTCCACCCTAACTCCCTCACCGACACCACATGGCCAAGAAAGTGAACCTCCCGCAGCCCAAAACTCACACTTGCTAAACTTAGCAAACAACCGCTGGTCCTCAAGGTTTGCAACACCGTTGCCAAGTGCTCCACGTGCTCCCTCTCGGTCTTGGAATACACCAAGATGTCGTCGATAAACACCACCACGAACGAGTCTAAGTATGGGGCAAAGACTTGGTTCATCAAATGCATGAACACCGCCGGCGCATTAGAGAGCCCGAAAGGCATCACTACCCACTCATAATGCCCATACCGCACCGAAAGCCGTCTTAGGGATGTCCTCCTCCCTAACCCCGAGCCGGTGATACCCCGACCGTAAATCTATCTTGGAAACCACCGGCCCCACTCAATTGGTCAAACAGTCATCTATCCGAGGCAACGGGTACTTGTTCTTCACAACATCGAATCCGCCTTCCCGTAGTCGATGCAGAGACGTAGCCGTGCCATCACCCTTCTTAGCAAAGAGCACCGGAGCACCCCAAGGTGAGGTACTTGGTCCGATATACCCCCGGCCCACCAACTCCTCGATTTGCCTCTCAAGCTCCCTCGCCGGCCGGCCCCATACGATACGCTACTTGGGAAATCGGACCTGTCCCCGCACCAACTCGACGGTGAACTCCACACTCCTCTTAGGTGGCAAACTCCTCAACCGCCAGAAAACATCCCGAAATTGGTCCACAACAACGGGCCACACCCTCTTTTCCACCTTACCCTCTCAAGAAGGTCGTGGCCGCCAACCCGTGGGTAATGGCACCCCACCGGTCCAACATCGGCCCGGCCCGACTCGCTCACAATCCCACTCCCCGCAGGTGCAAGAGGTCCCCGCAGTGTCACAAAGGACACACGCGCCGATAACAACCTATCTTGGCCCGGAAAGCCATAAGCCAATCCATACCCAAGATCGAGTCAAACGCCCTCAAAGGCATCACACGCAAGTCAAAACGCAGCCCCACCTCTCCTATGGTTAACACACGAACACGACACACTCGTCGTACTCTATCATGCCTCCCACCTGAGACTCCACAACTAGGGCCTCGCGGCCTCCACACAAAGCTAACCCCAAACTATCTATCACAAAGCTCAAGAACAAACGAACACGATGCACCCGTATCGAAAAGCACTGGTAGCTAAGGTACGGGAGATCAAGAGGGTACCTCTAACCACCGATGGTCCCGCTCCACCCTCACCGGTGGGGGTGGTAGCTCACCCTCCTCCCTGGTATGTCGCTCCAAGCCGCAAACACCCTTCCTTGGCCCGTGCCACTAGTCGGCTCACTCACCGGACGCTTCCCGCTAAGGTTGCCTCCAGCCTCGGTCCGCCGTCGCCGTCCGGCCTCCCCTGAGGTCGGGTCCGACCGGATCCCGCTGGCCGGCTCGCCACCGACGAGCCGGTCTCTCACCGGTGCACGAAAACCGGCATCACCCCAGGGCCGGATGTCATGCCTCCAACTCCCCGTTGCCACCCCGCAAACCCGGCTCGACGGCCCTCTCGTCCACATCTATGGCATTTCCGGCCCCTCTTGGACACTCCTTCCTCAAGTGGCCTTGCTCCCCACAAGCCAGCATAACCGGCGGGGAGACCCCCGCCGGACCGCCCGTCTCGCCACCGCCAAAGCTAGACCTCCCCGGGTTCGCCAATGTTCTGTCCCCGCCGCGGAAGGAACCGCTATCCCTCTCCTCCGTCTCGAGCCTCTTGACCCCGCATCTCGATCAGCCCACTCGCAATCGCGCCCCCGATGGGCCTCGCTCCCATCATCCAGCTTCCTCTCGCCTATACGGCCGTCTCCACACCCTCAAAGATAGTCCTCAAGCGTGGAACCGCCACCCTCTCCCTGAAGGTCGGCCCGAGACCCAAGGTGAACTTCGGGCCTTCGTGTCCTCCCTTACCACGCCTCAGGAGCAAACCTACTCAATCTCCGAACTCCCCGCTCATATCCCCGTACCGTCTTGGATCCCTCGTCAAGCCGCCAAATTCTTCCCTCTTTTGCCATCTCACCGATTCCGGAAGAACTCATCTTGGAAGAGCTGCAAGAACTCCTCCCAAAACATGAGTCGGACCGCACGGCTCCCCGCAACACTCGTCCACCACTCCAAAGCGTCCCCTCCACCGCCGAATGCTGGGCCGCACCTTATCCTCCTCCCTGGGCAGGAGAAAGGAGAACACGTGCTCAATCCGCTCAACCACCGCCTCGCCTACCACAGATCTTCTCCCCCTTAAATCGCGGAGGTCGTTCCTTTCGGAACCGTGTCACCACGTCATCCTCTCGCACGGGCTCGGCACACCACCCAGCCGAACTCTCACGCTCACGAGGCAGCCTCTCGCACCGGTGGTGGTGGTGGTGGCACCACCCGCCAGGTCGCCATCTCACGGCGCACCTCCTCCCGAACGTCCCCGCCAGGAGTCCCTCCCGTAGCTCTCGTACTCCTCCACGGATGCCTCCTCAAGCCGTGCAAGAATAACGCATGCCCTCCAACGGATGGTCCCGCACCCGGACCCTCACGGGCAGACGACTCATCGCCCATCGCCCCTGACGCACGTGTCACTCTCCTCGGCGGCATTCTTACTACACGAAGTAAGAAGACAACGTCAAAACAATTTTATAATCTATCGCGTCACTACCTCTACCCCCACCGATCAATTCCACTATCACGTGATGTTACACACATACATCGCATCAATCACATCGCACGCACAAAGACACATTGCCAAACAAATCGTAGTCGCACATTTCACTTAATCATATGATTTTATCCACGCTTTAGCATACATTCACAAGAAATGCAACTAAAGGCCCTAACGCCAATGCACGCAAATCCTACTACAAGACCTGGACTACCCCAAGTACACCTTGGAGGCTCAAAGAGGACCATGTCGATCGGCATGTCCCTCCGTGCCCTCCAAAGGACTCAAGATAACCAAGTCCGCCCACTACCCTAGGCCAACTAGACCATGCTCGATACCATATTGTCACGCCCGGATTTCCAACCCGAGGAAACCGGTACGTGACTCCCCTTTTACCCACACGGAGGGCAAAGGGGCAGATACAAAACAAGAATTTAACATTTTAAACATCCACAACATTCAAGAAAGTAATATTCATTAAAAGCAATCCAATCCAGCTTTATTACAACAAAATCCTTTCCCACCGGGTTACATCGATCCTCATAATAAAAATAACATAAACAAATTAAATAAATAAGGTCTTCCACCTTGGGGTCCCACCTAACGCCCGTAGGTTCCCCGAAAAGAAAACAACATGGTAGAGGGGTGAGCAACCACAGCCTCGCAGGATCATGTCTCCCCAACCCATCCCACGCACCTAACATCTACATGCCTTGGGTACAAGTGCCGTGTCGTGATACAATTATCCCACCAGTATAGTTACAGCTATAACAAAGAAACACAACATACATGGGCTAGTACATAAACACTCCCAGGCTTCCACACCACCGGGTTTCAAGAACAAATTCCAAGCTTCCACAACCCACCGGTTTCCACAAAACAGTCCTAGGCTTCCACAACCACCGGTTCCACAAAAGCCCCAGGCTTCCACAAACACCGGTTCCACAAACGTTCCACAAAGCCAGCCTACAACCACCGGGGCACAAGCAAACACGCAAAGACACATGGCCATACAGCATAACATCAAACACTAAGTATGCTTACCACACAGAATAACTCGAACACTTAGCATGCATATATCCACAAGCTCACAAACCCAACCCACACAGTATTTCCACAAACACATAACACGCACAACCTCACGCATAATTTCAAACACTCTGTGCATATACACATAACTATATTCACACAGTGCTTTTCATCAAACATATAGATATGGATCACGTAACCACACCAAAATGCCACTCAAGGGCCAACATTCATATAGAGATCACACCTATATGAATTTACATATATATATATAAAGATAACCTTCAGACCGCCCTAGACCCTAGGACAGAGGGTTTAGAAGAACAGTAACCCCTACCTTAAAGCGCATCTTCCTTGCTCCCGCGCCAAACGCCGTCCTCCCCACGCAAGATGCTCCGCAAAGAACCAAAGAACTCCCCTTCCCTCTCTCTCTCTAGCTCTCTCTCTCTCAAAGAAGAACACAAAGAAAGGAACACAAGAACCCTAACTCAAACTCAAGCCCTCCTTATATGGACACCATTCACATCAAAACGACGTAGTTTTGATTAAGTAAACCCAGGATCAAAACGACGTAGTTTTGATTACACAAGCTACAACCTTTCCGCATCCATACACACCAAAATATTCGTAATTTCAACATGGTCCTTCGAGAAAGTTCCTTGAATGCCAAAACCAAGGGACCCATGCAAAAATATGCTCGCACGCCAATTTGCACGTGAATTCCCAATTCACGTGCAACTCCATATGAACTCCAAATGCTCTCAAACTTCACCCCTAGCCTCCTTCGCATCATTTGGAAGACAATTACACTTGCACGTGAATCGGACCCATATCACGTGCACCTCACATACATGTCCATTTGGTCTCAAACTTCGTGGGTAGACAGAGGACATCATTCTAAGCATCTTTCCTTTTGCACGTGAATTCATTGGAGTCCAACTACT
>JAKCVP010000169.1:0-10733 GCA_023512835.1 Taxillus chinensis
CAAATCTTGTGTACGCACTTCATCATAGTTACCATACGATTGAGTCCAAAGCGATTAGATCTTGATTGATTCTGATGTAGTTGTGGATAACAACATTAGAAAGAATCAATGGGAACCGGTGCGTCTTCGGTAGCCAAGGCGGTAAAGCGGTCGAGGTTCTATGAAGAAATAGGCGAGACTCCCTTGACTCCAATGTTGAAAAGCTAAAGAAGCGGCGATCTAGAACAAGAAGCAAGTACCACAAGCCCCCGATGGAATGAGCGTAGACGCTGTGCTTGCAACTAGCCGTCAAATCGTTTATGAAGGTGGATAAGGCTTGCGACAGATCTGCAACTATCCATTGGAGAGCGAACAATGGAGCTTAGAGAGAAGGCAACAACGATGATCTTCAAGTATAGTAAGCCTTATGTACCTTAATGAAAGAAGTTTGTATCAAGGATGAATTATACGATGTTCTTTGAATAAATGGAAAATGGAAGTTATCCTTTATTTAAATATGTTATCTTTTTGCTGCCATTGCGAGATCAGATTACGAAGGTTATGGCATATCCATGGTGGGGGAAATTATTGGATCAAACCCAAAATTTGATCTGACATGCTTTAACAGAGTGCCTTTGTATTTAAAGTCGTATTCTGTTGTCCCCCGATGTAAGACAAACTTGTTGAAAATATAAATTATCTTACATATGGAACAACACAGAGGAGATGTGGACAAAGCTTACAGTAAAAGTGGGATAAAATCTTTTGAAAATCACTTATGTTTTACAAACCAAAGATCTTGAACTCCGCATCGGTAGCAATTAAGGCAAAGAGATTTCCGAGGAACATTCAATGCTACAGGGTGCTAGGAAAGTCATGTTCCAGGAATTATGGGAAATGGATAGCTATATATATTGAGACTTATATATTTTAAAAGATGCATATACATATAAGAGAGCTTTTAAGATTTATTTGGCTAGTGTGTGAGTTATTATAAGCAGAGTCTCAGGAGAAGTTTTCGATGGGTCCAAGAAAAGCTGGTTAGCATTCCCTTTGTCATATTTTATTATAACTATCTTTGAATAATAAAACTTAAGCTCACTTTCCCTATCTGATTTATCTTCCTTTTAATTTTATCGTTTAACCGAGATAAGTGTTGTGCCGAGAGACCGAATAAAGAGGTTTCAATTGGACCGATTCACCCCCCTCAAACTCATAGGGACCTGCTAAATACCTTAATGAAAGCTAACTTAGGACCATAGAGATTAGGGGTGGGACTACGGAGACTTAAAGAGTAGAAGGGCCAGCACTCCCTGGAATTACGAGTCTGTCAACTCGCCACTGACTCACAAGCTCGAAGGCTCATGGATTGAAGGAAGTTGGGATCTCAGGACAAGAGGGATTAGCAGACATAATCATGCTTGGACCAAGGGAGAACTTGGAGACATTAAATGAGAGGGGACTCGAAAAAGTGGAAGATGGATTCTTAGAAGAAGCGCCGATCCCATAAATAAAACTAAGACTCGTTGTAAGGACCCGTACCTTGAGTTAGTCACAGTTTAGTCTGTCGGTTTTGCCTTAGGAGTAGAGTTTTCTAGATTTTAACAAGCCTAGTGAATGGGCTCGAAATGAATTCACGTGCAAAGGAAGATCGTGAATGATGTCACACTACCCTGAGAAGTTTCAGGCCAAACGGACGTGTATGTGAGGTACACGTGATATGGGTCCAATTCACGTGCCGTGTGAATGTAAAAAACTAGATGCGTGTGAAGAAGGCTAGGGGTGAAGTTTGAGAGCATTTGGAGTCCATTTGGAGTTGCACGTGAATTGGGAATTCACGTGCGAGTGGCAACGTCGACCTTATTTTTGCATGGTTCCCTTGGTTTTGACATCAATGATCTTTCTCAAAGGACCATGTTGAAATTCGAGTATTTTGGCCTATATGGGTGCGGAAGGTGCTAACTTTTGTGATCAAAACTACGTCGTTTGATCCCGGAGTTCTTATCAAACTACGTCGTTTTGATGTGGGTAGTGTCTATATAAGGAGGGCTTGAGTTTGAGTTTAGGGTTCTTGTGTTCTTCCTTGCAGAATTGCTTGCGAGAGAGAGAGAGAGAGAGAGAGAGAGAGAGAGAGAGAGGTCTAGGTACATTTGTAGTGGTGGTTCGCGTCGTGGGGAGGCATGTCCAGCGTGGAGGTTAGGACAAAAGCCTGAGGTAGGGATTCATGTCTTCCAAACTCTCCTCTTGTTTTAGGATATTCCCATATATATATATATGTAAATCCGTATAGGTGTGATCTCCATATGGATGTTGACATGATGGCATGTTTACATTGATTTGATGTTGGTGCTTTGAGGATTTCTAGGTTTGTTTATATGGCTATATGTGTTTGATGAAATGTCCCAAAAGTGCACACTATGTGTTTGATAAAATATATGCTAGGCTGCATGCCATGTATTCAATATAATCAGAGACCTTGTATATGAGTGCTTGATGATATACTGTGTGCTGGTGTGTGCGTGTTTGATTTGTATTTGATTTTGCTTTATGAGGCTGATGTGTGTGCCTTGTATCGACCATGTTGGTCCCTCGAGATAAAGTGTAAATGCTGTCTTTGAGTTTACATGTTGAGATGTAATCTTATCTTTGTTACGTTGATCTACATTTTGGGAGGCCTGGTGAGATATGGGCCGAGCCAACGTTCGGCTGGACCCCTTTGAGATTAGCCGGGACGTGGTCTGAGTCTCGGTGTAGCACTCACGACGGTGGGCTAAGTACACCCATTCTGAGGGTAGATATGGCGCGCCAGGAGGTGGTTGACCATATCGACTCGGGTGGAAAATGTTGCGTTGGTGTCCTTGCAGCGTTCTTTGAATGTGGTATGTCGTGTCGCCGTGGTGGCGGGTGTCCTCTGCCGGTGCGGGTTCGGGTAAAGAGTGTTTCTTGGTGATGTTTCCTGCGTTGGCACTTAAACCTAACCAGCTCCTGGCATTACACTGCTCGTACATGTTGTACGACGGGACGGAGTGCAGGGAGACGGGATCCTGCGATTTGTGGTTTGCTCACCCCTCACATAAAGCATTCTTTTGCGAGGTTTAGCGAGCCGGTAGGTGAAGGTGAGGAAACTTAGCCCACAGGTGAAAGCACATATTATTTCCTTTGTTGTACTCTGTTTTTATGTGTTTGGATTTTGGTTTGGTTTTATTGATGGCTTCATGGGGTTTTCCCCCGGCGGGTTGTAATGAACATTTAGTCTTTGAAATGAAATAAAATGAGATGTTGTTATTGATTTGTGTTTGTGTGCATGGTTTGAGGAGCAAGGAGGCATGCCCAGCATGTTGCTTTGATTGTGCGAGTTTGGGACAGCACCGTCTTTAGAAGTCCCTTTAGGTGCTTGCATGACCCACTCACTCCACAGGGTGCGGGCATGGGCGATCCTTTCTTCATTTCCAAGTGGAAGGGGGTGGGCGTGACAATATGGTATCAAACGATAGTTCATGAAGTGCAGTGGACCTAGGATAGTGGGGAGAACGGTAGGCACAATACGAGACTCTTGGGACGATATAGGACACGCACGATCCAACGTGGTCTATCTGGTTTTGGGGTGTACTCGGGGGTAGTTAGACAAGGTAGACCAGCTTGCATTTGGAGTTGAGGATGCATCACATGCATGTGGCCTTAGAGCCTTTTTAATTTGATATGAGCATTGTGATTGGACATGCTATGTTGCCCAGAAACTTGTTGAATCGGTGATTTTTTCGCGAGACTTGTTGCTATGAATTCTTCTTGTGTATACGTGATTTTCTGTGTGTTTAAATGTAAAATGTTGCTTGAGTACCTCATGGCCCATGGGGATGAGGGTGTGTAGAGCTTGAGAGAAAGGCTGATCCTAGTTTGGTTTAAATTATGTAGACGATGCCTCTAGGAAAGTAGCTTGCTACTCAGTTGTAGAAGATGAATCTTACGCCGACTGTGGAGAGGGAAGAAGGACTGACGTGTAGAGGCGATGATCCCCTGGAGCGGATCGTAGCCCAGAAGTCCCAGAGCCACAGGTGAGAACGTACGAGGCATGCGTGAGGACCTCGGGGAGAGATCTCGCGAGGTGCGTCGGGGAGATGATGGCACGACGAGCGGTACCACCCCTCCTTTGGGTAATGAGAACCTCCGTGTGGCGGAAGTGCCGGTGAGGCGGGAAGAGGGAGACGTGTTGTGGGATTCCGAAAGGAACATCCACGAGTTCGGGGAGGAGGTGAACCTCTAGGGACCGGAAGCGGCGGGCACGGCGGATCGAGCATGTGTTTCTCTTTCTTCGACCCCCAGGAGGAAGACAAAGTGAGGCCCCAGCGGTCCGGCGATTGGAGGAGGAAGCCTTGGAATGGTGGCTTTGCATCTCTGGAAAGCCGGGATATGGAGACCATGGCACGGAATGAGTTCCTCCGGTGTTCCATGGGAGTTCTTTCGAGTCATTGCGGTGGCGAGGGGGAGGAGTTCGGCGACAGGGCGGGGATCGCGCTGGTAGCGCGAGTATGAGCGAGATTTTCGGGGGCGAGTCGGTTTGCTCGGAACGATATCAAGGGAGGACACAGAAGGCCCGTAAGTTTACCATGGGTCTCAAGCCTGCGAAGCAAGGGTGGAATCTTGCGCGAAGACATCTTTGGGCGTGGACACCTCGAGATTGTTGAGAAAGAGTTAGAGGAGGAAAACGATTGCTAGGGGAGCGGATGAGGCGACGCGCGGACCAAGCACGGTGATACCAAAGATGAAGGTTGGTCAGAGTGGGACTTTTCCCAGGATGGGGGCCAGGCCCCAATGGCTCCGCCCGGATCCCGTTACTTTGGAGGACGGGGAGGCTTTAACGGGAACTTCCCAAGCGGGTGCCTGTTGTGGCATGTCAGGCACGTCAAACGTGAGTGCACCGGCGCTCTGGTGTGTCGCTTGTGGGAAGGTGGGACACATCAGCAAGGTGTGTTTCAGCAGGGGAACAGCCTGGGGAGTCGGAAGCTTACACAAAGGAGCAGGGTGGAACCCAATTCCGGCCCCACCCAAGCCGAAGACATTCGTGGCGGCCCGTCGGCGGATTCCGATACACACCAGGCCCGGGGAGAGGCAACCACAAGGAGGAGGATCGGAAGGCGTCCCGGTGGACTGCGGCGAGCAAAAGGGAAGGCAAGTGAGGCCGATGGTGGGGCAAGCCAAGGCGAGTGTTGTGTTACCTCGACACCGAGTGAAATGGAGGATTTACCATCACCCTCAGGAAGGTGCCGTGAGTGGACCTTCGGTGGTTCGAGTCTTATTCTAATATCCCCATTGTTGTTCTTTGCATTGTTTGATACAGGAGCTTCGTGCTCCCTGATTCTAAGTCCTTGGTGGAGAGCCCTGGACTTGATTGTGTGGAGGTGATAGACCTACTAGGGTCGAGTCCCCAATGGGAGGAGTGGAGTTGATCCACCAAATGTGTCGAGGTGTGCGCTTACGATAGGAGAGGTTGACCTCTCATTTGATTTGTACGTAATGCCCATGAGGACCTTTAGTTTGATTCCGGGATGTGGTTGATGGCCTTTAGCTAAGATTGACTGCTATAGGCGGCGAGTATCGATCTTTACACCCGCCGGGTCTTCCGTATCCTAGTGGGTGAATGGGATAGGGATCTTTGGGAGAGGCTGGACCGACGAGGAGCTATGGGGCAATATTACCCATAGGCTTGCCACCCTAACCTTTGAGGAGGAAGGTAACTTGGAGAAAAGGGTGTGGCGGGATGTAATCGAGAATTTCCGGGATGTCTTTCCTGGGGAGTTGTTGGAGTTGCCTCACACGAAGTGTCGAGTTCACGATTGAAGCTGTTGCCGGGGGTGGGACCACGTCTCTGCATTAGTAGCATCCGGGATGGGACCTCGCCGAGTTGCGGGAGCTTCCGGCGAGATAAGGAACTCGGGAGATAAAGGTTTTATCCGTCCTAAGTACCTCACCATGGGGTGCACCGTCTTGTTTGCTAAGAAGGTCGATGGTTCGTTGCGACTTTGCATTGATTATCGGAAATTTGAATCAAGTAACCATAAAGAACAAGTACCCTTTGCCGTGGATTGATGACTTATTCGACCAGTGAGTGGAGCACGGTGGTTCTCAAAAATCGATGCGTTGCGGATATCACCAATTGAGGGTCGGGAGCGAGGACATCCCAAAGACGGCGTTCGGGTGCGGTCACGGACACCTTATGAGTGGTTAGTGATGCCTTTTGGGCTCCTGACGCCTCCTCTTGTGTTAATGCATCTAATGAATCAGGTATTTGCCCATCTGGATTCGCCGTGAGTGGTATTCATTTTGACATCCTTGTATACTCCAAAACCCAAGTCGAGCATGAGGAGCACTTGGCCGTGGTGCTACAAGCACTACGAGATCATCAGCTGTATGCTAAATTTAGCAAGTGTGACGGATGCGAGAGGTGCATTTTCTTGGGCATGTAGTATCTGTAGGAAGGGAGTTAGAGTGGACCCAACCAAGATTGAGTCCGTAGCGTCTTGGAAGAGGCCCGCAAATGTTTTGAGATCGGGAGTTTCTTGGGTCGCGGTACCGAGGTATTCGGCGTTTTGTGGAAGGGTTTTCTCGGTTGGCGGCACCTATGACAGCTGCTTACACGGAAGGGAGCCAAATTCGAGTGGACGGACAAGTGCGGCGGCATTCGAGGTCAAGACTCGCTTAACTCTCGCGCGGTGTTGAGTACCGCAGGAGGGAGTGCCATTCGAGGTGTATTGTGATGCGTCTCGCGTTGAATGGGGTGTGTTCGATGCAAGAGCGCCAAGTCATAAAGATATGGCTGCATGACTAATTAAGTCCCATGAGCAAAACTACAACACACGCACTGGAGTTAGCGCCAGTTATTTTTGCCTGAAGTCTTAGCGACATTACGTTGGAGAGAAATTTGTGGTATATCCTAACCGACAAAAGCCTACGGTATATCTTCACCCAGAGAGACCCCAAATTTGCGCCAACGGAGGTGGGTCGAGTACTGCAAATGTTTGACTTCACGCTCTCTACACGCCGGAAAGGGAAATTTAGTAGCCGACGCGCTAAGTAGAAAGGAAAGCTGAGGTTTCCATGAGAGAATGGAAAATGATGGAGCAGTTAGCGATCTCCCGGTGCGACCCTTTCAGCAGTTGATGGAGCTATCTGTGTCCTCACCGGTGTGATACCAGAGTTGTATCGCGTGTCCGTGAGGGACGATAGGGCGACATGGATCGTGAGGTGATCCGGGCCCGAGATAGAGGCGGAGAGTCGTCGAAGGCCGAGGACGAAGGAGTTGAGCATAGAACTGAAATTTCGAGGGCGTCGATAGTACCACCTCCCTTGCGTGAGGATGTCTTGAGGGAATTTCATCATTCCCGTTTGGCTGTACATCCAGGAGAAACTAAGATGTATCATGCGATTCGCGCCTGATTACGGGTGGCCGGGCTGAAACGGAGTGTAGCGAGTTTGTTTCCGGTGCCTTAGTCGGCAAGTGAGCGAGAACACCAACGACCCGGTCGAGTGCAGCCTTTACATAGGTGAGTGGAAGTGGGAGCATATTACCATGGACTTCGTGATGGGACTTCCTCACTTACGGGAGAAAGGACATGATTTGGGTCATAGTGGACCGCTTAACTAAGTCGACCCATTTCTTGGCAATTCGAGCGCGACTCCATCGGCACGTTAAGCCGGTTGTATGTTGATGAAATTGTCCGCTTGCTACGGAGTACCCTTGTCGTGTTTCGCGACAGGGATCGCGGTTTACATCCGGTTTTTGGGGAGGGTCTCGGGAAGCATTGGAACCCGACTTAATTTGAGTACCGCATTCCATCCCAGGACGCGATGGTCAGTCCGAGAGGACCATTCAAACATTGGAAGACTTGTTGAGGGCTTGTGTACTCGATTTTGGAGGATCATGGGCTTCCACTTCCCTCCGGTGGAGTTTGCCTATAATAACAATTCGATCTTCGATAGGGATGCCCCGTTTGAGGCATTGTAAGGCGACCGTGTCGGTCTCCATTATGTTGGCGAGAGAGCGGGGAGCGTTATGTTGGGACCCCAATTGGTCCGGAGGCTACGGCAAAAGTTAAGTTGATTCGCAACGCCTTCTGTGACCAGAGCGGACGAAGTCTTGTGCAGACGTCGACGCCGACCAGTTGGAGTTTTTAGTGGGAGACCACGTATTCTTCGTGTTTCTCCACGGAGGCATAAGAGATTTGGGACGGGTCCAAGTTGTCCCCTCGGTACATTGGACCGATTCGAGATTTTGAGCAGAGTTGGACCTGTTGCTTTAGGTTGGCATTACCACCTAGTTTGGCGAGAGTTCATAATGTTTTCCATGTATCCCGATTGCTGAAATATCATCCGATCCAGTACACGTGCTGGATTGGGGTGCACTGGATCTTGGAGAGGATGTGTCATTGTCGAGGCCCCCATCCGTATTGTGAATGCGCTTTGAAGACTGCGAGGGAAGCCCATTGGTTGGTTCGGGTGTTGTGGCAACACAAGGGCCGGAGGAAGAGACACGGGAACGTGAGAGCCGAGATGCGTGCTCATTATCTGAACGTTCGAGGACGAACAACTGCGAAGGAGGGAGGAGGGCGGCATCAAACTTAACATAATCGGTACTTGCCTCACTAGTTATGACCATATGGAGTGTATAAATGTGTGAAATAATTTGTGATTTGTTGTGTATTAATTTATCTTGCTGCTGAGGTGTTAGAGGCCTATGCTTTGGTTTGTGATTGTTTTCTTTCCTTCCTTTTCTTTTCGAGGATGAAAAGTCTTAAGGGGAGAGGATGTAAGGACCCGACCTTGAGTTAGTCACTGATTAGTCAGATTTTGCCTTCCGAGTAGAGTTTTTCTAGATTTTGACCTAGTGAATGGGCTCGAATGAATTCACGTGCAAAAGGAAAGATGCTTAGAATGATGTCCTCTATCTACCACAGAAGTTTCAGGCCAACCGGACGTGTATGTGAGGTGCACGTGATATGGGTCCAATTCACGTGCAAGTGTGGTTGTCTTAAATGATGCAAGGAGGCTAGGGGTGAAGTTTGAGAGCATTTGGAGTCCATTTGGAGTTGCACGTGAATTGGGAATTCACGTGCAAATTGGCGTGCAACCATATTTTTGCATGGTTCCTTGGTTTTGACATTCTAATGATCTTTCTCCAAAGGACCATGTTGAAATTCGAGTATTTTGGCTTTATATGGGTGCGGAAAGGTGTTAACTTGTGCGATCAGAAACTACGTCGTTTTGATCTCGGGTTTACTTAATCAAACTAAGTCGTTTTGATGTGGGTAAAGGCATATAAGGAGGGCTTCAGGTTGAGTTTAGGGTTCTTGTGTTAACTTCTTGCTGCCGTTCTTGCGAGAGAGAGAGAGAGAGAGAGAGAGAGAGAGAGAGAGAGGGTCACCTTTATTGCCGTGGTGGTTCGCGTCGTGGGAGCTTGGTCCTTAGCGTGGAGGTTAGGACAAAAGCCTGAGGTAGGGATTCATGTCTTCCAAACTCTCCTCTGTTTTGGGATATTCACCTATATATATATATGTAAATCCGTATAGGTGTGATCTCATATGGATGTTGGCCTTGGTGGCATGTTACGTTGATTTGATGTTGAATTTGGCACGAGGATTTTACGGGTTTGTTTATGCACACTATGTGTTTGATGAAATGTCTAAGAGGTGCACACTATGTGTTTGATAAAATGTCCGTGAGGCCTGCATGCCATGTATTCAATATAAAGCTCGTGCTTGAGACCTTGTATATGAAGTGCTTGATGATATACCCGTGTGGTGGTGTGTACCGTGTTTGATTTGTATTTGATTTTAGCCTATGAGGGCTGATGTGTGACTGGTATCGACCATGTTGGTCATTACGAGATAAAGTGTAAATGTGGTCTTGAGTTTACATGTTGAGATGTAATCTTATCTTTCTTTCGTTGATCTGTTTGGGCCCGAGGCGAGATATGGGCCAGGCACAATAGGCTGGACCCCTTTGAGATTTGGCGGGACGTGGTCTGAGTCTCGGTGTGCACTCACGACGGTGGGCTAAGTACACACCCATTACGAGAGGTAGATATGGCGCCAGGAGGTGGTTGACCATATCGACTCGGGTGGAAAATGTTGCGTTGGTGTCCAGCAACATTCGTCTGAATGTGGTATGTCGTGTCGCCGTGGTGGCGGGGTGTCTCTCCCTTCGGTGCGGGTTCCGGTAAAGAAAGTGTTCTTGGGTGATGTTCTTTGCGTTAGCCTTAGGCACAACACGAGCACAAGCATACACATATCATGCATGTTGTACGCGGGACGGGTCCGGGGAGACGGGATCCCTACGTGGCGTGGTTTGCTCACCCTCCCATAAAGCTGTCTTTTACAGGTTTAGCGGGCGGTAGGTGAAGGTGAGGAGCTAGGCCCCCTAGGCTGAAAGCTTCATATTATTTCCTTTGTTGTACTCTGGTTTTGTGTGTTTGGATTTTGGTTTGGTTTTATTGATGGCTTCATGGGGGTTTTCCCGATTGGGTTGTAATGAACATTTAGTCTTTGAAATGAAATAAAATGAGATGTTGTTATTAAATTTGTGTTTGTGTGCATGGTTTGGGGAGCGAGCATGCCCCTTGGCATGTTGGCTTTGATTGTGCGGAGTTTGGGACAAGACCCGTGCTAGAAGTCCTTATGTGCTCAGCCAACCCTGTCCTGTCCTCTCGGGTGCGGGCATGGGCGACTCTACTCATTTCAAGTGGAAGGAAATTGGGGCGTGAC
>JAKCVP010000170.1:0-10732 GCA_023512835.1 Taxillus chinensis
TCATATCAAACTGAAACCACAGCAGGTACTTCCACCCACCGTCTCCACTAAGGTCTGTGTCTCGCCGAGAGAAGATTATATCGTGTTTTCGTGGGTCCGTATACACCACAAATCCTCTCAAGGAGATACGTCGCTGGTATCTTTAAAGCAAAGATCATCACAGTCAACTCCAAATCATGATAGTTCTCGCCATGTGGTCTCAATCCTGCCATCTATAAGCAATCACCTCGTTTCTAGTCCGCATTAACACACAACCAAGACCCACCCCTGAAGCATCACAATACACCTCAAGCACTTTCCTGGGAGAATCAAGATAAAGCGCTGGAGCATTGACCGTGCCTTCACTCTGGACAGCACTCTCACACGCACCGACCAAATGAAAGCGAACTCCCTTCCTAGTCAAGTGGCAAAGCACAGTGAGTCGCCAACCGGAAACTTCACGAACCTCCAATAATAGCCTCGCTAAAAACCAAGGAAACCATTAATCTCAAACACATCGGGGGCCCTTCCACGATATGACCGCTCAATCTTCTCAGGTCCACCGGGATACCTCTCGAAGACACCACATGCCCTAAGTGCACTCGGTGCAACCGGAAGTCACATTTCTGGAACTTCACAGACAACCGATGCTCCCCCAAGGTCCGTAACATAACTCGCAAATGCTCCCATGCCCCTCTTTGGTCGCCGACATAGACAAGATATCGTCGATGAACACCACAACGAACATATTTAAATATGGAGCTTAACACCTCGGTTCATCAATCCCACAAACACTCGCCGGAGCATTCGTGCAGCCCAAACGGCATCACAAGCCACTCTAATGCCCATAACACAACCCATCGCGGTCTTGGGGATATCTCGCCCCCAACCCTCAATCGATGGTATTCTGACTCAAGTCTATCTTGAAAACCATCTGCACCCCGAAATCGATCAAACAGTGTCATCGATCTCAGACTGGATACCTGCTTCTCCAACACCTGCTCGCCTTCCGGTATTCTATACACATCTCGAAGTCAACCATCCGCCTTCTCGCGAACAACACCGGAGCGCCCACGGTGAGCTAGTCCCCCCGAACAGCCCGTGCCTCAGATCATCTATGTAGCATCGGATTGGTAGTCCTCGAGATAGTCATTCTATGGAATGTAACCATCTCGACCGTAGTGTAGCCGTCGATGTGAGCATTTTGACCGTACTTGGGCCCGCCCGAGTCCCGTCCCAAGCCTACTCGACCCGATGGTTGACTTCTGGGGTCTAACGGGTCGACTTTGCATTGAGCGGTCATTGGGTGTACCAATATTCCAGTATTCGTGCTCGCCATTTCGAGCTTGCGCAGTTCGACTCAATTTTGAGTTCGGACTTTGAGGTTAATTATCGATCGGGTCAATCGGTCGGATTAGAAGTCACGGATCACAAAATATAAATAGGGAAAGAGAGCTTCCACGCGATGCTTCAAATACTTGCACGCCATTGGAGAGCTAGAGAGAGAAAAGAGAAGGAAGCTTGAGGCCTTAGTTATTTGGGGCGTTTAAGTTCGCTCAAGCATCGTTAATCATTCCAGTAGTGGTTCCATTGATTCTTCACCCTTTCTTTCTTTTTGCTGATTAACTACGCACTTCTTAAATCATGCAAATTCGTATTTAACCCTCGAATTTGGGGAAAAAACCAATCTGGGTTTAATCTTGTATTTAAATGCTCTGGTAGGTACAGACGTGATTTAAAACCTAAGATATAGTATTAGGTATGAGTTTTACGAGATTCCGATTTGAATCCGATGAGAAACAGTAAAAACGACGACGGACAAAAAGAACCCCCTTGACCGCAGAAATACCCGATGAGATCGATCGGAATTTTGAAATTTAATGTGAGCTTTGTAGGTAGGTTCGATGTAGGGTAATTCGTAGTGTCGAATGGGAAATTTTCGAGTATTGCTTTCGAAGGTTCTAAGGTACTTCAAGGGGAGTTTCAAGGCACTCACGGCATCTAAGGTAGTTTTCGAAGTAGTTCGAGTGTAGGTTCGAGGTTCGCTAGAGCCTCAAAAATAGATTCGAATCGTATTCGGTAAACGTAGATTTACAGATTTTAAATACGCGTGACCGACTCGACCTATTTACATCATAACCTATACCATCTACACATTTAAGTATAACTCAAGTTACAACGTAAATACCTAAATACCCCCATTTGGATTCAAAGAAAAATATCGGAAAATTTTAATCCCCTACTATTTCAAAATGTGAAAATTGGGTTTAGTGTAAAATTTCGAAAAACCCAAAGTTCGAAGCAGAATTTTCGGAAAGCGGGGTTAGATGTCTCGGTAAAAATCCCCAAAAATCGATTATCTTATTTTATGCTACGGGAACCCAATGCCGGGACCTTTGATTTCAAGAAAATAGCTTATGGGCATTTCCTTCATAAATCAGGGGTTGAGGATTTACTTCAGGAAGACTACATGGAGCTCCAAAGGAAACGCCGAGAATTACACGCCATACCAATGTTAGTACGTCATGGAGGTATCAATTGGACTGACTTGTTTGGGTTCTCACTGTGGATGCCCCGATGGTGCGCATGGGTTGACGGGCAGCATATGCACCAGGGGGCAGCCCGTGTGGCGATCACGGGGTCAGCATATACATATGTGGATGCTAAGAGCCCGAAGGAGCCGTTGAGTCGTAGGAGCTAAGCCGAGTGCCCCGAGCCCGGATCCCATGGAGGATCGTGGATATGCTGTCTCGATGTTTGTTGCAAATGAGACTCGATGATTGTGCACACTACACGGTGCACGGTACACTGAGCATATAGTATGGATTTATACGGGTTGTGATGACGGTGGAGTGTGGGGTCACACCAATGAGCTTGTCAGCCACCCCTACTTGTTGTTTACCTTTTTCGTGTGGGTGACTCGAGACTAGTGGGAGGACTTTTTTCAGGAGGACGCCCACTACTCTCACGTATTTACAGCGCGATATTCTCGTATCATTTCAGGTTATCCGTATACGGGTCGGTGGGATAGTTAGATTATGTATACACGCATTACGGGATGTCTGTATGACTGTTTTCACTTTTATATGTATGATGATATATGGGAAAGTACAGGATTGCCCCCGGTGTATGATCGTACAAGGGTTCAGATATTTGAGACAAAGACCATGGTGTAGTCTCTATCGGTGCGAGTCACCAACCCCTGACCTTTCGGGTGCGGGCAAGGGTAGTCATGTACCCGGCTCCGGGTTCCCCCGGAATTCGGGGCGGGATAAGTCGCATCGTGAATGGTCTGGTGGACTAGGTTAGCCAGGGGTGGTTAATTGATTCCATGTGACTTGAAACCGTAAGGAGGGCGCCCGATCAACGTAATTCTTATGGTGCATTCTAGGTTATGTGGGTGTCGCTACCATCATCCTATGAGCATACATAGTGCATTGCCTGTATGATCACAGTGCATATAGTGGCACTAGATTGTCTTTATGTGTGATGTGCTCGTATGTGGTCCCAGATGGTACGGGCCGTGAGAGCTGTGACTGGACGTGGTGTACCCTATGGGGTGACACGATGCTATACGTATGGTTCAGGACTCATTGGTCACGGGTGTACCCCGCTGGGGCACACGATGCTATATGCATGGTATGGACCTACGGGTCGTGTGTGGCGAGAACTACATGTCGGTTGTGCCTTTGACGGGCCGTCGTGCTATTGATCGGTTGTCGTTGTTGTCGCGGCCAGGGCAGATGGCACCACTCGAGGAGAGCTTCGGCCCGAGGCCAAGGCCCGGCAGAGGAGCCCACGATGGTAAGTCGGGCACCAGTGGGCAGAGTTCGCAGCAGAGATCGGCCCCTCCTGCGCGAGGGACCCGATCTGGCCTGTGCATCTATCTAACTGCAGGAGGCCAAGGCGGTAGGCGGGTGGCCCGGACGAGGGATATGAAACAGAGAGGTGGATGAGCCGAAGAGGTGAGCCAGGAGTCTCTGGGACAGCCACCACACCCTCAGAGATCAGAGGCGCAGGGTGGTGCAGACGTGGGACCATCAGAGGTCGGATAGAGCCAAAGACGACGAGGGAGTGATTACGCACCGCTTCAAACATGCACCCAAGACTTTTGAGGATGGTTCACGGCCCTAGGTAGCTCGAGGACCTGGATTAGATGGACAAGAACATCTTTGAGATGATTGGGTGCCGATGAGTGAGGGCACAGCGGGTGGGCGACGCACTATCCGTTGGGTATCCCACGCTGGTGGTGGGAATCCACTGAGCTGTCCATGGCAAATGTAATTTAGCCGGAGAGAGTTTGTCGAGCGCTTCTTTGGGGAGTATTTTCCTGGACTCGTCACGGTATGCTCGACGAGAGTATTATGAGCTGTGTGGGTAGCATTACCGTGGTGAGTATGTGCAAGCTCTCGCGTATTTAGGGCGGTTTGCTCGGAGTCTTGGGAAAAGGAAGGCCGAAGACGCAGGACTTCATTCAGGGCTTAAGGCCATCTTTGGAAAGACAAATCGAACCGATGCAACCGACCCGCCACTCGGGAGGCGGTCGACAAGGCGATCATTATCGAGCGAGGTCGGGATCAGCGAGAGCTCCGAGCCGGCGGTTCGGTGTCCGAGCAAGAAGAGGCAGAGGGGGAGAGCAAAGGCCGCTCACCCCAGAGGAGGTGCAGCGGGTTCTCAGCCTGCGTGGGACCCCGTGAGAGTTCGGCCCACAGGAGGCAAAATTGCTTGGAGTTGTGGTTTGACCGGGCATGTCTCGAGAGACCGCCCAAGGAAAAGATGACCTGTTTCCGACACGGGAAAGCGGGCATGGAGCGGGGAATGTGTTACCCCTAACTCAACCAAATAAAGGTAGGCCCCTCGTCCGAGAGATCAGGGACAAAGGAGTCGGGCTCCATCTCAGGCCGGTCGCCGGCACAGAGCACGCAGATGCACTCAAGGGTGCAAAGAGCAGCCCCACCGGAGGCACAGGGTCAGGTCGGACATGGGCAAGGCCCCAATGGGCCAAAGCAGGGCAAGGGGACCACGAGGGAGGACTTTTGCCCCTCACCAAACAGAGGCGAGGTTCCACCAAAGGATGAGGCAGAGCAGACCTTGGGCAGTGAGAGGTACCATCATCATTTCTCATACTATTTGTTCAGTTTGATTGATACCTGTGCTACCCATTCTTTTATTTCGGATGCTACGGTGGTCGGGATTGCAGTTGCACTGAAAACAGGGAGTCGCTCGATGGTTGCTTCACCTTTGGTGGAATTGTGATACTTGAGAGTATTCTGTCGTGCTTGTTGCGTAACACTTGGGAGTGTTAACCTGCTGTGTGATTTGTATATCATGGAGTTAGACGATTTGATGTTATCCCGGGTATGGACTGGCTGGTCTCCGTGGAGGCCAAGATTGATTGCTTTCGACTGCGTGTGACGTTCCTCACACCAGGGGGCACGCGGGTGTCTTTGTGGGTGAGTGGACTGAGGAAGCATGCAGGTTGGGACCATCGAGGCATGGGTAGGGTGATGTGACCCACCAGTTAGCCACCTGACATTGGCTGGATTGTGGATAGAGAGGGAAGGGCCGTTTTGCCACCCATTGTAGATCGCCTTGATGTGTTCTCGAGGACTTGGTCACGCCACACCCGTGAGGGAGGTAGAGTTTTCGATCGAGTTGTTGCCGTGGACAACACCCATCAGAAGGCCCGGGGATGGCACCGACGGTAGCTAGAGAGCTCAAGAGATGACAGATGACTTATTGCGCGAGGCTTTATCGCGAGGAGCTCACCGTGGGGCGCTCCAGTTGTTGTTCGCTAGTAGGCGGATGGTTCACTTCTGCTATGTATAGACTAATGGGTTTAACCAGGTGTGGAAGAACTGTATCCATCGCCGAGGATCGACTGTCCGTTTGATCGGGCTTCGAGGTGCAAGATGGTTTTCCAAGACACTTGAGATCCGGATACCATCGGGCTGAGGGTTAGGGAGGCTTGATATCCCTAAGACCGCATTCGCCTGTCGCTATGGGCATTATGAGTGGCTTGTGATGCCGCTTGGGCTCCACGAATGCCCACAAGAGTTTATGGGATCACGAACCCGTGTTTGCTCCATTTTTGAGACATGTTCTGTGGTGTTCATCGATGATATTTTGGTCTATTCACGACCAAGAGGAAGCATGAGGAGCATTCGTCAGTTGTGTTGCAGACTTTGCGAGAGCATCGGTCGATGCTAAGTTCACAAATGTGACTTCTCGGTTACAACAGTGCACTTGGGGCATGTGGTATCTTCGGAGGGTATCACAAGTGGATCCCGAGAAGATTGAGGGGCTCATGTCGTGGAAGAGGCCCACGAACGTGTTTGAGATTTGTAGCTTCCTTTGGTTCGCAAGGGCTATTATCGGAGGTTCGTGGAGGATTTTTCCCATACAGCTCCTCCTACGACACACTCGACTAGGAAGGAGTTCCTTTCATTTGGTCCGACGCAAAGTGAGAGGCTCATGGAGTCAAGGCACGATTGACCTCAAGACCCATCTTGATTCTTCCACAGAGGGTGTGCCTTTCGAGGTGTATTGTGATGCTTCCAGGGGGGGACTTGGTCAGGTGTCGATGCGCACTTAGTGATCGCCTCGGGTCCAGTAGCCAAGACCACATGAGCGTAGCTATCCCACGCATGATTTGGAGTTGGTCGGCAGTGATCTTCGCACTTAAAAGCGGCGCATTATCTCCTTGGGGAGAAGTTTGTGGTGTATACGGACCACAAGAGTGCATATTGATATCTTCTCACGAGACTTGAACTCAGCAGAGGCGGTGGGTGGAGATCTGCAGTTTAGCTTGATATGATGTATACCCCGGGAAGGGTAACGTGGTGGCATGCATGCCTCGAGTAGAAGACAGGCCGTGGCGGCCCATCGTGCCATTAAAGAATGGGAGACGATGGGACACAAGGCGGCGATGAGGTTGCAAATGGTGACTTGGGGGACGAGGGACCCTCATTGTTGTTAGAGCAGTCCTGCAGACGCAAAGACAGGATCACAGAGGATCACCGGGGGACGCTGATCTGAGGTCATCCACGACAGATCCCGACCGGGCAGGTATCTTCTCGACGGACCGAGGATGCAGAGAGCATGTGTCGCGGCATGGGCAGTATTGATAGTTCCCACTTCTCTTCGGGAGGAGGTTCTTCGGGAATTTCACTGGGCCGAGGTTGGCCGTATATCCGGTGGGACCAATACGTACCATGCCGTGAGAAGCGCAGTTTTGTGGCCGGGTCAAGAAGGCCGTCGTCGATTTTCCGGAGGCGTGTTTGACCACAAGCAAGTCGTGCGCAGCACCCGAGATCACCCGTGAGCTGCGCCATTGCCGCTGCCGAGTGGAAATGGGACCACGTGACCACGGATTTTGTCATCGACTCCTCGCTCCAGGTGACACGACACTATATGGGTTATCAGGACCGATACCCAAATCGGCGCATTTTATTCCGATTCGAGAGACGACTCCATGGAGGACTTCTGAAAAGAGGTATATTGATGTTATCAGGCGGTTGCATTGAGTCCCATTGTCTATTGTATTCGATCGGGATGCGAGGTTCACCTTTCATTTTGGAGACACGTGAGATGAGGCTTTGGGTACTAGGGTGAACCTTAGTGGGTACCCTTTCATCCGCGCACGGATGGTCAGCCTGAGCCGGGACGATTCGGTACGCTCGAGGATATTTGTTACATGGCTCGTGTCCTAGATTTTGGAGGTTGTTGGGAGACTCACCTTCCTTGGTGGAGTTCTCTTACAACAACCCCTATCGTGCCACTATTGTGACGGCTCCGACGAGGCGCTATATGGGCGGCCTTGGAGATCACCCTCGTGCTGGGCACAGACAGGGGGAGACAGCAGCCTCGGCCATCCCGATATGGTTCGAGAGACCACAGATAGAGGGCAGCTGATCTGACGCTCACATGTTGGTCGAGCCACAGTGGCAAAGTCCCATGCGGACCGCAGGCGTCGACCCTTGCGCTTTGAGGTGGGTGACCGTGTATTTCCTGGGTTTCGCCACGTCGAGGGCATCGGAGGTTTGGACGTGGATCCAAACTTTCCCTTGCTTTGTGGGGCCGTTTGAGATTGTTGCCACCGTGGGCTAGCGGCTTACCTGCTAGCTTCGCCACCGAGTGAGCCGGGTACATGATGTGTTTCATGTGTCTCGGCCCGAGACGATCACCCGATCCTTCTCATGTGCCGGACTATCGCGAGATAGACTTGGTCGACGACGGTGCCGTTGAGATGCCAGACGTATTTTGGACAAAGGGACCAGTTCCCGGGCAAGACGATCCCACTAGTTCGTGTTACGGCGACACCGAGGCATGGAGGAGCAGACTTGGGAGAAAGAGAGCTGGATGCGGGTTCTTCATCCCGAGTCGTTCGAGGACGACGTCCGCTAGGGGCCGATGTGAGGACCCTTCCTTGGAGGTATAAGTTATGTTTTATGCATTTGTTTCAGATATGTTGTTTGGAGATGTGGGCTACCTTGTTGTTAAATATCGCGGAAGCCTTTTTGGCTTGTCGTGGAGTCGTATTGGACCTATGTGATCGGTGATCATGTTCTCGATGTTTTGTTGCTCTGGACATCGAGCTTGAATTTTGCTATGTCATTTCGCATGTGTTTTATTTTTCGAGGATCCAAAAGTCCTAAGCGGGGAGGATGTAAAGACTCGAAATTGGTAGTCCCGAGAGATAGTCATTCTATGGGAATGTAACTATCCGGACTGGTGTGTAGCCGCCGATGTGAGCATTTTGATCGTACTTGGGCCCGATTGTGTCCGGGCCCCGCTTGACCCGATTGTTGACTTTTCGGGGTCTATTGGTCGACTTTGCGTTGAGCGGCCATTTGGGTGTACTAATATCTCTGTAGTATGGTTGCTCGCCATTTCGAGCGCTGATCGTAGTTTGACTCAATTCGAGTTCGCGGACCTTGAGGTTAATTATCGATCGGGTCAATGGTCGACTAGGCCGGCTGACTCGGCAAAATATAAATAGGGAAAGAGAGCTTCCACGCTACGTTTCGCCGTTTCACGTTTCTCGCGCTGAGAGCTTAGAGAGAAAGAGAGAAGGAAGCTTGGAGGCCTTGGCTATTTGGGGCGTTTTTGAGCTCGTTCAAGCATCAAGAATCATTCCGTGTAGGTGTTCCATTGATTCTTCACCCTTTTCTTGCTGTTTTTTTTTTTGATTAACATGTAAGAATTTGATGAAATCATGCAACTTCATGTTGAACCCTAGAATTTGGGGAAAACCAATTTTTGGGTGAATCTTGTATTTAAATGCGTTCGAGGGGTAAGACGGATTTAAAACCTAAGATATAGTATTAGGTATGAGTTTTATGAGATTCCTGTTGAATCTGCATTTGAGAAATGTGAAAAAACGATGATGAACTAAGAATCGTCGTGAGGTATCAGGGCATATTACGCCGTGGACAAAGCAGGCCCGAGCCGAGCTGCTGAGCTCGCGGAGCTGCACGAAAGTCCCGAGCCGGGATCCCATGGAGGATCGTGACATGTTGTCCCGATGTTTGCTGCGTAGGCCGAGTCCGATGATCAGGCACACTACACGGTGCACGAGTACACTAAGCATATAGTATACACTTATACGTGTTGCATGATGTGGAGTGTCGGGGTCACTTCATCGAGCTTGTCGCTCACCCCTACTTGTTGTTTACCTTTTTCAGGTGTGACCCGAGACTAGTGGAGGACTTTTTCCAGGAGGACGCCCACTACTCGATGTATGACAGATTATTCTCGTATTGTTTTACGTGGATATCCTGGGACATGGGTCCGTGGACAGCTTGGATTTGCATACCGTATGATGTGATGTTCGGATGATCTCTTGACTCTTTATATGCATGATGATATATGGGAAAGTACAGGATTACCCTCGGGTATGACGTATTGTGGTCGTCATATTTGAGACAAAGACCGCGGTGTAGTCTCTATCGCTCAGTCACCAACCCCTCGACCTTTCGGGTGCGGGCAAGGGGAAGTCATGCACCCGGTTCCGGTTCCCCGGAATTGGGGGCGTGACAATCTATCTCGTCTCTTGAGCTCTCTAAGCTCCTGCGTGCCATCCCGTAGGCCGCTAACCCGATCGGTGTTGTCCCCTGCAACAACTCGATCGAAACTCTACCTCCCTCACGGGTGGCAAACCGACCAAGTCCTCGGGAAACACATCCGGAATCGATCTACAATGGGTGGCAAAACACCTTCCCTCTCTCCTCCCCCGTCAAACCAACGCAAGTCGCTAACCGGTGGGTCACATCACCCCACCCATGCCTCAAAGGTCCAACCCCTGCGCTCCTCGGTCCACTCACCCACAAAGACACCCGTGCCCTCTCGGGTGAGGAACATCACACGCACGGGAAACAATCCAATCTTGGCCTCCTCGAGACCAACCACCCATACCTGGTGGATAACATCAAAATCATCTAACTCCATGATATAATCACACAACAAGTTAACACCCCTAGTCTTTCCTCGACAAGCACGACGTACTCTCAAGATCACATCCCACCAAGGCGAAGCAACTACTGCAGACTAACTTACCATCTCCTGTCTAACTCCAAGCCAACTACCGTAGCATACTAAATAAAAGAATGGGTAGCACCAGTATCAATCAAACCTAACAAATAGTACGAGAAATGATACGGTACCCCTCACCATGCAAGGTCTCGTTGTCCGTCGCCATGGGTGGAACCTGTCGTCTATCGGTGGCGGGCAAAGTCCTCCTCGTGGTCCACCG
>JAKCVP010000171.1:0-10691 GCA_023512835.1 Taxillus chinensis
AAGTGCCTTGGCCAAGTAATAAGTGGAGTATTGAAACCCCGATTATCGATCCCACAGGAAAAGAACTATTCGTTGAAAGATAGATGATCACTAAACTAACAGATTTGGTCCATGTCTGAAAAAATGATTTAAGTTGTGCAAACAGTTTGAATTCTGAATAGCTAAAGCAAAAGTCAGATTGTTGGCAAGCAATTGGTATAGAGATTTTAGTGATTAAGGATCTAGGGTCACAATGTTTACCACCCAATGGATTGTAATAATCTGGATTATGGCTCGTGTTCTTGATTTAAGCTCTAATTCATGTTCATGTTGATTATCTCCTACCTATCTTACATTTGGTCCATGCTAAGATAGATTTAAGGCTTTTATCGCATTTGGCCCATGTGAATAAAAGTGATCAAGGTAGATAAACAATCTAATAGTTGTAGACTTGGTCCATCATATAACATTAAATCTAATTCACTAGTGTTCCACCCTAGACAAGGGCTGAGATTACCTAATCATGCATCAATCAGGCATTTGCTTTCATACAAGTGAATTAAACAAGAACTGAATTTCATTTCTTTGAACAAGCATAAACCATAAACCAAACTAATTACAACATATTGGGGGCTACATTGCTCCCCTAGACTAATAAAACTACCCCATAATCATAAGGAAAACAATAAAAACTACAAGAAAAGACATGATTACGATCGGGACAATAAAGGAAGAACCCAAGATGAACCAGGACTTCGACCTCCAAAGACTTCGGCGTCTGCTTGCCTAAAATCACTTCTCTCCAACTCCAGTGCCGCCAAACGACAATCCGATCTTTCAAGAATCGCTATAGCTCTTCTTCAGAACTCAGATCAGATTGTCTAACCAAGAATGATCTACAATGCCTCCCAAGCCCCCTATTTATAAGATTTAGTGGGCCAAATTAAGGTTACAAAAGGTGTGCCCTAATTATAAATGTGGTCGCTGACCAAAACGACGTCGTTTTGGTTAGTGACACTATTCGACGTTCCAAGCTCAATAAAACTTAAACTACACCAAATTTGACCCAAGTTCTTTAGGTGAAAATGATTAAAACAACAAAACACATCATTTGGAGCTCAAAACGCCCACACGCGAGAATGCACGTGAGAAGGTCCTTTTCACGTGCAGCTCCAAATCAGCCTAAATTTGCTCCAAAGCTTTAGTAGAACTTGTAGAAAGCATCCATGCATCAAACTCCTTGCACGTGAGAAACACCTTTTCGCGTGCACATTCATTTTGCTCTTATTTTGCTTCCATCTTCTTCCTATAGCTTCCTCTTGAGTGTATGGAGTGATCTAGCCAAGGTGTGTGGGAAAAAGTTGCTCCAAAACCTGCCAAAACCACTCAAAAAGTACAACTATACACCAAACAAGGTCTTCCTAGGAGTTAGAGCAAATATATGCAAAATACCATGCAAATAGACTCAAAACATACTCTAAAACACCCTAAAGATGGCATAGGATAATGGCATAAATGCTCGAGATCAAATTCCCCCACACTTGAACCTTTGCTTGTCCTCAAGCAAAAAGAAACAAACACACAATCAAACTGGAAAGAAATAATAAAATAACAAACAAGAGAGGCATGGTTTCCTAAGGCATACAACTCTATCATGATGAAGTAGACGTTCAGCGACTAAAATGAATCACAAATTAATCTAAACATGCCCTTACTATCAATTCCAACAACCATGTAATATCATTACTAACAGTTCAGATAGAAGCAAACATGCAATGATAAAATGAAACTTAGCTTCCCCCTGAAAGTCCTCGGCAAGGTTAGAGCAGCCTCACTCAAATATATCTTTCTTTTCTCTCCTCTCATGCCTTACGATCAATGCCTAATAGCTAAGCAGGATGTGTACAATCTACTCTCACACTCGCTACTAGCTATTGATTAAGTTTTTGCCAAGTAAACATGAGAGGTCCCCATTGTGCTCGTCAAGGAAAACACACCCTTTATTCTACTTTTTGTAACTCACACACTATTCTAACTCAATAACTCACACTCCACGCTGGAGCTAGCAACTTAGGCTCAATACTCTCAATAAAAACCACTCGGTCTATGTGATGCACATTGAACTAAAACAACAAGCCATTGTAATTTTTTTTTTTTTTTTTTTTTCACACTTTTTTATAATAACCTTACAAGGTTGCATTTTATGCTCTCCCTTGATGGATTATTCACTCTGCTATTTTCCTCACACAACCCTTTTATTACACATAGAAATAATAGGGTTGTTTTTGGTTTTTTATCACAAACCGAAATACTTGAATCACTAACACCACACACCAAACACGGAGCCACTAATAGGTACTTCTTATGCCTAATTAACTCCAACCATTAAATAGCTAGTATGGAATATTAAGAGCAAATTGGTAACCCAATAACCCATAAAATACACTCAAAGGCAAGATAATGATACTCTCAAAAAGTATATGTCTACACTTCAACTTCAGGGTTTACAAAGCTCATCCTAACATAACATGCTCAACTTACTATTCAAATGTCGGCTCTAAAATCATGGTGATATCATACAAGAAGTAAAGACATGCTCAACTAACTTATAACACACCTTAACGACCGAAACATCTTTATCACAACAGGATACTAAGGTGGTCAATATAGTCAACCAGAATTACATACCTTTGTAGCCATGCACCTCACAGGCAAAACATAAATTCACAGCAAAAACATAAAAACAAATCATGCATGCAACCACACAAGCAACCGGTTCAAGGGAGACCCCCCCCCCCATACTTAAACTATGCGATGTCCTTAAAGCATGGAAAAAGGAAAAAGGAAGACCGTTACCGGTTGGTGGGTACGTTGTAGTAGAAGATAACATGGGCCACTATTCTCCTAAGGCGTGCTACAAAGTCGATAGATGTTTCTCCTGTGAGCGCCCAAGTATCCTTATCTTTCAATGAGCTATCAAATAATAGCACACAAAAATCCCACAGCCGAATTGAACAAGCTATTGGGGAAGCTCCATTTCATTGAAGTTCACAAAAGGAAACTTGGATTTCAACGGCCCTTCTTTTTCGAGTGCGTTTTTGATTTTTTTTCAAGAAACCATGGATGATCTTCTTCTTTCGTGTGGAAAACCCATGGGCTTGGCTCGGGTCATAGAGGACTGCATGACCCACACTCAGGTCCAATTGCAAAAGTATGAAGTGTCGCTCAAGGAGGACCGGTATAAGAACCTCATGGACCTAGTGCCAAGAGCGATGTCCTTCGGCTGCTCCATTTATCCGCCGGCGGAAAATGTGCTCCTCTAAAGGCTGCTCATATATCTCGCACGGCATGATGGAGGTGTCCTGAGTCATAGGATAGTCGTTGGGCTCGGCCTCCACCACGTGTCGCATCGTACGGCAGAATAAGTCAACATCATCTGCAGATAAGTACTCATCGGCTAGGATACACTGCAAATAGGATAACGTGAAGACTTCGGAATCACGCGTAAAGCGTGCTTGCAAGGTGTCTCCATGAGTAAAGCTGCTGAAAGTGCTTGTGGGATCAGCGGTGGAGAGGGCCAGATTGAGATGAATGTAGATGGGCTCCCCGAGGTTGTCTTCCTTGGGAGCTTCGATGAAGTGCCGGACCACCATTTGCAACGGCCGGATTAAGGG
This sequence comes from Taxillus chinensis, assembly GCA_023512835.1. Lineage (NCBI taxonomy): Eukaryota > Viridiplantae > Streptophyta > Magnoliopsida > Santalales > Loranthaceae > Taxillus > Taxillus chinensis. The sequence continues at coordinate 3,654 of JAKCVP010000171.1, forward strand.
AACAAGGGCCTATGAAGAGCTGGGCCCCTGCTGGTGATGTAAAATAAACGGGAGCTGTTGGAGGAAAGGGTGGAGCCGTGTAGGGCTCCGCCTCTTATGGATACCTGTGGATACCCCGGTGTCTCTTTGCTATGTGCGGTGGGCTCTGCGACCGGAGGTGACGGTTCATCAAATGGATCCTCCACAGGAGGTGTAGGAGTTTTCTTCTTCTTCTTCCCCGGGGCCTTCCAAATCTTGCCGAGCAGACCTTTGATTTCCTTCTGCTCCTTGAGGATGAGAGTTTGATTTTTCTTCCACGACCCGATCTCCTGAGCGGTTTCCCCCTGTGCCTCCTGTAGTTGAGCGGTTTGCCTACGTAAATCTTCATAAGAAGGACCAGGAGTTGGCTCCCGGGGCTTCCCATGGTCGGGCGAGATGGACAAGAGGTTGCTTGTTGGTCATGAGCGATGTACTCGAGCAACTCCTCCAGGTGAAGTCTTGTGATGTGGCCATTAGTGAATGCCCGGTTAAGAACGTCGGCTTCACTGATAACTTGGCCACCGACGCCTTGAAAAAAGTTGTAGACTTCCTCCTTATGAACGTTGAACCGCATGTACATGACGATCAACCGGAAGATGTCTTTGTCGGCGGTGGGCGTTCATGGGAGTAGAGGTGTCCCTAAATTGCTCGGTGGGTCGCTCCATATGCACGCCGTGATGTGAAGGCTATGAAGCGACATGGAAACTATTGTTGGATCAAACCTAGAATTTGGATAATGCGGAACAAACCCTATGTAATTTGACTCGAGATGTTTCATGTTTACTATTAAGTCCGTGCGGATGAGTTAACTCTAATCCGGACCTACTCGTGTGAGAACAAAGCTAAGGACAGGATACATAATCCCGATCCGGATCATCATGAGTATCATCATTCACTTGGTATATAACCGAGTCTTTATCCAGAGTAAGGACTTTTCGTGCGGACTAAATACTTGACAAAATGACTTAAGGAACCCGTGTCTAACTCTCAATTTGGCTAAGTCAATTGATACGGAATAAGATTCCAAGTCTATCACTCGCACGGAATAAGAGAGACTTGTTGCAGAGAGAGAAACGAAATTGTCACTCCCCCTGGACTAAAGAAAAAGAAGACACGGACTAAGAAATCCGAGTCTCATTCGAACGTTGTAAGGACAATTATTCCGGAGTAAGGACAACAAATGCGGAATAAGGAATCCGACCCATTACTCATGTGGAGTAAGGATTCACCGATACGGAGTAAGCATTCAGTACCTACTTTATGCGGAGTAAAAAAGCGCCGATGCGGAATAAGCTCTCCGAGCCTATACTTCATGCGAAGTAAGAGGCGCCGACACGGAACAAGGATTACAGGACTTCATTCATACGAGTAAGCAACCACCGACACGGAGTAAGGATCCGAGCTCGCCGATATGGAGTAAGGAACCTTATGACGGACTAAGAAGACACTTGCTTCATCATTTCCAAGCCGCTTTTATTGCAATCAGCTCGCTTTGTCCTGATGTAAAACAAACCCGTTGAAAACCTAAATTCTTACATGTGGATCATGCGGAGATGTGGATGCGATCTCAAATGCAATTGAAATCAAGCAAGAATTCACCACAACTAATGCTTCCAATATTTCGAGCTCCACATCTGCAGCGTTAAAGCTTCAAGCATTTTTCGATGAAGAACTTCAATGCTTCACACTACTCGGAAAATGCGGTTCCAAGATAGATTCCTAGGATGTCTATAAATATACCTAAAGCAATGTAAAATAAATATGCGTGCGCTCACTAATACTATACTTAAAAGCGTGTATCGTCCGAAAAAGCATATACGAGATTTGACCAAGTGTATGTAACTAAGACAGAGTGTTGTGTTGTAATCGGCTAAAACGCTATTTTGCTTCATTGTAATTATCTTCGGATAATAAAGCAACATACTTCCACTACCTGGTTAATCTTCCGCACCGATTTTATCCGTTTAACCAGAGTGAGTGTCTAGCCATTAAGAGAGAGAAAGAATTTTCAAAAGAGCCTATTCACCCCTCCCCTCTAGGCTCTCGGGACCAACAACTATCTCCCCATTTGCCTTTGTAGCTAACTCCTAAGGCACCCTCTGGATGGAGAACTCGTAACCGCAGGTTATCCGGGAAAACAGTGGGGACTACTTGAGCACAAAGATGACCATATTGATATTGCAGAAGCATGCTAAGTAGTCTACCATATAAACATTTGTGAATGTCCCGTTTCCACAATTTAAAAATTTCAGCAGCCCAATCGATGTGTAACTGACGATCTATGCAAAACATAAACTCCAAATGGGACTTAGGGACTGAGTCTATGCCACTAGTCTGTAATGATAAGCACCTCCCCACCAAATTGGCAAGGCAATGGTATTTCCCATGAAATCCGTTTTTAGTATATTGACGACGTCTCCCAAATTCCTTATTATACTTGTAAAGCTCTACCATAATCTCCTAAGTTCAAATCAGGTATTGCATGCATGGGATTTGCGAGATCAAACCGAGTCTCTCAACATAGCAGGGGAAATAGAAATTAAGACACCTTGAACTTCCCCAATTATCTCATCATCTTCCTCATTGACATAGACCGAATTGTAAAAGTCTAACATAGCAGGATAATCTAGATCCAACCGCGAGCGCATACTAACCTTCTCGGCCCCAAAGCTTGCGGCTTGGTCATAACTTCTTCAATCCGGTCAAGCGTGGAGGACTCCAGGATCTCCCAATCAAACATATTCCCCACAAAGATCGTGTCGGCTTCTCTCGGCGCCGAAGGCATAGAGGTGGCGAGAGGCTTCAGGGCTGCCTTCTCCTTGGCGGGCTCTCCTTGTGCGCACCATGACTTCTAACTCGAAAGGAATTTGCTCTCGGCAGGAAGGAAGAGGAGAGTATGAGATGTGATTTTTAAGCTTGGAGCCCCTCCCTATTTATAGTGCTTCACCACCAGGGTAAAAGATGAAAATGACCCTCTTAAAGTGCTCCATTATTTTCGCGATCAGAGCAAAGAAGATTCTAGATCTTGCCAGCTAGCTTCCACCCAAATTCCAGCTTGATTGGCTTCCATTTCGGTTGCACGCGAAAACATGTATTTCACGGGCAGGGCTTCGAAGACTCTAAAATGCCAGCTGTTGTCCACCAAAATTTGAAAGTGAAATGACGTATCTATCCATGTGCATGTGAAAAGGCTTTTCGCGGGCAGGTTGCGCAAGCTTCTAGAGGGTGTCATTGTATCCCTAAAAAATTTCAGCTTGAAATGACCTTCATAGCCTTGTGCACGCGAAAAGGCTTTTCGCGGGCAGGTCCTTTTTCGTCCAAATTTCACCAAGTAGGTCAAGAATGAACAGTATATCAAGCCTACATGTGCACGTGAAAAGATGCTTTTGGCGGGCAAGCCTTTTTCACCTCAAATGCCCTCCAAATGAGGTGAAATTTGACAGGCTAGCAGCCCATCTCCCAAGGACCAAAACGTCACTTATTTTGCCACAAATCCCATCTCAATTTCCATAAATGCATCTCCTCTTTATGGCATTGAAATGCAGTGGGCCCCTCTGGTTCGGCTTAAGTGGGCTTGGACTTGGCCCATTCTCGCAAAATAAAGATTAGAAAACAAAACAAAAAAACTCCTGCAAAAGAAAGGTTAAAGCAAAATAAAATAAAATATGAAAAAAATAAAACTTAAAAGGGAAAGAATTCACCATGGGTTGCCTCCCATGAAGCGCCGAGTTAAGGTCTTTAGCTGGACCGTCCTGGTCGTCAAACAGACAGAGAGTAAACATGGTCAACTTCTTTGACCTCTTCGGGCGAAAAGTAAGGCTTTATCCGCTGCCCGTTGACCTTGAAAATATGACCAGAAGTTGATTGCAGTTCTACACTGCCATAGGGAAACACTCGGGTCACTGTGAATGGCCCCATCCACTTTGATCTCAGCTTCCCTAGGAAAAGCTTCAGTCGCGAATTGAACAACAGCACCTGCTGGCCTGGCTGAACCAAAGAGGGATTTATCTTTCTGTCATGCGCGACTTTGGTCCGCTCCTTGTACAGCCTGGCGCTCTCATAGGCATGGTATCGGAACTCATCTAATTCATTGAGTTGATACAAGCGGAGCTCCTTAGCAACAGTAGGATCCAGGTTCGGCCTGGATCGCCCGAACGCCTTGTGCTCCAATTCTACCTGGTAAATGACAAGCCTTTCCATACAACAAGCGGTAAGGAGACATTCCTATAGGTGTCTTATATGCAGTCCGATAGGCCCATAGAGCCTCATCTAATTTTTGAGACCACACCTTCCGGTTGCCTCCCCCCGTTTTCTCCAGTATTTGCTTGATTTCGCGATTGGAGACCTCGGCTTGCCCATTTGCTTGTGGATGATATGCAAGTGTTCGCCTATCTTGCACTCCGTACTTCGTCAACGATCTCTCGAACCGTTTGTTGTAGAAGTAACTTCCCTCATCACCGATGAAAGCTCACGGTGTACCAAATCGGCTGAAAATATTCCGACGCAAGAATTTGGTAACCACTTGAGCGTCATTCCTTCTAGTGGGAATCACTTCAACCCACTTGGAGATGTAATCAACGGCTAGTAGAATGTATGAGACCCCTCGATGGTGGAAATGGGCCCATGAAGTCGATACCCCAGATATCAAAGAGTTCAACTGGAAGAATTCCGGTTTGGGGCATCTCTTGCTTCCGTGTTATCCCCCCCCGCTTGCGACACGATCACAGGCCTTAATGAAGGTATACATATCGCGGAACATGGTGGGCCAGTAAAAACCACTCTGCAAGATCTTGGCCATGGTTCTCTGAACTCCGAAGTGGCCAGCATAGTCAGATGAGTGACAATGCTTCAGGATACTGTCCACTTCTTCTTTTGGTACACATTTTCGTATCATCTGATCAGCACATTGCCTGAACAGATATGGATCATCCCAGATATACTTTCGAACATCAGCAAGAAACTTCTTCTTCTGCTGATACGTGAACTCAGTCGGTATATAGGAACATGCATGAAAGTTCACAATATCAGCATACTATGGAACGTGAACTTCTACGAAAATATCGCTCGTGCGGGAAGGTATCGAGAGGTTGTTGCTTCATTGGACTTCCCTTCCCCCGACTCCAGCCTTGACAGATGATTTGCTACAGTGTTAGATGTGCCTTTCAAATCCTTAATCTCCAAGTCGAACTCCTGAAGAAGCAGAACCCATCTGATCAATTTGGGTTTAGCATCCTTCTTGCTAAACAGGTACTTGAGGGCCGCATGGTCGGTATAAACTATCACTTTCGTGCCCGGCAAGTATGATATGAACTTATTGCAAGCGAAGACAACAACTAGCAATTCTTTCTTCGTTGTCGTGTAATTTAACCGTGCATCATGGAGTGTTTGGCTAGCATAGTAAATCGCCCGAAATACTTTGTCCTGCTTTTGCCCGAGAACTACTCCAACTACAAAGTCGCTGGTGTCACACATCAGCTCAAAAGGTTGCGACCAGTCTGGAGCTACTATTACAGGTGCTGAACTTAACTTCTCTTTCAGCACTGAAAATGCCTAAAGGCATTCTTCTGAAAAGACGAAGGGTACATCCTTCGCTAAAAGCATCTCGAGGGGCTTGGCAATCTTGGAAAAGTCTTTGATAAACCACCGGTAGAACCCCGCTTGACCCAGAAAGCTTCGGATGCCCTTCACATTTGTGGGTGGAGGTAGATTCTCAATTGTGGAAATCTTTACTCTGTCCACTTCCAACCCATTGTTGACACTTTATGCCCAAGGACGATTCCCTCCTTGACCATGAAGTGGCACTTCTCCCAATTCAAAACCAGGTCCTTCTCTTCGCACCGGATTAACACAGTTTCCAAGTTCGTGAGACATATGGAAAATGAAAAGCCAAAAACTGAGAAGTCATCCATGAAAACTTCCATAATGTCCTCCACTAACCCTTGGAAAATTGCCATCATGCACCTCTGGAATGTAGCAGGTGCATTGCAAAGGCCAAAGGGCATTCGCCTAAAGGCATACGTGCCAAAGGGGCACGTGAACGTTGTCTTCTCCTGGTCCTCAGGCGCAACAACAATTTGGTTGTACCCGGAGTAGCCATCCAGGAAGCAATAATAAGGGTAGCGATCGGGCGGTCCAACATTTGATCGATGAATGGTAGTGGAAAGTGATCCTTTCGGGTCGCCTTGTTCAATTTCCTGTAATCAATACAAACTCGCCACTCGGTAATAGTGCGGGAAGGAATGAGTTCGTTCTTCTCATTTCTTATAACCGTCATTCTTCCCTTCTTTGGTACCACCTGAACTGGACTCACCCAGGAGCTGTCAGATATAGCAAAAATAATCCCAGCTTTCCTCCACTTCAATATTTCCTTGCCAACTACTTCCTTCATAGCAGGATTAAGCCTACGTTGGCGTTCCACAGTAGGAGTAAAGGACTCCTCCATCAAGATTTTATGCATACTGAGACCCCGGGCAAATACCTTTAATATCATCAAGTGACCATCCCATGGCCTGCTTATGCTTCCTTAAAACATCAAGTAGCTGATTGCGCTCTTCGGTCGTTAAAGTGGCAGCTACTATCACAGGATATCTTCCCTATGAATCTAAAAACTCATATCTCAAATGATCTGGGAGCTATTTCAAAACTGGCAGTGGCTCCGTCGTTCTTTGGAGAGTCAGTTGATGAAGAGGGGCTCTTTGCTCGGCTTGCTCAACCGGAACCTCAAAGTTCTCTTCTGGATCAACCTCAATAAAATCAACTCCTTGTAATTGGTGGTCCAAACTAGCAGAATCGGACTCTCTTCAAAGTACGCATCCACGAAGTCCGCAATGTGATCAATCCAAAAGCAATTGGAATGATCATTCACCCTGCACATTGATCTTTCCATATTAAACACCACTGCGTCCTCATCCACACGCAGCGTCGGCTCCCCGAGTTGACATCAATCAAAGCCCTTCCTGTGCTAAGGAATGGCCTTCCAAGAATCAGCTGGACACCTTTGTCTTCCTCCATATCCAAAAG
>JAKCVP010000172.1:0-10675 GCA_023512835.1 Taxillus chinensis
ACTACCGCAAGAAAGTATCGTGCACCATATAAGAGAAGCACATTTATTGGTCCACATAGTCATTATGCGAAGTTCAAGTTTGTATGATTGAGGTTTTATCATAATTTTAAAAGAATGTTTTACTCCACTTACCCAACGACAATCCCTACACGGGTGTTCTTTCTCATAAACATGCTTGGGTAAGCCCTCAACCAAATCCGGAGATGCCAATTTATACATAGTCTTAAAGTTTAAATGCGGAAGCTCTTATGCCATAACCAAATAATGTCGTGTGAAGCAAGAGAAAAACAAATGGTTCATTAGATTGAGCATTACCAAGACCAACTTATAGACATTACCTTGTCTATGCCCATTTAGTTTCACCTCTTTGGAGACAGGGTCCATAAACGGCGGGTGTGTTTTAGTGAACAAAACTTCATAACCTTGTCCATATGATTGACTTATGCTCAACACAGTTATGTTAAGACCTTGAACAACGAATACATTTTGAATGGAAATGTAGACCTATTAGAGAGTACCCTTACCAACAATCTTACCCTTTATTTGTCCCAATGCGACAACAAGAAGTTGCAACCTCCCTTACCTCACTCATCAGAGGCATCATCGCCTTATGGCACGGAACGGACACTTATCAAGATACCACCGGCCGGAATTGATCTTTTGTTTACGTGGTTGCTTTCCAGCTTGTGTACCTATTCCTGCACAATGAGCAACTAAGTCTTGGGGGCCAAATTAAGATTGGGCTTTGGGTAAGTGGAAAAATACAGTGACAATTTGAGTTTCCCAATAAGAAAGGGCAGATTTAACTTTCCATGCTACTCTTGGTGATCCTTCATTAGATTCATTTAGGGTTGATCTCTGGGATTTTCAGCATGTTTTCCTTTCTTATTATTGTCTTTAACAGCTTTAGCGACACTAAGTTTGTCGAGTTTTTCATCCGAGCTTGGTCTTTAAGTCTTTTTCAATCGGTGACTTTGTGTGTGCTTGTTATGTTTCTTCCTATCGTTCGTTGTTACAGCTGCCAGATTTTTAATGAAATTATGCTGTTTAAGATTTACCTGATTTAAATGGCAATCTCCTTCCTAAGATACTGGGGTGTGATCTGCACCGATAGGAGAGGTGTCCAACTTCACAGCAGATGGGGTATGTGACAAAGTTTAGGTTGAACACTCTGTCTGGGGGCTACTGGATGTTAAGAGGTTTCCTTGGTTTTCTCACATATCCTAGACCGTTCTTAGCTCCTCCATCGGAGACAAACTTAAGCTGGAAGGCAGCAACCTTCGATGAACCGGTCTCAAATGTGTAGTGTGTCCACTTGGTTTTGTCTCACGAGATAACTACACTCTTACCTTTGAGTGGGGTGTAGAGGACAAGTTAACCGAGGCTTCACTTTCGGGTCTTTCTTAGCAACTACTGCATCAACGTCCCGGAGACGCATCAAAGCCCCTTTCTGTTCGGGTGTTACTTGTTTGGGTGACCTTGCATGCCTTCTACCTCCTTTCCCACTCAACGAGCACATTACCAACAGAATAAAACCAAAGAAGACACTGTGCAGGCAGGGGTAAATCTCCAGGCCTTGGTTATTTGGTCTTCAGAGAAACCTAGACCTAAGGCTGACTTTTAACATCGGAGTAGTCCTAAAGTGGTCCGCAATCTCAGCTGATGGTACCACTTTTGACTATTTGTCTTTCCTTTTCGGTTCTTCTTTTGGTTTTAGCTAGTTCTTTAAGCTTTATCGATGTCTTTATTAGCTATTTTTGGCCGACCAGCTTTGTCCAAGATCATCGTGTGTGCTTCTCATCCACTCACGGCCCTTAATCTTCTCTGTGTTCTTTCATAATCATCTATGAGTCTCTATATTCACATGAAAGCCGTTCCGGTTGACAAGATTTTCTTTCTTTCTCCGCTTTCATAGGAAGAAATTGTTCCTCCATTTCTTTAAGAGCTCTGTGTATCTTCATATTCAATGTAGATCTGTTCATAAGTTCTTACCTTGAGGAGGTGAATGGTGACCAAGAAAGCAGATGAGACTTTTCCTTCTTCTCATCGATGACTCTTTTTCCACTCTCGGTTTCACTATTAGACTTGTTTGTGACAAGAGCCTTCTTCCTTGTCATCCTTTACGCTTGAGAGCCTTTGGTCTTCTTCTTCGGTGTCCCCTCCTTTTTCTCCCTCTTCACTTATAACGGTAACGGCAATAAATGGCCGGGCTTGTTGCGATGATAACATTGCAACTTGTCCTTATGTTTTCCCTTAGAGAAAGATGAGGAAGACTACCTTGCTTTCTTTCAGAATTCCCCTTTTCTCACGATTTCTTGATCGAAATGCCACTTCTTCATATCCTGAGGCACTATCAAATCCAGTTCATTAGCTTCATCTTCCTCTTCAAGCCGGTTCCCGTGGTTCAGCAGCAGTCTTAAAGCCAATGACTTCTCCTTTTTCTTGAATATTCTCAAATGCCTCAGTTCTCTTTTGCATTTCAACGTCTTGAGGTCTCGTATAATGCTTCAGGCACAAGTCTTCCATTCCAGTGACGGATGGCCGATGTCTTTATCCCGGCGATCTAAGGGTAGAGATCTCAAATTTGTCATTTTTTGTCCTTTGTGAGATCTCAACATTTAAGTCTTCATCCGGTTGAATCGATTTGTGAACCGTTTCTAGATACCGCCTCCCAATGACTTTTAGGTTCACATCCCGAAGGAATCATACTCTTGTTTGAGCATGGAGATCTTCTAACTGTCATGTTGGTCATCTCCTTTGTAGATGAGACATAGCTTGTCCCATACCTCTTTAGCGCTCTCAAGATCTTGCACGTACTTGAACATATTATCATCGAGTGCGGAGAAAAGTATGGCTTTGCCTTGAAGCCGAGCTTTACTTTCCTCTCCGCTCCACCTTAGACCAAGCTACTCCGGGTCTTTCGTCATTAGCCGACCTCTCTTGCATACTCTTTGGTTTGGAAGGTCCGTTATTTATAGTTTCCCGAGATAAAGTGTCGAGCATGTCTCGTGTCGTTCTCATTCTCGCTTTCCATTTGGAAAAGTGCGTGGGTGTGCACATGGGTACTTGGAAGGATTAGCTAGGAAAAACATCATGAAGTCTTCTTGTTCTTTCTTATTCTTTGCTGGTACTCGGTTCTTCCCGCTCCCGGTCTCCAAACGCTCCTTCCTCCGGAACACGACGGCTTAAGTTCCTCAATGGGAACGGAATTTGCTCGGGATTGAGCTGCGCCGCCGGAATCCATGTCGGCCAATAGGGATCTCTACGAGAAGTAGAACTTCCTGCGATACCAATTGTAGGTCCCAAAGTGAGTCAGAGGGGGGTGTTTAGACTTTCTTCGTGGCTGGAAGCTAGACTGATGACTAGGTTTTTGATTCATGCCGCTGCATTTAACTATGATGGAAGTATCCAAGGAGAAGATTAGTAAGTATTATAAGGATAAGGTGAGTGATAATGAACTATTAGACAAAAGCGAGATAAGAGTAAATGCTCTTTTCTCAATAGATCTGATTGTGAAAGAGATGATTTATGGAGATCGAGGTGTGAAAATCCAACACCTGAGATCAAGACTTAATGAAAGTGCTAGATCTTTGATGAACAACAAGATTAGTGAATAAAAGAATGGATTGTTCTTGTTCTTGATTAACATGGCGCACAACACTTTTTCAATTTCTCTCCATTCGTCTCTCTCTCTTGTGTTGAAAGTCTTAATGTTAGTTACGCTAAGTCTCGATTTTCTCCAAAGTCCGTCGGGAACCATATCTTTTGTGTCCGTGTGTTTCCTTCTTTTGAGAGAGGTTAAACTCTTGATTTTGTCGTTAAGTGCACCAGGGAGATATATTTTTAAGATTAAAGTGCTCGTGCGCCAAGTTGTCCATCCCGACAGACTGACTTCCCGCCATGAAAAATGTGGAATGTCGGGGGATGGGTTGATCTGCTTGATTTTCGGATCGGTTGCCCATACTACGTATTTGGCATGTAACAATTTGGCCGTTCATCCGTGGATGGTAGTTGGCAACTTAATTAATGTGTCATTAATGTGCTCAACTGGGACGGCGTAGACTTGTGTACAAACCCTATGGAAACGGCAATATCGTTAAGTGGTTATGTTTAGGGTTAAGTTTGCCTCAAAGGTAGATGTCTCGTAGGTTCCCTAAATCGAAGATTTCGGTTAGCACCCCGTAGAAGTTACGAAATTTTGCTTTTAGGCTTTATGGTGTTTTGTGAGTCTACGACTCACATCTTCGAGCCTTTGAGGCTAGAGGTCATGTTGGGATTAGCTTTTATGTCTCTCTGTCAACTAAAGTCTACAACTCTACGTGGCTACACTTCTACGAGTCTGCGACTCTTCGAATAACGCTTAGAGTGACTTCCCGGTCTTGGGATTTACTCTTTTTTTTTTGTAGCTACGAGTCTACGACTCTGGGTTCTCATGGGTCCACAACCTTCGGGTCTCTCGGTTTAATATATTTGACTAAGTGGTCTGAAAATCTTCGACTCTACGAGTCTTCACCTTCGCTTTTCTTCCTTAGTTTTTCACAGGCTCATAGAATGAGTTCTGTATAGAGTACGACCCTTTAGCTACAACTCCCCATATCGATCTCGTCTGGAAGTGTGGCAATTTCTCTATGTTATTGTGTCCCTTAGTCTACGAGTCTACGAATCTACGACCCTTGAGTTACGGTTTCATTTGTTTTCCGAGTCTTTATAATATCGACTCTTCGACTTTCAACCTACGAGTCTACGAGTTCAGTTTCTTAACCATGTTCGACATCCGACTCTACGACTTTCAATCTCTGAGTCTACGAGTCCGGCTTTTTACATCAAGTTTCGAGATTCGACTGCGACTTTGATTTACGAGTCACGAGTCCTATTTTCTTAATAAGTTACTGAAGGTTTTCGACCCTACGACTGCGAGTCTTGAGTCTAGTAATCATTGGGTTTCGTTGGATGACTTACGTATTTATGGGGACTCTACGAGTCTACGAGTCATTTAGCTTTGGTCTTGTTCTTAATACTTAACTTAATTCTACGAGTCTCCGAGCGTTGACATATTCTGTAACACTCTTTTAGTATTGTGACTCTACGACCTTCGACCCTGGATACGGATCGCAATGTTACATCAACTGTTTCACCTTTAGTCTCGGACCCTACGAGTCTACTAGTCTCTTGCCAATACATCCTGTGATGGGCCACTTCCACGAACTTCGACTCTTCGACCCTTCGACCTTCGGTTCTTCGAGTCTCGAGACTTAGACTATATTTTGGTAACTTTATCAAAATCTATATTTCCAAAGAAGTTTTTGCAAAACTCTCAATGTGGGACTTCGGTTATTATTATTATTATTATTGTTGTTGTTATTAGTATTATTATTAAAAAGTCAAATATGGGGTGCGGGTAATGTTCATGAATAATACCCCAGTATTATCCACATTTTTTTTTACAAATTTTCTGATTTTTTGCTTTTTTGTTGTTTCGCTTTTTTTTAATTAAAAGTCACATCCTTTAAATTAACGGTTATGCCCCTTTATTTTTCTATACAAAGTTAATAATTTAAAGTGAAAATGAATATGTATATCCAACCCGGACAAAAGTGGTCCAACAATAACAAATGGAACATCCGGAATGGAGGCCGGCGTAAGGAAGCCATGATCCAAGTTCAGGATGATTATGCCCCTCCGAGGTTTGTGTGTTGTGAGCGTAATACACCCGGAGGTCGTTGTTGGGGACGGAGGGCGGTGCAAAGGCTGGGCTAAACGGAACCATAGGTCCATTTAGGTGTTGTCAAGGGAGATGGTCAAGGTAAGTCCCCAAGGGTTGAGGGAAGTTGGGCAAGGGAGCTTCCGGAGGGAGAGTCGGGGACATCGTCCACTGTGACCGTAACGACAGCATCAACGACGGCGGTAACAACGGAAGTGTCGGGTGTGGGGACATCGCGGCGGAGGGCCGGAGAAATAGCCTAAAAAGCCTGGTAGAGACGGCCCCGCAACCTCGGGAAGTCGGTGTGAATCTTGTGCTAGAGGCTCGGGAGATGGATTGGTGCGGCGATGGACCGAATCCGGGAGGATTGGTGGATGAGCTAACCTTAGGCAAAACATCTACGGGTCACCAACCGAATCGCCTGTTGTTCCAAAAGGAAGGGGAGGCGGATATCAACGGGAGGGCGGTGGCGCTGGGATTCCCATCAACCATAAGACATAAGTAGAAGGCTTGGGGAAAAGTAATGACATTATAACCGTTGGGAGAGTGGGACGGACGGAGTGCCGGAAAACGATGCTAAGGATTCACCCAAAAGATTGGTTCCTTGTGTTGTTCCCAAAGAAAGTGGGAACAAGAAAGTTCCCAATCCATCGGAAACCTCGAAGACTCCGTACATGTCGAGCCGGAGTTCTACGGACGAGTCCAGAGCTGTCTGCGAGCCTAAGACACCCACTCAAAATGGTCGTCATACACGGTAACTACCTTGGAAGGACTTCACCTTGTATTCCTTCCCCCTTGTATGTGCAGCCCATTGAAGCCGCCATTGGCTCGCATCCGGTCATCAGTGAGTACCAGGGGGGAAGAATGAGTGGCGCGGAGGATGTTTGGGGTGATGACTATGGATTCACCCCGACGGCGGGACTGACGTTAAACCTTGGCAACTAAGTAGAACTCGGTGATGTCATCGATGAGGAGATGCCTGATTCAGACGTTGGTTGGGATGTGGCTAGCTTCCGAAGTGGGCTAAGCTCTTAAACCATGCCTGAGGATCGAAAATAGTGTTCCAATCGACTAGATGCGTCAGACACGCCAAAAAGTGCGGTTTGGGGTGCCATTGAGATTGAATGTAGAGAGGGGAAATGAGGTTAGGTCTTTGGAGATCGAAAAAAGCGACGAGGGTTTGGAGATTTGGAAATGTAAACTCGTAGTGTGAATATCCAAGTAGATATATAAGACCGAGTCCTTGGTTGACAAGTGGGGTCTAGGGATTAAGCGAGATAAACAGTGAACCGCCAGCAGAGATGTCATTAGTCTTGATATGGGGCACCTCCAAATACAGAGATGACGCGAGGCAGCATAACCAAGTATTTATGACGGCTGCTCCTACTTTCGGAAGATTCCCATCCTGAGACTTGCATTTAATGAACCATCATTATTCCTTCTCAAAAACACGCTATGTAAGATAATATATATTATCACTATTTGAGAAATCCAAAGAGTGCGAGGAATGGAACAACCACCATCCGGATTAAAAGATATACGAGGTAAGAGCATCCGGATAAAAAGCGGACCGTGTACTTAGTAGACAGTACTATAAAGAGAAGTAGATTCCTTTCTCGGTCTTTAAGTCGAAGAGAAGAGTACCACCAACACTTCAAATCCGAGACTTTAGACAAGATATATTGATAAAAATGCAAAAGAGAATTTAAACTTATAGCTTTACAAAAGTAAACTAAAAGAACGGAAAGCTACGGGGATGGGATTAGTACGGATATGAACAAAAATTGCAAGAAGTAAGAACATAATCCAAACAATGAGCAATTAACTTATGCATTAAAATGGAATGAGAAACACATACATATGAATGAATGATCATGTTTACGACTCAGTCATATGTCGGATAAGAAACACATAAGTTCACATTAATAATATCCTAAACCGCCATCCCGAATGACGAAGCTAAGATTAATTAAATCTATATGATTGATCCAAATTGGGATTCATGAGAAAATGGATTAAAGAACACACGTGCAGAGAGTTAATATATCCGATTAAGATTCACGATTAAAGAAAGAAAAACATCCAAGTATGCCACAATTCTAATTCAACAATACATGCCCGGTCGGATCCGGAAGTGGAGTTTAGAGGGAGGAGCATCCGAGACATATCAGGGGTCATATCAAGTAATAGATGAGTTTTGCTCCCTCTTATATTTTTACGTCCTCTCAAATGATAGACTCCCCTCGGGGATGCACCCGGGAAAGAGGTCACGAGACATATAAGGGGGTATTACTTGGGTAATTAAAAAAGTAGTTTCCCCTTGATCATGCGATCCTCTCATGGTTATTCTTGCTTAATATTTGATCTTGAAATTTGTTGTCTTTCAGAAAGAAACCCCACTTCTTATCGACTGCCATGTGTGATTTCATCCACCAGGCATTCCAAGCCAACCCATTTCGTTTTCTTAACTGTTATGTTAATAGAGCAATCAATATGAAACAAAATTGGACATGTGGTGATATAAAAATTGAATCATGAAATCCTAAGAGGTTGTATTCATATATCTTTAATTATGTTAGCTTTAAATGATTTCATTCAGAAACGCAAACATCCTCCCAAAATGAAATTAAGGAATATTATTAGATACATAATGGCCATGACAAGTAAAATAATCATCATTAAGTGCTCGAAATGTCTTACATTCGTTTTGAAGCATGATGCATGTTACAAAGAGATACTGTTGGGTAAATAAAGTAGAAGTTAAGTAAGGTCAAGCATACCTAATTTTAAGAAAAGTTTGGAGAATCTTCATGAATTTAGGGGCTTGGTGAGGATGTCTGCAAAAAGATCATCCGTAGCAACATGTTTCCGAGAGATATATGCTTTTGAGAATGTGTTAGCGGACGAAGACATACTGACTTAATGTGCTTTGGTGTTTGGGTGTATGACGGGATTATTGCTGATACACTCCAACCGGTGTTGTCGAGTATAATAAAATAGATGTCATATTGAAACCGTCCGTAGTTTGACTTTGCATCCAGAGAAGGCGTGCGCAACAACTCTGCATGAGAATATATTCCCGCTCAATAATAGAGGTTGATACGAAATCACACTTCTTATTGAACCATGAAATCATCATCTGTTTCCAAGGACCCGACACGTACCACTAGTGCTCTTCTTGTCGATCGACACTCGGCAAAATCACAATTTGAATATCTGGATAAAAAGAAGTTGACTCCTTTCGATACTAGAGTCCCAAATTCCTTTGTCCTTTGAGATACCGTAATATCCGTTTTCATGAAGCATGTAAGACTTTTTGGGATTGTTTGTATCTTGCACAAATGCAAGTTATAAACATAATATCTGGGCGACATTGCAATGTATATATAACAATGATCTTATCATCCCTCTCCGTATTCAATCACATTCTGCGTTTTCGTCGTATCGGGATCTAACTTTGCACTCAATTCGCATGGGAGTCTTCACGGGAGTTGAGTTTGTATTCCCAACTTCGTGATTAGTCTCGTGTGTACTTTGCTTGGTTATGAAGATTCCATCCTTCATTTGTTTAACCTCTATCCCAAGGAAGTACGTTAATTCTCCCATCATGCTCATTTCAAATTTGCGTCATTAACACCATAAACTCTTCACAAAGCTTCAGATTTGATGATCCGAAAATGATGTCATCCATGTAAGATTTGTACGATCGATAATGATCTTTTCTTTCTGTAAATAGTATGGTGTCCCCATCTTCCCCTTTTAAAATTGTGTTCAAGCAAAATTCAACAATGTGTCGTACCAAGCTCTTGGAGCTTGCTTTAATCCATATAAAGCTTTCCATAGTTTATATACCATATGTTCGACCTTGTGTTCAACGGCCCGGAGGTTATTCAACATAAACCTCCTCTTGAAGATCTCTATTCGAAAAGCGCTCTTGGCATCCATTTGATAAACTTTGAGGTTTTCATAAGAGCATACACCAAGAACATTCTATCGCCTCAAGTCTACTAGTGGAGCAAATGTCTCATCATAATCAATCCTTCTTCTTGACGATACCCTTTGGCTACTAGTCTTGCTTTTGTTCCGGATTACTGGCCCAATAAGATATAGTTTGTTCAGAATACCCATTTAACTCCCATAACTTGTTACTGAACCTCGACCTTGGTACTAATATCCACACATGTCCTTTTGAAGTGATTAAGCTTTTCTTGCATAAGCTTCTATCTAGTTTGAATCTTCAGGGAATCATCCACCACCTTTATCTCTATCTCGAGATTTAAAAGCAGAGTAAGAGACCTGGTTGGAGGTGGCTGCCCCTGGTTCTTACGCTCAACAAAAGTAGGATCCTTAATTCACTTGTTCCAAGGGTGGTGTCAAGTCCACCGATAATTCATAAGTGGTGGTGAGTAATCAACGATTCGAGGCTCTTGCGGATCGGGTGGATCTTGTACATCGACTGGTTGAGCTCTTTGGGCCGGCTATGTACGTATCTTTGAGCCGAGTTCAGTACTTTGTGTTCTTGTACTGTGACTTCAATAACCGTCGGACGGACTAAAAGGTTCTGAAGGTTATGAATATCCGTATCAATTTGTCCGGAGTTGAGTGGAAGTCCTGTTCTAATCTTGAAGCATCATCGGAAGCATTTCTTTTTGCTTCACCGATCTTGCTGATTAATCGGAGTTATAGAGAACATGTACGAACCGAGAATAGTTAATTAGGTCCATATGATCTGTAGCAATTGGATTTCAAGATCCTACACTTGACCGCCAAGTTAGATTCATCAAAATCAACATGGATAGATTCTTCAATTGTTAAACGTTTTCTATTAAAGACACAATAAGCTGGCTTTGTGTAATGAGTATCCAACAAAGATCCCATCATTGGATTTTGGCTCAAATTTACTAGGGGTCTCTTTTGCCGTTGTTTAACACATAACAAGCACACCCAAAAGCTTTGAAATATAGACCCACGCTA
>JAKCVP010000173.1:0-10493 GCA_023512835.1 Taxillus chinensis
AATGTTCATTTTTCTTCGAATGATCCATTCGTTACGCCAACAATTAGACAAGTCATCATCGCTTTTGATTTCTAATTGAATAAATAAATGTTGATCCATTTCTTTCATTTGCCTATCACCATGTGCATTCCTTATTTTAGGGCTAGACCGTTAAACTAGCGCAGGAAATACGTCACGGTCATGGAGTCCATCCCACCGAGTGAACGATGCAGGCATGATGTATGTCCTTTTAATCTTTCAAGGATACTATTTTTGGTTTTGTTTTCGATTAATCCATCCATGGATCCGAATAATTCAAATAACCAACCCCAACTTAATAAAACTCGCCTTATGGATTTCTTTTTTTTTTTTTTTTAATTGATCAAATAGGTGGTTTTTCATTTCGATGTAGCTCAGGACCTCCGGTATTCCCTATTCTTAATGTTGTACTTGACTCGAATGGGAAAATATATCACCCCGACAAGTAGTCTGTCCTATCGACCGAGCCACGCACAACTAGTATCCTTTTCAATTTTGCATCAATATTACATTTTCCTTTCATCGATCCACTCGGACATTCCATTTGATTCTAAGTCAACAAATAGTTGGTTGCCTGCTTTAAAGAGCTTGTGATGTTGTGTATTCGTTGTCATTGTTTGAGTTTTAAACTCCACTGGGAAAGAACTCTTTCAATGTAGTATCTCACATTCAACGAATGACGTATAATACGTGTCCTTTTTGATCTTTGTTAAAATTACTTTTTGTTTGATTGGATTCGTTTGACACATGAGAAATCAAGTAAAATAAAAGCCCTAGCCCTTATTAATACTTGCCTTCCGATTTGTAATTGAAACAAAAAGTTGCTTTTTCCATTTTGGAAGGAGGAAAATGGACGTCCCGTATTCTGTGCCACACAGGTTAAGAGCTCGGGATGGTCCCTACTATTGTGTAGAACATCACATCGGGCTAACTACGCTAAACAAGTGTTCAATTAAGCCCCGATGAATGTTCCATTTTTTCTTTGAATGATCCATTCCGAGATCGTCTCAATAATTAGACAAGTCACATCCTTTTGATTTCTAATTGTAATAACAGTGGGCTGATCCATTCGGTGGAGTTTATGCACTATGTGCATTCCTTATTTGTAATAGATCAAGTAAACTAGGCGTGTGAAATACGCCAATAATCATGGAGTCCATCCCACTGAGCGAACGATTTATGACGTATGTCCTTTTAATCTTTCAAGGATACTATTTTTGGTTTTGTTTTCATTAATCCACTTGATGGATCCAAATAATCAAATAACCAACTCTAACTTAATAAAACTTGCCTTATGATTTTTAATTGATCAAATAGGTGGTTTTCTCTATTTTGATGAAGTCACATCTCATTCTCATTCACAGACTTTGACCCTCAAGATGAAAATATATCAGTCTCCGGGCTGCTATGTCCCATTGACCCGAGCCACGCACAACTAGTATCCTTTCATCTGTGCATCAATATTACATTTTCCTTTTCGATCGATCCACTCGGAGTATTACCCATTTGATTTGTAATTAAAACAAAATAGTTGGTTGCCTGCTTTGGAAAGAGCTTGTGATGTTGTGTATTCGTTGTCGCTATTGAGCTTTAAACTCCACTGAAAGAACTCTTCAATGTGAAGTATCTCACATTCAACGAATGACGTATAATAATGGTCCTTTTTTGATCTTTTGTTAAAATTACTTTTTTGCTTGATTGATTTGTTCGACACATGGGAAATCAAGTAAATAAATGCCCTAGCCAAAGATATTTTGCCTCCCGATTTGTAATTGAAACAAAAATTGTTTGTCTGCTTGGGAAGAGGATATGACGCCCAGATTCTTTATTGCCAATAAAGTTAAGAGCTCAGCAAGGTCCTCACTATTGCGAGAAATATCACATTTGGCTTAACCACGCCAAACAAGTGTTCAATTAAGCCCATTAATGTTCCATTTTTTCTTTTCAATGATCCATTCGAGACGCCAACAATTAGACAAGTCATCATCGTTTTGATTTCTAATTGTAATAAATAAAAGGTTGATCCATTTCTGTGGAGTTTATCACCATGTGCATTCCTTATTTGTGGCTGTAATCGTTAAACTAGCAGGAAATACGTCACAATCACGGAAGTCCATCCCACCGAGCGAACGATTTATGACAGATGTCCTTAATCTTTTCAAGGATACTATTTTTGGTTTTGTTTTGGATTAACCTAATTTTGATGGATCCGAATTTAACTAAATAACCAACCCTAACTTAATAAAACTTGTCTTTATGATTTTTAATTGATCAAATAATGTGGTTTTTCTATTTTGATGGGAGCTCATGGGACCCTCCGGGTATTCCCTACTTGTATTAGTGTATTTGACTCGGCATGGAAAATATATCACCCACGCCAAATATGTCCCATTGGACCGAGCCACGCACAACTAGTATTCTTTCACTTTGCATCAATATTACATTTTCCTTTTCGATCGATCCACTCTATATTACCCATTTGATTTGTAATTAAAACAAATAGTTGGTTGCCTGCTTTCTTGGAAAGAGTTTGTGATGTTGTGTATTCATGGTCGTTATTGGAGTTTTAAACTCCCATTTAGAAACAACTCTTCAATGAAGTATCTCACATTCAACGAATGACGTATAATACGTGTCCTTTGATCTTTTGTTAAAATTACTTTTTTTTGATTGATTCGCTTGACACATGAGAAATCAAGTAAATAAAAGCTCCCCTTAGCCCTTATTAATACTTGCCTTCCCATTTGTGATTGAAACAAAAAGTTGCTTTTGTCCATTTTGGAAGAGGATATGACGCCCCGTATTCTTTATTGCCAATAGGTTAAGAGCTCGTAAGAAGGGTAATACCCTCACTATCCTGCATAACGTCATTGGGCTTAAATCACGGGAAACAAGTGTTCACTTCCTAAGCCATGATGAATGTTCCATTTTTTCTTTTGAATGATCCATTCGGACGTCCACAATTGCCATGTCATCATCCTTTTGATTTCGATCGTAATAAATAGTGGGTTCAACCATCTGCCGAGCTTATGACCATTTGCATTCTTTATTTGTAATAAATCGTTAAACTAGCCAGGAAATACGTCACAATCATGGAGTCCATCCTAATCGAGTGAACGAACGTATATATAACGATGTCCTTTTAATCTTTCAAGGATACTATTTTTAATATTTTGTTTTTGATTAACCTAATTTCGATGGATCTGAAATTAACCACAATAACCAACCCTAACTTAATAAAACTTGCCTTATGATTTTTAATTGATCAAATAGGTGGTTTTTTTATTTTGATAGTTTGTGACCTCCGGTATTCCCTACTTAATAGTGTATTTGACTGGGCATGGAAAATATATCAATCTGCCGAGTATGTCCTAATCGAGCCGAGCTCCGCACATCTAGTATCCCTTCTTAATCTTGCATCAATAACATTACATTTTCTTTTTGATCGATCCACTCGATACTATCCATTTCTTGATTTGTAATTGAACAATAGTTGGTTGCTCTGCTTTGTTGTTTCTGTGATGTTGTGTATTCATAGCCTTTTTGAGTTTTTTAATCCCACTATAGAAAGACCTCTTCAATGTGAAGTATCCTCAATTTCTCAACGAATGACGATAATACTGCCATTCTTGATCTTTGTTAAAATTACTTTTTTGTTTGATTGACTGGCTTGACATGAGAAATCAGCTAAATAAAATGCCCCAGCCAAAGATACTAGCCTTCCGATTTTGTAATTTGACCAGATAAGATTTTAAATTTCCTTCTAAAATAGGGCTTAGCCAATGTCGCCAAATCTCTTCAAGATAATAAATTCCCTAAGTTTGCACTAAAAGAATAGCAAGAAGTTAAGCGGTCAACCCAGAGAGATTATCTAGTTTTCAGTTCTCAAAATCAAAACAATCTAATTACTTTGTTCTTATAAAATGTCTTGGCAAAAAGTTTTCTTTTTTAAACTAAAGATCCAATTTTTATTTGGTTTTCTAAATAAACAAAGAAAGTAAACTGATTTTAGGATTAAGATCTTAAGGATTAAAAGCATCTAGGGTCACAATTTCACCTTCCTATGTTATCCAATGGGTCCACCAGATTAGGTTGTTCCATTGAACATGCTAACATATTCATGACAACAAATGGTCATTGAGGTCCCTTTTAAGAGTTGTAAGTGTAAGAATGGTCATCTAAACACACAAACATGCAAAGCCAATGTTCTCGTCTGAGCTCACTCGGATCCAGTTAACATTGCCACTAATGGTGGGGATGCCGTTTCACTTGCACAAGAGCGGGAGGGGTTTGCATCACCTCACTCTTGCTAGCTTAGTTGGGTGGGAGGAGTCTCCTCGCCCCGAAGAGTCGGATTCAAGGCAAGGGGAAGAGACAATACTTCCTTCTTCTTTTACTTGCTAAGAGTCGACAAAATCGTAATAAGATTCGTGCTATTTGTTCGACGATGGGACTTGGTTGCTTGTATGATCCGGAGGCGATTGGCTGTCAGGTCCAATTTTCTCCTCCCTTCTTGGGTCCTAGTGAGATCTGAATTCTTCTTGCCATTCTTTACGAGATTTTATTGGCCCTTCCCTCTCCGAGGACCTTATTTTAAGTTACGGGCCCCCCTTTTCCCCCGCGGATATTCGAGCTTCCATGTTTAGTCTTCATCCCAATAGGCTCACTGGGCCCGATGGTTTTAATGGTTTTTTCTTTCAACGGACTTGGCATATTGTTGGTCCGGATGTGGTGCAAGCTGTTCAAGAATTTTTCTCCTCTTGTCCTTCGAAGGCGTCTAATGCTACCATTTTGGCATTGATTCTAAAATCCCCAACGCTGCTCTCTGGAAGGACTTAGGCCGGTTTGTCAACTTTCTTGTTTATAGGTGCATTACCAAGTTGCTGGCAACTCGGTTTGCGGGGAACCCTTCCTTCTCTAGTTTAGACACAGGCGGCTTTTATCGGGGCGTCACATTGGTGACAATATCTTTCTCTTGCGGGAGTTGGTGCACGGATATGGTGCACTCCTCCTCCTCCCTCGGTGCGCTTTTAAAGTTGATTTAATGAAAGCATTTGATTCGGTGCGGTGGGACTTCCTTTGGGATAGCTTGGCTTTGTTTGGGTTCCCGGCCAGTTTATTGGATGGGTGAAGGCGTGTGTCTCTTCCCCTAGTTATTCTCTTTCTCTCAACGGCGAGTTAAAGGGGTTCTTTGCGGGAGGCCAGGTTCCGGCAAGGGGATCCCATTTCTCCTTACTATTTTTTCTGTGTATGGGTGTTCTCCCGCATTTTGGAGAATTTTATTCGGTCCTCTCTTCTTTCTCCTACCATTGCGTTGCTAAGACTCTCTTGTCCCACCTTTGCTTTGTGATGATCTTATGGTTTTTTGTAAAGGTGATGTTCCCTTGTTCGGGTTTTTTCACGAGGCTCTTCCGACTTTCTCGCGTCTCTCGCCTTCCCCGAACGGAGAAGAGTGCTGTTTTTGTTCAAACCAGGTTTTGGCTGGTTGGGTTTGTTCCTTCCTTCCGTCCTCTTAAACCGAGGTCTTGCTGATTTTGGCCATGCGTTCTTGGGTTTTCCTTTGGTGGTGGTTTCCTTTTCGGGCTCTGTTATTTGGGGGCTGGAGCTATCATTTTAACCAACTGCTCGGGTGTTCCAGCGGTTTGACCTTTCTTTGGACAGGTTCTGATCTATGTCATGAGCGTGGTGCTCGGTCTCTTGGGCCTGTGTCTCGGCCTAGAAGGAGGGTCTTGGGTTGAAAGCTAAAAAGTTGGACTGCTCTTTCTGGGGTGCTTTGGATCTTTATCGCCCTATCTTCCTCTTCTGTGGTCCGGGCTCGCTTGTCTTTGGTCTTCTTGGTTCTGGCTGGCTGGTTGTTTCGTCTCGCCTTGACAGATAAGATTTTTAGCCTCTCTAAAAGAGCTAGCTAATGTCGTTAAATCTCTCTTCAAAATAATAAATTCCCTAAGTTTGCACTAAAAGAATAGTTAAAGAAAAAAGGGGCCTAACCCAAGGGGATTAACCTAGTTCTCTAGTTCTCCAATCAAAACACCCAATTACTATTGTTCTATAAAATGTCTTGGCAAAAAGTTTTCTTTTTTTAACCTAAGATCTAATTTTTATTTGGTTTTCTAAAATAAAACAAAGAAAGTAAATCGATTTTAGATTAAAGATTCAAGGATTAAAGGCATCTAGGGTCACAATTTCACCTCCCTATGTTATCTCTATTGGTTCATGGTATTAGGGTTTATTCGATTGAAAACATGCTAAACATAAACCAAGGACAACAAATGGTATTGAGGTCCTTTTAGAGTTGTATGCGAATGGTCATCTAAACACACAAATATGCAAAGCCGACAAATCATACTTTGCCAAAGGATAATGATCACACCATTACAAATAAGTTATGAATCTCAATCAGCCCAGAGACTAAGGCTAATAATACCAAGGTGTACATCCAAAGATAGAACTTAAGAACAAATTCATAAAACATGCAAAACTCAATCATCCAAACCTAATATTCATAAACTACCAAAGAAAGCAACAAGGGTTACATTGCTCCCCTAGATTAAAAAACTACTCACGCATGATTACAAGCAAAACCAAGCAGAAAAGCTCAACATCTTCTTCTTGATCACGCGCACAAACAAAGCTCAAATCCAAGCTCCAAAATCCTGACGGTACACTCTTTGCTCTCAGGTCAAGACACCTCCAAGACTTGGAGCCTCTCTCTCTCTGCAACGTGTAGGGGTTTAGGCGTTCATAGCGGGCGTAGATCTTTATTTATAGAGGTTGAGTTGGGCCTTGAGGTGTGTAACCTAGCCCATCTATCAAAACGGCGTAGTTTTGATAAGTAACACTCGAAACATTAAAAACTCATCTTGATCCACAATTTGGACTTGGGCCTTCGGGGAACAAATGATCAACATGGAAAAAACGATTGGATCGGTCCAAAAATATCTCTGCAAGACGCCAATTTGCACGTGATATGGTGAATTCACGTGCACCTCAATTGAGCTCAAACTTCTCCCCAAGCTTCCTTGCATCTTGTAGAGGCCTAAGAGGCAAAAATAGGCTTTTGCACGTGAAGTGGGTGAATTCACGTTCAACTCCAAATTAGCTCCAAATGCTACGAAATTTCTCTGGTAGGTGAGGACATCATTCCAAGCAACTTTTTTTTTTTTTTTTTTTTTCTACTTTGCTTAATTGTTTGAGGCCATCTACTATGTCCAAAAGTGAGGTCCAAAATCTACTAAAACAAATTAAACGCATGTATTTGCAACTAGCATCTTCCCAGGGGTTAGAGCAAATATATATGATATATGAAGCAATAAGGCTCTAATCATGCTCTTAAACATCCTAATAAACACTAGAATAACGGCATAAAATGACGTTATCAAATACACCACACTTGAACCATTGCTTGTCCTCAAGCAAAAACATACAAGCATGCAAAAATAAAATAAACACGCGATCAAACAAGAAAAATAAAATAACAATCAAGGAGAATCATGGTTTCTAAGCATGGAACCATCATGATGAAATGGAAATTTAAGCATCAAAATGAGTCATAACTAGTTCATTCATGTCCATATCCCTAGTCCAACAACCATGCAATATCACCACTTAAATTTCGGATATGAGCAAGCATTCCATGATAAAATAGCACCTAGTTTCCCTTTAAGTTCTTACAAGGATAAAAGCAGCCTCACTCCAAATATAATAATTCTCGAAGCCCAATACCTATCAATGAACAATGGATGGAAAAACTCTATCTAAGGACCTCACTCGCCGTATATTATTGATTAACTTACAAACAAATCATGAGAGTTCCCCATTGTGCTCATCAAAGAAAAAACATCTCTATTCTACTTTTTTTGAACTCACCGCAGTCTAAAACCCAAACCACACTCTAGTCTACTAACTGAATAAACAAACATGAGCCAAAAAATTGAGCTCAACACTCTCAAAACAAAACACAAATCAACAAGTGGCTAAAAAAATCTAAAAAATCCTACATAAACATCAAGCCATTGTGGCTTTTATTCCAGTCTTTTTTTTTTTTTTTTTTTTTTTTTTTTTTTTTATAATAACCTTACAAGGTTGCATTTTATGCTCTCCCTTGATAGGATTAATTCACTCTTTTTTTTACTCATAACACATAAATAAGACCGATTTTTACTAATGCAAACCCACTTGCCATTTTGCTACATAAGGAGAACTTAAAATTCATTGATGTCGCATCCCATTTTCCAATTAAGTGATGGCTTTTTCACATTCCTAAATCATTTCCTTTTCTAATAATATCACAAAAAAAAAAAAAGAATGCAAAGACAGTCACAATGACTTAGGAGGTCTTGCATCCTAACTCCACACCAAACACCGAGCACTTAATAAGTAATCACATGCTTCTTTGACTCCTACCATTGAATAACCAATGTTGAATGCAAGATGAGTACAAATCAAATTATTACCCATAAACCATAAATGTCACTAAGGGGCTAAAAAGAAGTCAGTTCTTATTTTCATTTCTTTTCACTCAACTTTAAGGGTTACTTAGGTCTACCATAGCATTTCATGCTCGCCCTAATATTGAAAACTCAGCTCAAAAAACATGGTGATATCATTAAAGAGATATAGACTGATTAAACCAATTGCGACTATTATTAACTACTTTAACACCCTTATCACAACATGATACTAATGTGGCACAAAAATTAAATTTTAAGCCAAATTGCATACTTAATATCCATGTCTCCCACCAAACAAATCATTCAAGCAAAACAACTCAAATAAACATGCAACTAAAAACAAGATTGTTTTTTTTTGTGTTTTTGTTTTTTTTTTAAATAAAACATGCAATCACCATAAAAAGACAAGCTAGTTGTTCAAGTCACTCCCATACACCCTACTCAAAATATGCTATGTCGCATGGCATAAAAAAAGGAGTAGGAAAAACAGTTACCCCCGAGTCCCGCACACCGTAATAGTAGATGACATTGGCCACCATTAATCCACCCCGAGCCACAAAAGTCAACACGTCTCGCCTTGACTTCCCAATTTCCTTCCCTTGCGAATACCCATCATGTAGTAACAAACAAAGATCCCACAACAATTGGTCAGCCATGGGGAATTTGCATTTCATTGTAGTGAATAAGAGGGAGCTTGTCCCCCAACAAGCCTTCTTTGATCATTGCCACTTTTAATCGTTTGATGAACCCATGCACTAACTGCCTTTTCAGTCTAGCAAACCCTTCGCCCTTGGCTTGGATCTTATAAGACAGCAGGCCTAAATCCCCGTTCACACGGACCAGTACATAGTGCTCATGTGCACCAATTAGCACCTCATGCATACCATGCCAAGGGCGGTGCCCCTTTCATTCTCCTCCATTAATGCGTTGGCTCCATACCCCTCTCGGACCAGTGGTTGATTGAAAAGCTCACACAGCATGATGGAAGTGTACCTCAACTAAGGGGGTAATATGAGGCTGACCACTACATACCGCCTGTTCTACGAGAAGAGGTCATATCTCGTCGGTATAGAGATATTCATTCTCGAGATCCTCTTGGTAAAAGGAGTGAAGATATCATTATCCCGTATAAATCGAGCCCCATGACCTGTGGAATTGATGAATTCTTCAAATGTCATTGCTCTCTTCAGATGATAAAATTTGGATTAATGAGTAAATAAACAGGAGGTCCAGTAGATCTTCGGGTTGGCGAGCATGTGGCGCACCCCAAGATCATTGAAGTATAGCGAGCACCAGGGCCCGAGAATATGCGGGAGATACGCCAAGCACCGGAAGGTGAATACCTGCTCTTGGCGCCCCTCCTGAGGTTGGAAGGTGAATACCTTCGGCGCTCGCCGGTGAGAGCACAATTTAGTCAAGGTTCTTGTTGAGGTGGATCTGCTCCTGGCTGGATAAGCATCTTCAGGGGAGGGAGAGGGTTCTTCATCAGATATCTCCACTATAGGAGAACGTTTTGATGCTTTCCTCTTCCTTTTCCAAGCCTTCCGTTTTTTCTTGAGGCCTTTGACTTCTTTGTTGTCCCTTCCTCGGGGCTTCCACCTCGCGGTCGGGTTCGGCATTTGCTTCCCTGAGCTACTGTGTTTCTTGCCTCCGAGCTTCGATAGATGCAGCGGGAGGGGAGCTTCGGGGCCTCCTGCTCTAGGTGATGCATGAGCACCTACATTCGGGGCCTCCATGCTCTCGGTTCTAGGTTATGGAAGTACCTTGTTGGTCTCCAGAGAGATGAGGGCCATTAATTCTTCAAATTGGGCATTAGTGATGTGCCCATTATATTGCCTTAATGATGACCTCCACTTCGGCTCACCACCTGCCCACTTTATGCCTTGAAAGAAATTGAAAATGTCTTCTTTGTGTACATTGAAACATGTACATGGCAGTGAGTCCGTATGAGTCTCTCTTCCTTTGATCCAAATGAGGAGAGGTCTCCCTTGCAAAGTCTGTGGACCGCTCCATGAACACCGTGCC
>JAKCVP010000174.1:0-10485 GCA_023512835.1 Taxillus chinensis
TTATTGGTCTTGCCGTGATTGGGTATGGTACTGAATTTGTTGTTTTGAGTTACTCCTTGGACTCCGTTGGGCGTCTTGTTGATTGTGACCGAATTGGTGGAGGGCAAACTTCATCCTGATGTAGTTGTGTCCTGGATTGTAAGTCATCATGAGTTGCCTTTGGCATTGGTTGGGTTCTGTTGTTGCATGTATCGTTATAAAGTGAGGCGGTTTTAGCAGTGATGATGGTGCTGCTGTGGTGATCTCCATGCGTGGAAATGTGATTGTGGTTTACATAATGTTTTTCTCTTGTTTGTTTGTGTTTCCTTGTGACCTCATTATGTTTGCTGTCAGGGTAAGGTCTACATATGGAGTGTGGCTGCGTTGTAAATTGTTGGTGTCCGTTGACATCCAATCTCAATGGTGTCATTGTTGGGTATTTTACATTGTGGAGTGTTGGTTCTATTGTGACACGAGTAGGTGTCTACCGCCGAGTACCCTGCTATGTCGATGCAGTGACTTCTCGTTCAATCATATGAATTCTCGTGATGTTTGCTACTTGGTTTCTCTTTTCGGGGACGAAAAGTCCAAAGGGTGGAAGGTTGTGAGGAAACTCCCTGCGGATGAGTTGGTATGGTGTTGGCGAATGGGCAGTGGAACGTTAAATGTGTAGTAGTGTTTTGTTTGTGAGTTGTTCCTTGTAGTGGTGTTTATTATGTGAGTTGGTCTGTGACCTATGTGATTTGTTAAACGTGTTGGGGATGAGCGTATATGTCTTATACCGTCGTGACATGTGAATACTTGTGACATGTGTTAGGTGAGGAGAACAAGGGTTGTTTATGCAATTAGAATATGTGTTCCCCTATCATGCTGTGTTGTATTGGGTCTGTGGGTACATGCCTTCATGTGTGTTATTGTGTGATATATTCAGTCGCAGGTATGCGAATGGTTGTGGGCGATGTGCATCAGCATGTGCACTATGGAAAGTGTATTGTCTTTTCGAGGATGACGCGTCCTATGGAGGAGATATGGGAACGTGAATCCATGATGCGTGAGCAACACCCAGAGTTGTTCGAGGACGAACACTCCTAAGGGTGGAGGGGTGGCTGTTGGCTGGTGTATTTGTATTTCCTTTCAACTTTTGACTTTTATTTATATTGAATGTGTTAATGAAATGTGCTTGTGATGGGTATTTGTGACATGTGGATGTGTTTCCATGGATGGTGATCCATGTAGTTATGGACTGTGGTGGCACTGTGTTATGTGCTATTGTGTACAATGTGCGGTGTATGACCCATTTGGGTCTTGTGGCTTGTGTGGTTTTCCTTGCATTTTGTTTCTTTTCGAGAACGAAAAGTCTTAAGGGAGAGAGGATGTAATGACCCGTATTTTGGGATGTGAGGAGTTAGTCTAAGTTTTGCCTTTTTGGGTGGAAATTGTTGGGTTTTAGGGAGTTTTCTTTCCACACACTTTGGCTAAATTATCTTGTATGTTGATAAGTAAGCAAGAGGCAAAGTTTGAGCCCAATAGAGAGTGCACGTGAGAATGCACGTGAGAATGGCTTTTCACGTGCAGTGAGATTTTTGCATGGGAGCCTTCCTGATGTTGTTTTAAGGCTTGTGGTGAAATTCTAGAGCATTTGAAGGTACCCGTGAGAAAGACCTTTCTCACATGCAGCCTCCATTACCCTTGTTTTATTGTTCTGATACTTGTTTGCTAAAGGACCATGGTGAAATTATGAGTGTTTTGTCTTGTGTGGTTTGACCCGCATAAATTATGTCTGAAGGTTTTGCAGCAAGTGCACTGGTCAAGTAATAAAATGGAGTATTAAGACTCCGGTTGTCGAACCCACAGGGAGGTAGCTAATGCTGTTAAGCAGCGAGCACTAAGCTAACAAGTTGAT
Organism: Taxillus chinensis; assembly: GCA_023512835.1. Taxonomy (NCBI): domain Eukaryota; kingdom Viridiplantae; phylum Streptophyta; class Magnoliopsida; order Santalales; family Loranthaceae; genus Taxillus; species Taxillus chinensis. The sequence goes on from JAKCVP010000174.1 coordinate 1,883, forward strand.
TTTATGTCTGGACAATTGATGTTTGTTGTGCAAATATTTTGAACAAAAAGATAGTAAATCAGAATGTTGGCAAGCCGTTGGTATAGACATCTAGGGTCACAATGTTTACCACCCAATCGATTGTATTAATCTGGTTATGGCTCTTGTTCTTGATTTATGTTCTAGTTCAAGTTCATGTTGATTATCTCCTACCTATCTTACATTTGGTCCATGCTAAGATAGATTTAAGGCTTTTATCCCATTTGGTCCATGCGAATAAAAGTGATCAAGGTAGACAAACAATCTAATAGTTGCAGACTTGGTCCATCATGCAATATTAAATCTAATTCACTAGTGTTCCACCCTAGACAAGGGCTAAGATTACCTAATTATGCATAAACTAGGCATTTCCATTCAAGCAAGTGAATTAAACAAGAACTGAATTCTATTTTATTGAGCAACCATAACCAAACCGAATACAATTTATTGGGGCTACATTGCTCCCTAGACTAACAGACTACTCCATAATCATGATAAAAACAATAACAATCATAGGAAAGAACATGATTACAGATCCAGGACAATAAAGGAAGACCCCAAGATGAACCAGGACTCCAGCCTCCAAAGACTCGCGTCGCCGCCCAAACTCACTCCTTGCCAAGGACAATCGATCTTTTAGCAATGGCTATAGCTCTTTTCGAACTCGGATCGGATTCTCCCACTCAAGATGATTTACAATGCCTCCAAAGACCCCTATTTATAGGTTTTAGTGGGCCAAATTAGGGTTACAAAAGGTGTGCCCTAATTATAAATGTGGTCGCAGCCAAAACGACGTCGTTTTGGTTAGTGACACTAATCGACGTTCTAGGCGAAATAAAACTCAAACTACACCAAATTTGACCCCAGTTCTTTAGAGGAAAATGATTAAAACAACAAAATACATCATTTGGAGCGCAAAAATGCTTGCACGTGAGAATGCACGTGAGAAGACCCTTTTCACGTGTAGCTCCATTTGCTCTGAAACTTCACCCAGCACTTTATCACATCGATAGAAGCCTTCCATGCAAAAATATCCTTGCCCGTGAAAAAGGTCATTTTCACGGGCACCTCCAAATGGTCTGAAAGTTTTATGAGAGATAGATGACATCATTTGGAGCAACTTTTGTTCTGCACGTGAGATCATCTGAAGTCTCCTACTAGGTCAAAAAAATAAAATCCCAATATCACGTGCAAAATATTTTGTTGTCCTTTTGCTCTGAAATTTTTATGGGAGGTAAAGGGCATCATTTGAAGCAACTTTCCCTTCTGCATGTGATATTGTTAAGGCCATCTTCGTGGTCAAATAAATCAAAATGTTTGTTCCGCACTAATAGTGTGAAGAGACCTCTTGCGACCTTGTCGCTTGTAGCCTTCAAAATGCCTCCTTTTGAGATCATAAGTTGCCACAAGCTCCCTTTTTAGGAGATAGAGTAGTCTAGCTGATGACTAGAGAAGAAATCATCCAAAAACCTACCCAAAAACAGCTCAAAAACACATATACAAGACAAGTAGTGTCTTTCTTGGGGTTAGAGCAAATATATATGAAATATGGTACTAAAAAGGCTCTAAACAAGCTCTTTGATACCCTAAATAGGCTATAAAATAACGGCATAAATGCACGTTATCAAATACACCACACTTGAACCATTGCTTGTCCTCAAGCAAAAACACAATCAGCCAAAAAGGAAACAAACACTCATTCAAACATGAAGAAAAATAAAATAACAAACAAAAGAGTCATGTTTCCTAAGTATACAACCTTATCATGCTTTGAAATGGGCATTTCAAGAAGCAAAACGAATTATAATTTAGCTCATTCATGTTCATACCTCTAAGTCCAACAACCATGCGGTCTCATTACCGAAAGTCGATATCAATAGAACTTAGCTACCATTAAAGTCATCACCAAGGTCGGAAGCGCCTCACTCGGATATAATTTTTCTTCTCTCTCATGCTCAAGCCCAAGATCAATACCTAACAAAAATAGGGGTAGAAAAACTCCTCACTACATTCTCCATTAGCTATTGCTTAAGTTCTTGCCAAGCATACATGGGAGTTCCAACCCGTGCTCATCAACAAAAACACACACTCTATTCTACTTACTGATAAACACTTGGAGCTAAAGATTTAAGCTCACACTTGTGAAGCAAATTGCAAAACAAAATAACTTAGCCATTATGGTCGCAACACGAAAACAAACACATATAAACAAGTAAGCCATTGTGGCTTTTATTCGGCAAACATTTTTTTTTCTGTTTTTGTTTTTTTTCTGTTTTTTTTTCCTTTTTTTCACACTTCTTTTTAGTAATAACCTTACAAGGTTGCATTTTATGCTCTCCCTTGATGGATTATTCACTCTTTTTTTGCTTTTTTAAATACTCACCTTTTATTTAATTTTTTTGTTTTATTTGCCTTTTTCTTTGCTGGAAGGAGAGAAAAACGTATCTCAATCCCTTTATTACATGACACATAAGGCTCTTTGGTCTCTTATGGCACAATGACACCAACACCAAGCACTGAGCACAAATAACTAGTCATCATGCATACTTAACTCCTACCATTAAATAACTAATGTTGAATGCATAGAGGAGCAAAGCAAACTATTACCCATACCCAAAAATGTCACTCAAGGGCTAGAAAGAGGCTGCTGATCTCAGTTTGTTTTTGTATTTTCTTTTTCCCTCAACTTTAAAGGCCACTAAGGTCTATCATAATATGTCATGCTCATTTAATATTCAAATACCAGCTCCACTAACATGGTGATCTCATTCACAAGGTACAGACATGAATAAACCAAAGTATAATACACTTTAATTACTTAAATTAAAATTCAGCCAAAAGGGCATACTTTATTATCCATGGCTCTCCACATACAAAACACACATTCAAACATGAAAACAATTTACGCAACCATAAGGACAAGTAAATGGCGCAAGCCACCCCCACACCACACTTAAGAAATTGCTATGTCCTCAGAGCAAGGGAAAAGAAGACACTTACCTCTGAGTGGGTAAGCTGTAGTGATATCACGGGTATGCTATTGAGGCATCAAATGGGTTGCAATTTACTTGAAACGTTTCCTATGTGTGGGACCCTTTTCAATGAATAAAACGCGTCAGTTGGATGTCTCAGATTCCCTCCTTATTTCATTTAAAACCCCTGCATCAGTGGTTAGTGGCAGCAGCATAATCATAATAATTGATAAACATAACAAAAAATAAAAATAAAAAAAATGAAAAGAAATTGGGTTGCCTCCCAACAAGCGCTCTATTTTAAGTCTGTAGCTAGACTGTTCTTAGTATGTTTAACCAACACATGGTAAGCCTTCATCCTTGCCATATACACTTGCGCAGTTTCATATTCCACGGCAATCAGATGAAAGAATTGTTGTGGCAACAACTTGGACTCCAGGAGCACGTACAAAATGAAGAGCACCCCCACAAACTTGAGGTTCTCTTTCCTCTCATGTTGGGTAGGCAACAAAAATTCGATATACTCCACAATTGGATTAGTCAATATGCTCATGTGTGTACCTTCCTCATCTAACACTTTCTCTTTAAAGATAGGATAAGTTAATCCCCAAGGAAACTCAGTAAAAGCTTGACGCATGCAAATCTTCTTCAACCTGAACAACTTTGATTGATGGGTCTCCGGGATAGCAAAATAAACCGATCATCACCGAAATTTCGGGGGTTGCATATCCAGATTCTCCACTCGTTTGTGGTTCTTCTTCTTTTTCAAACAATCCAAGAAATGGTCAAGCCATCCTCCTCTTCTTCAGTTGGAAGAGACCAATGTAAAGCAGGTTGTTCAGTTTGGGGCATCAAATTGCTTATATGTTCTTGACTTTTGGGAGAAAACAAGTAGATACATTAGATGGGCAAAATAGTTGAGATGGAAGAGCCACCTTGTCATGGTCGGACATTGTCCTTTGTACCACTTCAGGTTTTGTAATATTAGCAGCATCATTGTGGTGATCTAGAATGGGATCAGTATAAGAAGAATCATCATCATCCACAAAGTCCCATATTTTTGATGACGAAGCTCGAGAATGAATGTCTTGAGGCGGTACACCATCCCGATCGAATCCTATGTGGCCTTTCTTATGCGACTGGTCATTGGAATTAGTGCTCTTTCCTCCTCTTCTTTTTCTTCAAATCTAGGAACAACAACTTCATTGTGGTAGGGATATAGGTCTGCTATCCCTGCTCGACCTTCTTTGTAGCTTCATTGGCGAGAGCTAGCTGTTCGATGGAAAAGTGAAAACAAACGGTCTTGTTTTCCGTAGTAACTCTTGCTACATAAAGGTTGAATGGGTTGTCGGGCATTGATGGAGTGTGTATTGTCTAATACTTGCCCAACCACCGTCTGCATTCGTGTCGCTAGGTCGCCATCTCAGCGTGTAATGCTTCAATAGTCTTTTCGATCTTCACTTCTCTTGTCTCTGGTAATAAAACATTTGGAGAAGTAGGGTGTATAAACCCCTCAACCTTTGTATCTTGGAGTTGTTTTTCAGTTTCCTTGTTGACATTTAAAAAGAACTCCCTCATTTCTTCATGAAGATCTTGTAACGGAGGATCATCTTTGCCACACTAAGTTCTGTTGTAACTCATTGCCTCCAAAGAGTGAGGATGAACAAATTAAATCATCATTGTGCATCCTTGCCCATGTGTCCTCGTCACACTTCGCGAAGAATTCAGTCATGTGCTGGGGTGATGCTTCTTGTGGAGAATATTCAGCGTTGAATTGTTCTTCACTTGGCCAAACTCCATAGCCATCTCCATAAAAGTTATTAGCAGTATTCTGGGGCTGCTGGTAAGTAGAATTAGTGGCAAGATGTCCTTGGTTGTAGTCCCACTTTTTAAATGTTGAACACTTTATATAACTTGGGTCAGAATAAGCTTCATATGGAGAATCCCAAAATCTCCCTCGGTCTTCTTGGGTAGGACGAAACGTTGAGCGCACGACTCCAACAAATCCTCCATTGCTTGCTTGGGATCAACTTCATAGCTCCAATCCATTGGAATGTTTGGTTTTTAAACCTACAAAAACAAAAACAACCAAATACCACACATAAACCCGAACCAAAAAGCAGAAACGTGAGCACTCACATATACATATTCACATCCTAAAGAAAAGTCCATTATCTGTGAGGAGTGTAAGGCAATAACTCTCCTCGAGTATGTCGCATACACTGAGGAATTAAAACAAACACTTGATGTGTACCCCTAAAAGAAAACAAAACAAAACAGAGAAATACAAAGCCACACCACACTAGAAAAATAGAAAATTAAAATTCCAGATCACAAATGAACTTGATCACCTAATGTCACCTAACCCTAACAACGTTTGGCTTGCCTCCCCGGCAACGGCGCCAAAAACTTGACCCGCATAAATTATGTCCGAAGGTTTTGCAAGCAAGTCCTGGTCAAGTAATAAAATGGAGTATTAAGACTCGGTTGTCGAACCCACGGGAGGTAGCTAATGCTGTTAAGCAACGAGCACTAAGCTAACAAGTTGATTTTATGTCCTGGACAATTGATGTTTGTTGTGCAAATATTTTGAACAAAAAGATAGTAAATCAGAATGTTGGCAAGCGGTTGGTATAGACATCTAGGGTCACAATGTTTACCACCCAATCGATTGTATTAATCTGGTTATGGCTCTTGTTCTTGATTTATGTTCTAGTTCAAGTTCATGTTGATTATCTCCTACCTATCTTACATTTGGTCCATGCTAAGATAGATTTAAGGCTTTTATCCCATTTGGTCCATGCGAATAAAAGTGATCAAGGTAGACAAACAATCTAATAGTTGCAGACTTGGTCCATCATGCAATATTAAATCTAATTCACTAGTGTTCCACCCTAGACAAGGGCTAAGATTACCTAATTATGCATAAACTAGGCATTTCCATTCAAGCAAGTGAATTAAACAAGAACTGAATTCTATTTTATTGAGCAACCATAACCAAACTGAATACAATTTATTGGGGGCTACATTGCTCCCCTAGACTAACAGGACTACTCCATAATCATGATAAAAACAATAACAATCATAGGAAAGAACATGATTACAGTACCAGGACAATAAAGGAAGACCCCAAGATGAACCAGGACTCCAGCCTCCAAAGACTACGGCGTCACGCCCAAACTCACTCCTTGCCAAGGACAATCGATCTTTTAGCAATGGCTATAGCTCTTTTCGAACTCGGATCGATTCTCCCACTCAAGATGATTTACAATGCCTCCAAAGACCCCTATTTATAGGTTTTAGTGGGCCAAATTAGGGTTACAAAAGGTGTGCCCTAATTATAAATGTGGTCGCAGCCAAAACGACGTCGTTTTGGTTAGTGACACTAATCGACGTTCTAGGCGAAATAAAACTCAAACTACACCAAATTTGACCCCAGTTCTTTAGAGGAAAATGATTAAAACAACAAAATACATCATTTGGAGCGCAAAAATGCTTGCACGTGAGAATGCACGTGAGAAGACCCTTTTCACATGCAGCTCCATTTGCTCGAAACTTCACCCAAAGACTTTATCACATCGGATAGAAGCCTTCCATGCAAAAATATCCTTGCCCGTGAAAAAGGTCATTTTCACGGGCACCTCCAAATGGTCTGAAATTTTTATGAGAGATAGATGACATTATTTGGAGCAACTTTTGTTCTGCACGTGAGATCATCTGAAGTCTCCTACTAGGTCAAAAAAATAAAATCCCAATATCACGTGCAAAATATTTTGTTGTCCTTTTGCTCTGAAATTTTTATGGGAGGTAAAGGGCATCATTTGAAGCAACTTTCCCTTCTGCATGTGATATTGTTAAGGCCATCTTCGTGGTCAAATAAATCAAAATGTTTGTTCCGCACTAATAGTGTGAAGAGACCTCTTGCAGCCTTGTCGCTTGTAGCCTTCAAAATGCCTCCTTTTGAGATCATAAGTTGCCACAAGCTCCCTTTTTAGGAGATAGAGTAGTCTAGCTGATGACTAGAGAAGAAATCATCCAAAAACCTACCCAAAACAGCTCAAAAACACATATACAGCACAAGTAGTGTCTTTCTTGGGGTTAGAGCAAATATATATGAAATATGGTACTAAAAAGGCTCTAAACAAGCTCTTTGATACCCTAAATAGGCTATAAAATAACGGCATAAATGCACGTTATCATGGTTGCAAAAAGGTTGTAGTCTGTCATCAAAACTACGTCGTTATGATGCTGAGATTCATTTAATCAAAACTACGTCATTTTGATGCTGGGATTCATTTAATCAAAACTACGTCGTTTTGATGCTGGGATTCATTTAATCAAAACTACGTCATTTTGGGGTTTGAGTTGTCTATATAAAGGGGTGAAGACTCCTTGTTCTAGGGTTAGGGTTCTCTTCAGCCACTGCAGTCGTCATAGAGAGAGAGAGAGAGCTAGAGAGAGGGAAGGAAGGAGAGCTGCTGGTTGCTGCTGGAGCGTCTTGCGTGGGGAGGACGGCGTCTAGCGCGGGAGTAAGGAGGATCTTTTGTAAGGTAGGGGTTCTGTCTTTCCCCGTCTGTTCCGGGGTTAGCCCTGCGTAGATATTTTACAGAGTTTCTATGGCTATCGTTATAATATTTATATCTAAATTCATATAGGTGTGACCTCCTATATGAATATTGGCCTTCAGTGGCGTTTTGTTGTGATTTCTGATGTTGGGTGGTTAGTGCATGTTAAATGTTCGATAAAATGCCTGTGTGAATATGCCTGCATGTATATGCTTGAACGTGTTTGATAATAGGCCTGTGTGGCTGGATTTGTGAGTTTGTGAATGTATGCTTGCTAAGTGTTTGAAGTTATGCCTGTGAGGCTATGTATGCTAAGTGTTTGAAGTTATGCCTGTGTGACCATGCATATTAAGTGTTTGATGTTATACCTGTATGGTCATGTGTCTTGCGTGTTTGCTTGTACACCCGGTGGCTATGGAAGCCCAGGGCTGTTTATTGAACCCGGTGGTTGTGGAAGCCCGGGATCGATCATGTTAGCCTTGTGAGGCTGTGGAAACTATGCCTGAGAGGCGGTTAAACTATTTGCCTGAGAGGCGGTTAAATCATTGACCTGAAGAGGCGGTTAAATCACTTGCGGTTAAATCATTAGCCTGAAGAGGCGGTTAAATCACTTGCGGGTAAATCATTGGCCTGAAGAGGCGGTTAAATCACTTGTGGTTAAAGTGTTAGCCTGTGTAGCAGTGGAAGATTGTAATTCTTGATGTGGTTGTTTATTATGTCTCTTGAAATTATTGTATCACGACACTGCACTTGTACACATGGCATGTAGATGCTAGGAGCATGGGATGGGTTGGGGAGACATGATCTCTACTGAGCTGTGGTTGCTCACTCCTCCTACTGTGTTTGGTTTTTCTACAGGGACCTACAGGCGTTAGGCGGAAACACCCAAGTTGAAGGCAGTTCTGTTTTGTGGCTTTGTTTATTATTATTTGAGTTTTGTTGTTTTTGTGTGAACTTTGTAACTCTAGTGGGGAGATATTGTAATGAGGAGTTTTATGTAATGAAAAAAAAGTTTGGGCACATTTGTATGTTTAGATTTAATAAATAT
>JAKCVP010000175.1:0-10436 GCA_023512835.1 Taxillus chinensis
TGAGACCGAGCCGAGATATGGGCCAGGCACAATAGCCGGACCCCTTTGAGATTTGGCCAGGACGTGGTCCTGAGTCTCGGTGTAGCACTCACGACGGTGGGCTAAGTCTACACCCATTCCTGAGGGTAGATATGGCGCCCGAGGAGGTGGTTGACCATATCCGACTCGGGTGGAAAATGTTGCATTGGTGTCCATGCAACATTCGCCGGAATGTGGTATGTCATGTCGCCGTGGTGGCGGGGTGTCCTCTCGCCCTTCAGGCGGGTTCAGGTAAAGAGTGTTTACTGGGTGATGTTTGCCTGCGTTAGCCTTAGGCACGACACGAGCACAAGCATACACATATCATGCATGTTGCAGCCGGGACGGGTCTGGGGAGACGGGATCCCTACCGAGCCGTGGTTTGCTCACCCCTCCTATAAACCGTTTCTTTTCCGGGGTTTAGCAAACGTAGGTGAAGGCCGAGGAGCTAGGCCCCGAGGCCGAAAGTTTTATATTATTTCCTTTGTTGTACTGGTTTTATGTGTTTGGATTTTGGTTTGGTTTTATTGATGGCTTCATAGGGGTTTTTCCCCGACTGGGTTGTAATGAACATTTAGTCTTTGAAATGAAATAAAATGAGATGTTGTTATTCAATTTGTGTTTGTGTGCATGGTTTGGGAGCAGGAGCATGCCCCTTGGCATGTTAGCCTGATTGTGCAGGTTTAGGACAGCACCCGTGCTAGAAGTCCTTTTAAGGTGCTTGCACCAACCCCTTGTCCCTTCGGGTGTGGGCATGGGTAGTCACTACTCATTTCCAAGTGGAAGGAAATTGGGGCGTGACAGTTGTCGCCTTTGTTCTATCCTTGAAACTTGTGTCTCTCAACAGAACTGCTTTTAACCACCTTAGTAGAGCTATCTTTGGATGTGGATGTAATGAACTCAACAACCTATAGGTTTTCGAATGTGCTTTTCTCTACCCAGCGGGCCCACCCTATAGAGGTTCATATCCCGTATTTCAAGTAGTACTACAAGAGAGTTTTCAACAACACAGAGAATTCGCAACTCACAGATGCACCCTTTCATACACTCTTTACTCGGTAAAATAGAGTTTCTTTCCAACACTTCCCAAGCAGACACTCCCGAACAAGGCAGTCTAGAGTAGATCTATTGTTTCGATCTCCAACTCTACGTAGATTTCGGAGGCATTGTGTCTCTTTGTAATGCAGTCTTTTCACTCGGGAAAGAATCCACCCTCTAAAAGCAAGGTCTATTCGGATTCATGTCCTTTCAGACTCTCTTGAAAGTGGAGAGATTCTATCTTTGCTCTCTATGCGTTCTCGGTATAGTCTGTTTGGTGCCGTTCCATCCTTGATATTCTTAAGGATTGTATAGTGAGAGAAGGTTTTGTATTCCCTTTCATCAGACTCTCTTGAAGTGCTAGCCGCATATGTACACCAAGCTCTTACTGCATGCTTGAAATCGAACCCAATCCGTAAGAACAACAAACCATTCCGCAGGGACAGCTCTTTCTCTTCTAGCAAGGACGGAAAAACATACTTTCTCTTAGTTGGCCGAATACACTGTGAAACAAAGGTACAAAGTGCTACTACCGTAGGGTGTATCAAGTACTACTCTGTTTTGAGAGATGGTCTCTCTGCTCTCGCTTAAAAGCAACCCTTCCACGAAAGTCCATCGAACACCATAGAAACTCAAAAAAGAAAGTCTCCCATAAGTGACTTTTCCAACCGGAAGAGTAAGGGCACCTCTGTCATCGAAGATAGGTGACTGAAGTATTACATCTTTGCTGCCTCTCTCAAAGCACTTTCAAAAAGGGGGAATTCTGTCGTGTATGTTCTAGCAATTGCGTAAAGCAACAACAATTGAAGCATTCCGAGAAAAAAGAAATGTTTCGGAAAGAGTTCAGCATGTAGGCCGGCCAAGAGTCGATTCCAGTAGTACACTGCAACGAATTTGATGGCATAGATATACCTGAAAGCAGTTCCACTAACAGACTCAAACCTGTTTTATCACTTTTACTTGAGGAATATGGGTCTATCGATCCAGCACTTTCCTGTAGAAAAACAAGTCATTCTTGTGTCGCGAGAAAGCTGAATGCGGTTAAGAGGGCATGCACACTCCGACCGTATACGAATGAGATCGGAACTCTCCTATGGTTTCTTTATTTGGGACTAGGCACCCACAAAGGTTACGAAAGAGAATTCTCTGCTGTTCACGCTTCTAAGATACCCGCTGCGATACTCTATCCCACGGTCTTATTATACCCCTAGAGCCTATCGGACCTTGGGGCCCCAGTCGCTTTCGTAGTCTATCAAGAATCGAACAGGTGTGTTCTGTCATTCTGTTCTCTTAGAGTGTTTCCTGTGGCTCTATTGAGTTTTCCGGGCTTCCCTGAACTCCGAACTCTCTACTATGTCATAGGAAAAAAGAGGTTACTAAATAGAAACGAATGTGGCGAAAGCCTAACCTTCACTCGAGTTTTGAATACCATATTTGAAAACACTCGTGTTTGAAGTCTACTGAAAGAGTCATACCTCTCATTCCAAAAGCTTCCCTAGATTGGCAAAGCCGATGCCAACAATTCTTTCTTAGGAGAGAACACTCACTGTTTGAAAACTTCATGTCCAAACGAAATAGCAATGCTAAACGGAACAAGAAAAGAGTGGTCTACCATAAAGGCGCAGAGGGGACTCGAAGCAGATTCACTTTTCGGCCGGTTCAGGTACATAGTGATCTGAAAGGCGGAGCTAACAAATGCTCATTTGCTTATTACGTTTGCTAGCCATAATACCATCATGAAATTTGGGAGCTCCATTCACAAAAGAGATTGGATTCGCTTGAGTGCCTATCGTGTACACTTCTCTAGGCGAGTTCGCTTTCTTTGGATGCGCAGAAAGGTATACTCATTGTGTGCTATGAATGCACCCACTTTCTTAATGTACGAAAGAAAGAGATCCTATTTCGCAAGTACTCTATTCCAATGTGAAATACTTGTCGTTAGGCTACCTACTCTCTTTCCGAATAAAGACAAAGACACTTTCTCCTCCAAACTCTTATTTCGAAGTATCAGTGAAGCCCACAGGTCTGGCAAATAAAGACACTCTTTATGGATCTACTACCCGGTGGCGACATAAGATAAACGGAAAAGCCTTCAATAACTCCCCTTGGAGACACAGAAGAATGGGCATCCATGCCCTAAGCAACCCCAAAAAAGTGAACTGCTAACAGAGAATTCCAGATAAGAGTGAAGTGATAGGATGTCGAGTACTTCCTCTGCTTTCAGGTTTGAGTCTGTTAGTGGAACTGCTTTCAAGTATATCTATGCCATCAAATTCATTGTAGTAGTATTCGGATCTCTAGTTTGTAGAACTCCCGGTCTCTAAGAAACTCTTTCATGAAAGGACTCTGATGGAAGCAAAGAAAGGGCTGGTAACACTCTAGAAAGAGGGAAGCACTCTACTAAGTACAACACCTAAAGGCCTATGTCTGGCCACCCTGTATAGGCCCGGTCGGTGGAATACTCTCTTAAGAACACATCTGAAAGCCTGTTAAGCAAAAGTGGTCGAAAATTCTACTGTTTGAAATCGAAGGACACCCTGGAGAGTGTGTGGATCATACTATCTTGAAGGTAGCGGAAAGTAAAAGGCAAGTTCACTCCTGAACTCGGTGAACTCAGCTGATCTGTCTGGGTCCCATCTCCGTACCCTATCCCTACAGGATGCTAACCCTACCATCTATATTCCTCCAAGATTTGTAGTTGACTATTTTTGGTCCTTGTTTCGCCGTCCGTAAGCACCCATGAGAAGAGCAATGCACAATGGAAACTCTTTTCTGTTCAAAAGTGAGTTAATAGAACAAGGACTACCAGAACACCTTTCTTGTTGCATGTTTACGAGAACTCTAACGAGCCACATACACCTCCTTTATCTCTTGGGTTGAAAGAGGTTTCGGCAGAATTAGAATGGGAGTACGCTTTTAAAGGACAGTTTAGTGGAACAGAAGAGTGATTCTCTTTCTTGAATAACACTATGCTCTCGCAATGCATTCGATTGTCGTCGCTAAGTTACACTCCCATCTTTCATACCGGAAGAAGAAAAAGGGAAACTATAACGGAATTGAAGTACTCCAATAGTAGAGAGAACAACCAAACTACCACGGTGAGTAGGGTATGTATATCAATTTCGAGAAAGGGAGATACTTTTCTGTCATTGATAGAAGTCCAAGAGAGGTATTGTCACGCCCCGGTTTTCTAACCCGAGGAGACCGGAACGTGACCCTCCCTTTACCCGGGTTTGGATAAAGGGTTAGGATACAACATACACTTCACATTTTATTTTCAGAGACCAAAATCACATAATTATTAAATTCAAACCACATGCCTTTATCATGTTTCAAACTTCATTACAAAATCTCCCCGCTGGGGTTACAAGGCCTCAACGAAATTACATAACACAAATTACATAACATAAAACAAAGCCACAAACGGAACTCCTCCACCTAGGTGTTCCCACCTAACGCCTGTAGGTTCCTGCAAGAAAACACACCACAGTAGGAGGGGTGAGCAACCACAGCCCAGTAGGGATCATGTCTCCCCAACCCATCCCATGCTCCTAGCATCTACATGACATGTGTACGAGTGCGGTGTCGTGATACATTCCAACAGATATAATAACAGACCACCAGCAAATACAATCATTTCTACATTCACAGGCTAACACTTTAACCACAAGTGATTTAACCGCCTCTTCAGGCCAATGATTCAAGTGATTTAACTGCCTCTTCAGGCCAATGATTTAACCGCCTCTCAGGCAAATAGTTTAACCGCCTCTCAGGCATAGTTTCCCATCCCTCACAAGGCTAACACAAAACAGTCCCGGGCTTCCACAGCCACCGGGTGTACAAGCAAACACGCAACACATAAGGCCATACAGGTATAACATCAAACACTTAATATGCTTAGTCACACGGGAATAACGTTGAACACTTAACATGCATATATTCACAGGCTCACAAACCCAGCCACACAGATATTATTTCAAACACATAATATGCATAGCCTCACAGGCATTATTTCAAACACGTTCTGAGCATACACACAGGCATTTTATCGAACACTTAACATGCACTAACCACCCAACCTCAGAAATCACACCAAAACGCCACTGAAGGCCAACATTCATATAGGAGGTCACACCTATATGAATTTACATATAAATAATATAACAATAACAATAAAAACTCGAGAAACCCTCCACACAGGGGCCTAAGCAGCCAGGACCCACGGTGAGATAGAACCCCTACCTTGAAAACGTCCTCCAGCTCTTGCTTCCACGCTAGACGTTGTCTTCCCCGCGCACGACGCTCCGGCAGCAAGCCAGTAGCTCTCCTTCCTTCCCTCTCTCTCTCTCTCTCTCTCCCTCTCTCTCTCTCTCTCTGCGACGGCTGAAAAGAACCCTAACCCTAGAACAAGGAGTCTCCTCATCCTTATATAGACCTCCCACTATCAAAACGACGTAGTTTTGATTAAGTGAAACCCAGGATCAAAACGACGTAGTTTTGATTACACAAGCTACCACCTTCTCGCTTCCATACACGCCAAAATATCCACAATTCCAACATGGTCCTTTGGGGAAAAATCATTAGAATGACAAAACCAAGGTAACCATGCAAAAACATGTTTGCACGCCAATTTGAACGCCAATTCCCCAATTGGCGTGCAGCTCCAAATGCACTCAAACTTCACCCCAAGCCTCCTAGCATCTTGTAGAGGTCTGAGAAGCAAAAATATGCTTGCACGTGAAATGGGTGAATTCACGTGCAGCTTCAAAATGCTCTAAAATTTCTGTGGTAGGTAGAGGACCTCATTCTAAGAAACTTTTGTTCTTGCACGCCAATTGTTTGAGGCCATCTACCCTATCAAAAGTGAGCTCCAAGATCAGCCAAAACAGCTTAAAACCACCTGTATATGCATAGCATCTTCCTAGGGCATAAATGTACGTTATCACTTGTCACATGCACCTCTCAAAAGTCCCCTCTTGGGCTCATCTCTTACCTCAAACTTGTGCACCAACATCCAAGGTGTTTGTGGTTAACTTCTTACACACGGGTTACACACGAGTTACACACGGGTCATTACATCCTCTCTCCCTTAAGACTTTTCGTCCTCGAAAAGAAATGACATACGATGAAAACAAACACAAGCTACCCATTTGCCACACGGCGAGCCACAACACCCAAATGGGTCATACACCGCGCACCGCACATAACAGCACATAACAAGGTACCACCATAATCCATAACCACATGCATCACAATAATGCATACAACACATATCCGCATGTCACAAATACACATCTCAAAACACATCACAAATATGAACACATGTCTAAAAGACAATACAAATACACCAACCAACAGCCACCCCTCCACCCTTAAGATTGTTCGTCCTCGAATAACTCTGGGTGTTGCTCACGCATCATGGATTCGCGTTTCCATATTTCCTCCATAGGACATGTCGTCCGCGAAAAGACAATACACTTTCCATAATGCACATGCTGATGCACATCGTCCACAACCATTCACATACCCGCGAATGAAGATATCACACAATAACACACATGAAGGCACGTACCCACAGACCCAATACAACACAGCATGATAGGGAAACACATATTCTAATCTCACCAACAACCCTTGTTCTCCTCACCTAACACATGTCACAAGTATTCACATTACGACGGTGTACGACATATACGCCCATCCCCAACACGTACGTTTAACAAATCACATAGGTCACAGACCAACTCACATCATAAACACCACTACAAGGAACAAGGCACAAAGAAAACACTACTAAACGTTTAACGTTCCACTGCCCACTCGCTGACACCATACAAGCTCATCCGCAGGGAGTTTCCTCACAACCTTCCCACCTCTGGACCGTTCGTCCCCGAAAAGAGAAATCAAGTAGTAAGCATCACGAGAAGATCAAAGCAACACATAACACCCATGATCACAACAAGAACTAGAGCTTGGCCAATTAGCGTGCTGACAACAACTCATGTGAGCAAGTCTGACAACAGTGAGGTTGAGAAACCTCCCACGGATTCATTAAGACCCTGACAACCGAACAAGGCCAACACCATAAGCCTATGCGTGAAGCATCCATTCGCTAGAATTCATATGATTGAACGAGAAGTCACTGCATTGACATAGCAGGGTACTCGGCATTAGACGCCTACTCGTGTCACAATAGGACCAACACTCCACAATGTAAAATACCCAACAATGACACCATCAAAATTTGATGTCAACGGACCCCAACAATTTACAACGCAGCCACACTCCATATGTAGACCTTACCCTGACAGCAAACACTAAGAGGTCACAAGGAAACACAAACAAACAAAAGAAAAGCATTAGACAAACCACAATCGTGTTTCTACACATGGAGATCACCCTAGCAGCACCATCATCACTGCTCAAACCACCTCACTCTATAGTGATACACGCAACAACAGAACCCAACCAATGCCAAAGGGAACTCAAGATGACTTACAATCCAGGACACAACTACATCAGGATGAAGTGTGCCCTCCACCAATTCGGTCACAGTCAACAAGACGCCCAACGGAGTCCAAGGAGTAACTCAAAACAATGAATTCAGTACCATACCCAATCACGGCAAGACCAAAAAGCTACTATCGGGCTAACACCAGTCACCAACGTTGAGAATCTACTAAAGAATCCCTTGAACCAGAACGTCACATAAATAACACCTCCCTAACTACGGTCAGATAGGGATCCACCAAGGGCCCACACAGCCTTCACTAACTGAGGCCTATGTTACAACCCAAGTGATAACGCCTTACTCAGTCAGCAGACATTCCACGCGATAGGAATCCTTTGACGCCGGGTAGGTACCAACCACATAGTCCTCTCCACCCTAGAAAACTCTCCTACCTGAAACATGACAACAACGGAATCCTCTGTGTCACCACGCACAGGTCACAAGGGAATCCCTTGCCTCCAGGACATACTCCACCTCATGAACCACTAACTCCGCTACACCAACCATCACGCTCTGTCTCAACACACCAACAAAACACTTAACCCGACCAAGAAATACTCAGGCTCTAGCCTCAGCTAAATGTGATCACTGCCATTCCTCCAGGTGGCGCAGGAAACAAGACATGAAAACGCCTGATTCGGGACTTTCACGTAGTTTCCAAACACACCAACACCTTGATAGCGTGAACCATCTCCCTTACCGCGTGATACTGTACATGAAAGGTTTTCAAGAGCACAAATGTAGGTCATCCGCCTACCAGCACTGCTCTAAAACATGCACCTTTGTGACATCCGCCCGACATAAATCGCTCCCCAAGGAGTAACACTAATACCCCTTCCAAGCAAAAACCGCTAACCGACTCAATTCCGGGGGATCAAACAACCCTTTTTTTTTTTGTAACTTACCAACAGTTTAATAACACCAGACAAGGAAGAACATAAACAACATCACTTCTAACACTCTTCCTCATCCTCACACCACAGTTACTATACCAATACACCATGCCTCATCCTCCTCTACGCATATGTGTCGCAACACCCACATGTAGCAACTCCGTTATATACCTCTACCACTTATGCAATACATACAACAACACAATGCCACATTTTCTGCACATTCTCAACACATGCAACGAAACACAAGACTCCTGATGACTAGAACGTACCAATTTTACACCTTCTCCTCAAGATACAGACCAAAGGAATGGCCCTACCATGCAAAAGCACACCCGCAGCCCCTAGAGAAATGTTTTCCATATGTGGGTAAAAAGCCCGAACAAGGCCTGCCAAATCTCACTTGCTTACCTCTTTGTGCCATTTGGATGCATCGGTCATGACCCTTGAAACCCACTCACAGCCGATAGTTGAGCTCCAAAACACTTCACATTTTACACGTGTGCATCCCCATTTCACAACATGTTCTAAGAACATCTCTCATGGTCTTTCACACTCGACAAACATGACACATGGCCATTGCCTGACCATATGAGAACCCAAAACACCTATATAGTTACTAACCAGAACTTGCAACGACCACTCTAGCCAACAAGATAACACTTCAAGGACTCTAAGAGCAGGCTATACTAGCTGCGTTTTCCCCTCAACTACAACGCTTGGAAAAGAAAGGTAACCATAGGAATACCCCTTTCAAGTAGTACTCCAACACATACCTCTATCCGCTTAAGGACATATTTCTATTAATCAAGGTTGCCAAGGAGGTGTCACACAATAACCCACAAGCCATCACTTCACACCTCAAGCTCTACTAGCTAGCCAATCTAAATTCCCTCCCACTGGCAAAAGGTAGCCTACAAGATTTGGTTACTCTGATTAGCAACACGTTCCAAAGTTGAATACCACTCACATACAAAATCAACACCCATATATATTCATTAGTTACTTATTATTTTTCCAGCGTTATGAATTTATATTTACTCTTTTTACTTATTTATTTCCTAACAGGTCACCAACCACATCCATTCGAAATGCTAACTCAAACGTGACATGATAAAGTCCACCCTGCCTCACATAACTAGTACGAGACTCAACCGACAACCCACCAAAGGGGCACGATACCACCACTGAAGTTCTGTCTTGCTTTTCTACGGGCCTCACTAGCTAGTCCTCCAACATCACTCCCGGTCCTACCAAAACAGACTGTACGAAGACGTCCTACTTTTCCACAGAGGCGACACCGGTACTGCTTCTTGACACACTCTCTTTTCCAATGTCCCGGTTGTCCACAGGAAGCGCAACCCTTTGGGAAACGGGGCTCAAACGGGAGTGTTGAGGGTTGATCCTCACCCAAGCTCCTCTCAATGACATGGGTTGACAGCTCTCGGCGTACCTCGCACCTCGCTCCAACTTAGTTGTCGAATCTCATCCCTCACCTCTGGAATAATCGGGTCAAAGATGCCAACCTCTATCGTGATTAGTTTATCACCTTCAGCTTGTAGCTCTCTCACTTGCCCAACCTGGTGTGGCCTCCTCCCGTTACCTCAACAGTCGCACGGTTTATAGTTCTCGAAACATTGGCTACGCGAAAAGGTAGCGCTCTAGATTAACACTAAACGATCTCAACAATCGCGAGACCGCTACCGACTAAGCGAGTTAAGTTATAACACGCGTTATTACCACACAAGTCCCAGTTTCACATTTACAGACTATACCAATTTTACATTGCATTGCACTTAACCACCACTCTTATTTTACACAGTACCAAACAAATCACATGCTCAACCATTCCAGAACACCAACATTAATTTATTTATTTATTTTTTTGTTAACAGTTCACAAGCCTCAAGTTTCCAAGCACATAGTTTCAATTCCACAATTTCTTTTCCTTGCTTTCATGTTCAAATTACCACAAA
>JAKCVP010000176.1:0-10305 GCA_023512835.1 Taxillus chinensis
ATTATCCTTAGTTCCATATCATCATGTTTACCACCAATCAATCAAGCTAAGCGATCCAATAAATAAGGTCTCTCCTAGTTTCACAATGTGTCACCACACACAAGAATAATGGATCCATGACTAACAGCAGGCTTGATCAAAGTGGAGCGAGGCAACAATGGGAAATCTTATCATCTTCGCCCTTGGGCGTAGATACGACCCCACGATACACATCTCGATCACGCATCATAATTCCAAACATCGTGAGGTTTATTAACTAGTGACTCATATCACATAACTATACCCCAAAACGGGCTAGAAAGCCCACAACATATCATTGCCCCATATCCTAATACGAAGAATATCCAAACAATCATACAATGTGTTAGTCCGCATTGACATGAGTTGACATGAATCACAATAATATTTAGCACAAAGTCGATCGCCATTTTATTTATTTATTTATTTATTTCTTATTGTTACTAGTATTGTAAGTAAATTATTCTTATTAGGTTATTTTACACTTACCACCCTGTCGATAACCTAATTACACCCAGTGGCCTGGTCCGCCATGACTCAACCTGACACAAGTGCATGCTTAACAACGAAACGCGGCACGAGGCGAGCAAGCCAACAACCAATCCAATATTCTGGGAAAATCAATGCAATTATAAAATTGCAATTTAATTCGAGAGGATCATTATCATCCTATTCCACAATGATCGATCAAGTTATTACTACATTAAACGACTAGTGGAATATAACCTAATCAAACATAGAAGACAACACCGCAACCAATATCTGATAGCGGAAAATCGATGCAATCACATTCACAAGTAAACAAGGAAGTAAATGTTCAAACAAGCATTCCTTGGCATTAACCAACAATTCATAGCCAATGAGCCAACCAATGCCATACAACAAAGTCACATCAACAACATATCCTACAATTAACCACATCAATCAACATGCTCCATTTTTTGTTTTTCCATAACACAAAGTTAACATTCAACTGTACTTTAAATAATCACCCGTTTAACAAGTTACACAATTCAAATTTGGGAAATCTTACTTTCCTCTTGTGGTGTTCCTCGAAGACCATTTCAAGTCATAATAAATATAACTCCTTTGATTCTCAAAGTTGTTTTATCACCCCAATAACTTACTAACATTTTGAAAGGAAAATTATTAAAATATGTTATCCAAAAAAAATGAATTCTCACCCCATTCCAAAATATTATGTCATCACTATCGCCCATTGGTTGGTACTTAACCCTTTGAGTGCTCTTAAACGAAAATAACCATTAGTCAATCTACCAATTCTATCATTGTCTTATCATAATATTTATGCCTAATATCTGGTCAATATATATTATTAATCATAACATTTACTAGTTTTATCAGATATTATATCCATTGTAAGATTTATCCTCAAATACTTTATCCTATCGAATACCATTGTTTTCTTTTAGCCTTACTTTTTTTAAAGTTCTTTTGATTTGACTCCTCTTTTCCTTGTTTACTTTTATTACTTTTGTTTTATATGTGTTAAATTAAAAAAAAAAATTAAATTAATTAAAAAAATTAAGTCACATTTTTCCAACCATCCAATCCCTTTGTTATTACTTTATATCATATATTAAACAAACATGATATAATCAATTCATATCATAAATAAAACAATCATGACCCTTAGGTCCATAACAAATAAATAAGAGGCTCAACAACCTTTTCAAGAGATAATAACAAAATACATTACCTTACTTGTGACTTATAGGTCTACTCCACATGGAACTCATAAGTCCCAACAACATCCATGAGAAATTACCCCTACTTTATCTACATCAAATAATTAATCAACCCTAACAAGCATTACTCAATAGGTCCTCACCATATCATAAGGTTCATTTTCCCCAAATCAAGCACATTTGCCCAATCATGTTACGCCTACCTGACCCATCGGACAATTGGTAAGGGTTCATATTTCCCCTTACCACAACATCCTAATAATATCAAACGAAAGGTAATACTTACAGCATATAGTACTGAATCGACTATAACAATATAGGTCAAAGTCTGAAAACAATGTAGGTCATTACAAAAACCAAGTTCGCAAAATCATTCCAGGCAATTTCAAGAATTTCACAAGCGCTAAAAGTCAAACTATCATCGAGTATACGCATAACCAATTCTAACATCTATAATACACAAACAATATGGCATAATTTATGCACCCAACCCAATGCACCTAAGATGATCTAATCACCCTCAAGGTAACTCAAAACACATGTAAGGATTACATTGATCGAGCGCCCTCCTGGGCAGGTCTCCTTAGCTCCTCTTAATCAATCCATCACCCCACATTACCTTGGGTCTACTAGACCATGCTCCGATACCAACTTGTCACGCCCCAAATCCCGGAAGGTTCAAAAACAAGAGTGTGACTTCCCCATGCCCAAAAACTTGAGGGATCAAGGGTTAGCGACTAGCACCGTTATGGACTAGCAAGAGATGAATTTGTATAATCATACATCGGTGTCTCGTACATTTTCATGCCGATAAGCTACGGAAAATAATTCACAAGAATAGAGTTATCACATAAATCCAATACAACTTTTCAAGACCTCATCAGGATAATAAAATAATAAAACCAATTATATCTTGAAAATTATAAACCAATTATGACAAATTGTAGAAATAAATAACATTTAACTTTGTACCATCTTCCAAAGAATGAGTCGATACGAAACATGTCAACAAAGTAAAGAATGAACATAAATGCCTAATAGGTGATCTCCATCTTCCCACCATCTTATAACATGGAAATCCTAAGTCTATATGATCGGTGTATGCTTGTGCAGTAAAGGTCCTATTATATCACGAAAGATTACATTAAAACACAAGATATGACATCACACACATATGGTTTATTCATTAAAGGTTCGCACGACAATCAATTATCCATGGGATTCCACAACCAACTCCAAGGATCTCGGACACTACTGATAGCCATATGTGGGACCCCACGGTGTCCCTAACAACTACTTTCCACATATGGGGACTAAGTTAACCGCCCACATGGGGGACCCGCTCTTTCTGCCCGCCGCTTGTGGGACTCACGTTAACCCAACCAACTCCCCCACCATTTCACACACAAACATCCCTATCCCATACAATATATGAAGGCACCCGTGCAACCTCACAATCTCATTGATATACATTTGGCTCAAAACCCCCAATAGGATGTCGGTCCTTATAGCTAGTTAATGGGGGCTGATTTCGTCGACCCATCACAATAACTTAAATCATATCCTTCCTCCCTAAGGTAGGTGAAGTCTCACACAAAATCCATCATAATGTGATGCCATTTCCACTGCTACGCTAATGCCGCAAAGATACTGCTGACGTTAATGCTCACCTTACTTGTTAACGGGTAAGACAGGGAAAAAAACAAACTAGCTTTCATCCTCTTATCCTAGGCCACCAAAAATGTTTCGAAGAGAATGGTACATCTTGGTGCCTCCTCGATTTAATAGCAACTCGGGACCGATGGAACTCCCCTTCACATCCCTACGAAGAGGAGACGCCACAATCATACGCCGAAAAGTTAACTCATGCTCGGGACCCTCGTCCCAATCTCTCGCTGGCTCCCACTATAATCCGTGCACGGAAGTCTACCCACTCAATATCCCCACTTGTCCCTCTCGGACACACCGATATAACTCCGGCACTACAATAATAGGACTCAAAACCATTCCTCTCAAGAGGTATTAGGCTGAGGCTCACATGGCCCATTACTCCATTAGTTTCCACTCTCATGCCACCTCACATTGCCCTTCCTACTCAAAGCATCTGCCACCATATTCCCCTTGCCGGGGGTATATGCAAGGGTAATCAAACGTCGTAGATACTCTATCCACCGACACGTCTCGAGTTCAAATCTTCTCGTAAGATATATTGAAGACTTTGATGGAGTCAGATACACAAACAACTTTGTCCCCGAAAGATAATGCGCAACTCTTTAAGGCAAAGATCACTTGCCACCAACTTTAAATCATGCATGGGTAGTTCAACTCACGACGTTTAACCCGCCACCAAACACACAATCACATTGCATTCCTACATCTAGATGCACTTTGCCTTTGACACATCACAATACACCTCATAGCCACACTCCCTCTCGTGGTAGCCTCAACACTACAACGGTGGTCAACCGGGCCTTCAAGGTCTCAAATGTAAGGACCGTACCTTAGTTAGTGGGTTTTGCCTCCCCAGCAGAGTTCTTCAGATTTTACCTAGTAAATGGACTCCACCTAATTCACGGGCAAAAGGGAAAGATGCTTAATTGATGTCCTCTATCTACCACAGTTTCGAGGCCAAATGGACATGTATGTGAGGTGCACGTGATATGGTCCAATTCACGTGCAAGTGTGGTTGTCTTAAATGATGCAAGGAGGCTGCTGATGAAGTTTGAGAGCATTTGGAGTAGCATGTGGAGTCTGCACGTGAATGGGAATTCACTTGCAAAGTAAATGCGAGCATATTTTTGCATGGTTCCCTTGGTTTTGACATTCTAAGGAACTTTCTCCAAAGGACCATGTTGAAATTCTCGGTATTTTGGCCCATATGGGTGGGAAGGTGTTCAACTTGTGTGATCGAAACTACGTCATTTTGATCCTCGGGTTTCACTTAATCAAAACTAAAATCGCCGCTTTTGATAAGGGGAGGCCTATATAAGGATAGGGAGACTCCTTGTTCTGGGGTTAGGGGTTTTTCACCACTGTGTAGCCGACGTGGAGAGAGAGAGATAGAGAGAGGGAAAGGGGAGAAAGCTGGTTACGCTGAGCATCTTCGGGGGGAGGACGGCATCTAACGCGGGAGCCAGGAGGATCTTCTTTAAGGTAGGGGAATTGTTTGCTTATACCCGATAGGGGTTAGCCCCGTTGTGAATTACCCGTTGGATATTGTCCTTGTTATCATCTTATTTATATATAAATTCATATAGGTGTGATCTCCTATATGAATGTTTGCCTTCAATGGCGTGTTGTTTGGATATATGTATATATGCCTCCTGCAGGTATTTATTAATGCCCGCGTGAGGTGCATGTTATGTATTTGAGGTAATGCGCGGAGGTGTGCATGATTTATGCTGTTTGAGGTAATGCCACAGGCCACGCACGTCCAGTGTGTTAGATTATGCTAGTGGCTTGGGTTTATGAGCATGTAGATATATGCGACTTAAGGTTCGATGTTATTCCTGTGTGACTAAGCATCCTAAGTGTTTGATGTTATGCCTCAGATGGCCTTGTGTGTTTGCGGGTTTTGCTTATCCGGTGGTCAGGAAGCTCCGAGGCCCGCTTGTAGAACCCGGTGTTGTGGAAGCCCGACTGCTTTGTGGAACCCGGGGCCGTGGAAGCCCGGACGCTTTGTGGGAACCCTAGGTCATGTGGAGTCCCGGGCTGATTTGTAGGACCGGTGGTCGTCGGGCTTAGGAATGTTATTGAAACCCGGTGGCCGGGAAGCCCGAGAGTGTTTAGGTACTAGCCTATGTATGATTGTGTTCTTGGCATAGCCCTTAACTATATATGGGTGGAATAATTGTATCACGACACGCACTCTGTACACAAGGCATGTAGATATTAGGTGCATGGGATGGGTTGGGGAGACATGATCCTCATCAGAATGGGTGCTCACCCCTCCTACCATGTTGTTTTCACTGAGAAACTACGGACGTTAGGTGGGACCCCAAGGTGGAAGACCTTATTTATTTTTATTGTTTATGTTATTTTATTATGGAACTCGATGGAACCCCAATGGGGACGGATTGAAAGAAGATTTTGTATTAAAAATTGATTTGGTTTGTTGATTGCTTATTTACTTTATTTTTCTTGAATGTGTTGTGAATGTTTAAAATGTTCGGTTCTTGGTTTGTATCTAACCCTTTTGCCCTCGTGTGGGTAAAAGGGGAGTCACGTACGGTTTCCTCGGGTTGGAAATCCGGGGCGGACAATATGGTATCGAGAGCATGGTCTGTTAGCCTAGGGTAATGGGCGGACTTGGTTATCTTGAGTCCTTTGGAGGAGCACGGAGGGACATGTCGATCAACATGGTCCTCTTTGAGCCTCAAGGTGTACTTGGGAGTGAGCCGTCTTGTGGTAGGATTTGCATGCATTGGCATTAGGCACTAGTTGCATTGGTTGTTACATGTGAAGGTGTGGATACTCCTGCGGAAAAATTTTAATTGTGATAAAAGAAAAATATGAATAATGTGATAAGGTGAGAAGCGTGGGCAACTTTCGATTTTATTTGAAGTACTTGAGCATTTACAAAGGAAAGGTCCTTGTTTAATAACTTGTGCTTATGGAATGGATCTTTGTGTAACGTGGTTTTAATGAGAATCCAAATGTGTGCAGTATGTGTAATTGCATGGATAAAGGTTTAAACATGATAAAGTTTCAATTGTGCAACTACGAAATTTTGTGATGGTTCGAGCATGAAAACATGGAAAAGAATTTCGTGGTATTGAACAGTACTTTCTAACGTGAAGATTGTGAAATGTGAACTCGTTAATAAAAATAAAATAATAATAATCAAGAAATAAATAAATAAATAAATACATTAAATTAAATATGTAATAATGTTGGTGTTCACATGAAGGATTGAGCATGTGTTAAGCCGATGGAGTGTGAATTTGTTTGGCATGGTGTGCGATAAACAAGAATATGAGCAATGTGGTGGAGTGTAAATTTGTATAATCTGGAGATTTGTTTGGTAAATTTGTAAATTTGTGTGGTAATAATGCGTGCTTATAACCTTGCATTAATCGGTAGTGGGTCTTACGATTGGTTGGGGATCATTTAGTGATACTAGAGCACTATCTTTCACTTAACCAATGTTTAAACTAAAGTCAGGTGACTTATGGAGGTAAGAGAGGAGACAACAGGGTTGGGCAAGTGAGAGAGCGCTTAAATTGAAGGTGATGGACAAATCAGCTCTGGGCAGAGGTTGGCGTCTTGAGCTCGATTATTCAAGAGGTGAGGGATGCGATTCGACAAGCGATCAGCCAGCCACGCCGAGGGTCACGCCACCAACAACCCCCTTGGTTTGAGTCTGTTTCTCAAAAGATTGTGGTTATTAGGGACAGTGTACGGACACCGAAACGAGAGTGTGTAAGGAGCACGGTGTCGCCTGCGTGGAAAATTAGGAGCGTCTTCGTACGGTTATTTTAGTAAGGACCGGAAGTGATGCTAGGGGATTGGCTCAACGAGCTAGGGCAAAAACTCGACGACTGAGTCCCGATTTTGAGGCGGGGAGGACTACCCAAGTGAGGCCGATGGAAAAGCAAGACGAACTTCATTGGTGGTATTGTGCCCTTCTTTGGTGGGTTGTCGATTGAGTCTCGTACTAGTTATGTGAGGCGGTGGACTTTATCATGTCCCAGTTTGAGTTAGCATTTGAATGGATGTGGTTGGTGACTTAGTAGGAATAATAAGTAAAAAGAGTAAATATGATTTATAATGCTAAGAATAATAAGTAACTAATGAGTATCTGGTGTTGATTTTATAAGAGAGTGATATTCAATTTTTGTACATGTGGATAATCAAAGTAACCAAATCTTGTAAGCACCCCTTTTCTAGTGGGAGGAATTTAGGTTGTTTAGCTAGTAGAGCTTGAGGTGTGAGGTGATGGCTTGTAGTTATTGTGTGACACCCCCTTGGCAACCTTGATTAATGGAAATATGTTCTTCAACAGAGGGAGGTGTGGGTTGAGTGCGCTTAAAAGGGATATTCCTATGGTTACCTTTCTTCCAAGCGTTGGTTGAGGGAAAACGCAACAAGTATAACTTTACTCTTAAAGTCTTTGAAGCCTTATCTTGTTGGCTAGAGGGTCGTTGCTAGTTAATAATAACTATGGGTGTTGGGTTCTCGGATGGTCACAAAGGGCCATGTGTCATGTTTGTCGAGTGTGAAATACCTAGTGATGTTCTTAAGACATGTTTGAAATGGGGATTCACACGTGTAAAATGTGAAGTGTTACGGAGCTCATTATCAGTATGAGTGGGTTTTTGAGGATTATGCCCGGCAGCATCAATTTGGTAAAAGAGGTAATCAAGTGAGATTTAGTGAGCCTTGTTCGGGCTATCTTTCTCTAGGGACTAAGGGTGTGCTTTTGCGTGGTAGGGCCATTCCTTCGGTTCGTAGCTTGTGGGGAGTAAGCTTAGAGGAGGAGAGAAGGTGTAAGGCTAAGACGCTTACTCGTCGGGTGTCTTGTGTTCCGTTGCTTGTATTGTAAATGTGCTTTGGAAATTTGGTATTAGGTTGTTGGATGTATTGCAGACGGTGTAAGGTATACAACGAGTTACTACATGTGGGTGTTGTGACATGTGCGTAGAGAAGGACGGGTGTAGTGTATTAGAATATTAAATGTGGTGTGAGGATGAAGGAGACTTGTTCTAGGTGATGTTATGTATGTTATACCTTTGCCAAGTGCGATGGCCGGTTAAGCTAAAATATTAAAGTGTTCTTTGTCTTTGGAAAAAAGGTTGTTTGAGGCCCAGAGTTGAGCTCGGTTGTGACATTTTTGCTTGGACGGGATGTTAGTCGCTTTACTCCTTGAGGAGAGATTTAGTAACTGAGCGATGTCACAAAGGTGTATGTTTTAGAAGGTGTTGGTGGCAGATTTGACGACCTCCATCTCGTACTCCTGAAATGCCTTTCATGTAGATAACTGGCAGTGAGATGGTTCATGCCATCAAGGTGTTGGGGTGTTTGGAGTAACGTGAAGTCCCTAATCAGAGTTTGCATGTCTTGCTTACCCGAGGAATCAGAGGACTACATTGGCCGAGGTTAAAGCCCTATATTTTGGCCCATTTGGAGTGTTTCATTGGTAGAATAGAACGGATGGGTCGGGTAGATGGAGATGGTGGGAGATTCCTCAGACTGTGTGAGGGTGACAGGTGAGGATTCCGTTGTCATTAAGTGTTGGTGTGCAGGGAGAGTTTTCCATGGTGGAGAGAACTATGTTGTTGGTACCTACCCATCGTCAAAGGATTCCTACCTACTGAATGTCTCACGACCAGGCGTGCTATCACTTGGGTCAGAATGGGGAGCCTGGCTTCATGGGAAGGCGCTGGGACTTAATAGATCCCTCATCTCATCAGACGAGAGGTGTTATTTCAGTAGGTGGCGTTCGGGTTCATGTGATTCTTTGGTAGATCTCACCACGTGACCGGTGTTAACCCGATCGTAGTTTTTAGTCTTGCCGGTGGTTGTGTCTCGGGGTATCAATTTGTCATCCCAAAGCTCCATTGGGCATCATGTTTGATCAGAATGTAATGGAAACTTCATCCTAGTATAGCTATGTCCTGGATTTGGCTACCGCGGCAAGCCATCATCGTGCCAAGGCTGGCTTTAATGTATTTACATTGCATGGCTCTTCGGATCCCTGCTCCTGCTCTAATGCTCAAGGTGAGGGGATCTGCAAATTTAAGATGCGTTTCAGGTTGGCCACAGATGATCAAATGTGGCATCGTGATTGTGGTTTACATCATGCTCTTATCCTGCCATTTGTCCAGTTCAGCACTTCAAAAGCCACTTTGTAGCGGTGAGGTCTACATCTCGGGGTGTCATGGGTTACTCGTTGGGGTACCGTTAATCGGGGAGTGTTGGTTTTATTTTTGTGACGTTACAGAGGCTAATGGTGTTGGTCTTGTTCGTCATGGGGTCTTAATAATTTGTGGGAGGTTTCTCACCTCATCATGTCCGAATTTGCTTGGCGCTGAGTTGTTGTCAACGCGCTTACTAACTGACGCCTAGTTCTCGATATGCTCTTGCTTGTTACGTTAGGGTGTTGGCTAAATGGAGGTACTGGGGGGGAGCCGCACTAACAATGTTAAGATTTGCTAATGCATTTTGTATCAGCTTTGATCTCATTTGCGGGTGTTTGCATCGGGTTTTTTTCGAGATCTAAAAGTCCAAAGGTAGGAAGGTTGTGAGGAATTTCAACCTGATGTGTTTGTATGGTGTCATGGGGGATGGGCAGTGGAACATTAAATGACGGATTTGTTTGTAATGGGGCCGGGCGGATCGGGCAAAGTGGAACATGCGGTGTCGCGCAAGAGTGTTTCAGGCTGTGAGTTGATTCAGGACCGAGGTGATTTGTTAAACGTGGTTGGGGAGCGAGTGGCTGCCTCTACACCGCCGCGCCATGTAATTACTCGCATATCGCCATATGTGGTGTTTCAGGTGATACCTTCAATGCAGGGTACGTGGATGGTTATGGGGTAAGGTGCATCAGCTTGTGCATTACGGAAGGTGTGTTGTCTTT